>CAMZMU010000078.1:15674182-15813446 GCA_947311845.1 Poa pratensis
CAGCATATTTCAAGAAGACTCAAGCGTCTAAGCTTGGGGATGCCCAAGGCATCCCCTTCTTCATCGTCAAAATTATCAGGTCATCTCTAGTGAAACTATATTTTAATTCTTTCACATCATATGTGCTTTTCTTGGAGCGTCTGTGTGCTTTTATTTTCAGTATTGCACTTTTATTTTCAATAAAGCTTGACTGGACCCTAGCATTCTTGATTGGGAGAGAGACACGCTCCGCTTTTTCATGAGAATACTCCTATTCTTCACTTATATTTGTTGAGTATTCATATCTAGCGCTGTTCAGCTTTTAGCTCTTGTTTTCATGTATCTCTTGTCAGAGCTATTAGCTTTCTTTTGTAGAAAGTACTCTCTTGCTTCACTTATATTTGTTTGGAGAGTTGATGAAATAAATTGATTGGTGTTTGGTTGGTTCAGAAAATGTTGCATGTGGTAATTGGTATAAGGAAAAACTTGCTTAATCTTGTAGATCACTAATGGATAACTTGATGCTTGTCAATTGTTTTGAGTTAACAAGTAGATCATGATTAAATTGTGCATCACATGAGTTAAGCCTATTAGTGAAGAACTACCGTAAAGCTTGTTGAAAATTTGGTTTGCATCGGTGGTATCTCTAAGGTCTAGATATTTTCTAATAACAGGGTTTGGTTAACAAGGAAGACGGTATGAAGTCTTATAACGTTTGCAATATGTTTGTCATATAAAACTTGGTGTACGGGTTGATATTCTTGTTTGCTTACATAACCTTGCTAGCCTAAACTCTGTACTGAGAGGGAATGCTTCTCGTGCATCCAAATCCTTGAGCCAAAATCCATGCCATTTGTGTCCACCATAACTACCTATATGTGGTATTTCCTTGCCACTCCAAGTAAATTTTTCATGTGCTACCTTTAAATTATTCAAAATGTTATTATTCCCTTTTTGTGTCAATGTTTACTAGCTCATGAGGAATTAGTGTGGTTATTCTTTATTCTATTTGTCGAATGGACTTTTACACCTGGACTAGTGGCATATACATCCGCTTATCCAATAACTTGCAAAAAGAGCTGGCAACGGGGTGCCCAGTCCCAATTAATTACAACTTTAACCAATTAATTCTCTTCACACTTTTGCCCTGATTCATCAGTAAGCAATGACAAACAGTGAAATACCTGAATGTGTGTAAACCAAAGAGAAAGAGGGATGATCTGCCTTGCTGGTAGAAATAACGTCCTTCATGGGAGCCGCTCTTAAAAGTCCGTTCGACAGGTAGAATACTGTTCTCACCCGCTACCATTCGTTGACAATTAACAAACACCTCTCAAAAATAGATACTCCTCCATGGTATGTGATTGATGGAAGGCACCCGAGGATTCGGTTAGCCATGGCTTGTGTTAGCAAGGTTGGGAGGAGTATCAAATATTTTATGCAATCTCTATATGCTTTCAAAAACCTAAAAGCTCTAGCACATGATTTAATCCCTGCTTCCCTCTGCGAAGGGCCTTTCTTTTACTTTTATGTTGAGTCAGTTTTCCTATTCTTTCTGTCTTCCACAAGCAAACACTAGTGTCAACTTTGTTACAACATGCGTTATATGCAATGTATTGGACTTGTTATACTACTTTGTGTTGACAATATCCATGAGATAAATATGTTGAAAGTTGAAGCAAATGCTGAAACTAAATTCTTCCTTTGTGTTGATTAAATACCTTTTATTAGAAACTATTGCTTTATGAGTTAACACTTATGCAAAACTGTTTGATGCTTGTCTCGAAAGTACTATTCATGAAAACGTTTAGCTTGTGTGATTCATTGTTTACTCATTATCTATTTGGTAGCAAATTATAGACCATTGACTTGGATCACTTCATTCATTTACATGTGCCTTGCAATATTATATGATCAAGATTATGATAGTAGCATGTCACCTCAAAAATTATTTTGTTTTTATCGTTTACCTACTCGAGGACGAGTAGGAACTAAGCTTGGGGATGCTGATACGTCTCAAACGTATCTATAATTTTTGATGTTCCATGCTTGTTTTATACCAATTGCTACATGTTTTGCATCTACTTTATATCACTTTTATACATTTTTTGGGACTAACCTATTAACAAGATGCCGAAGTGCCAGTTCCTGTTTTCTGCTGTTTTTGTATTCCAGAAAAGCTAGTCTGGAAATATTCTCGGAATTGGACGAAACTACACGGGGTCCCTATTTTTCCAGAACACACCTGACGGAGCGAAGGAGCACAGAGGAGGGCCACCAGGCCCACACGCCACTAGGGCGCGGGCCCCCCTGCCGCGCCCTAGGGTGGTGTGGGCCCCTCGGGGGTCGCAGCCGCCGCCCTTTCGCCTACTTATTCCCCCCGACGCGAAAACCCTAAGTACCTGAGCAAATATCCACGAAAAGTTCCAGAGACGCCGCCGCGTCAACCCTAGCTCGGGAGGGTTCAGAACCTCTTCCCGGCACCCTGCCGGAGAGGGGAATCGTCACCGGAGGCTTCTACATCGCCATGCCTGCCTCCGGAGTGATGCGTGAGTAGTTCATCCTTGGACTACGGGTCCATAGCAGTAGCTAGATGGTTGTCTCTCCACTTTGTGCCATCATGTTTAGATCTTGTGAGCTGCCCTACATGATCAAGATCATATTATTGTAATGCTACATGTTGTGTTTGCTGGGATCCGATGAATATTGAATATATGTCAAGTTGATTATCAATCTATCTATGTTATTTAAGATCTTGCATGCTTTCCGTTACTCGTAGATGCTTTGGCCAAGTAGATGCTTGTAACTCCAAGAGAGAGTATTTATGCTAGATAGTGGGTTCATGCCTCCGTTTAACCTGGGACAGTGACAGAAAGTTCTAAGGTTGTGGATGTGCTGTTGCCACTAGGGATAACCTAACGATGCTATGTCCACGGCATATGTGTTTGTTTACATTACGCACTTTACTTAATGCAATTATCCGTTGCTTGCAACTTAATACCAACGGGGACTCGGATGACAACCCGGCGGTGGATTATTAGTCATAGATGCTGTTGGATAACGGTCTATGTATTATGTCGTAATGCCCAATTAAATATCATAGTAGTCATCATGTCATATATGCATTGTCATGCGCTCACTATTTGTCAATTGCCCAGCTGTAATTTGTTCACCCAACATGTTAGTTATCTTTTATGGAGAGACACCACTAGTGAACTGTGGACCCCGGTCCATTCTTTTACACTGATTAAACAACCACAAACTGCAAACTGTTCCTTTTTCATTCTCTGCAATTTAATACTCATTTTCCACACCATACGTTTAATCCTTTGTTTTCAGCAAGCCGGTGAGATTGACAACCTCACTGTTTCGTTGGGGCAAAGTAGTTTGATTGTGTTGTGTGCAGATTCCACGTTGGTGATCGTGTTGCGCCGTCGAGCCACCAACAACCTTCTGAAGAGTTGCTGCTCCTACTGGTTCGATAACCTTGGTTTCTTTCTGAGGGAAAACTTGCTGCTGAACTGCATCATACCTTCCTCTTGGGGTCTCCCAACGAACGTGTGATTCACGCCAACAAGCAAAAAACTCCGGCGGGGCGCTGCCGGTGTGGTCTCCATCTTCTCCAACGACTTCTCCACCGTCTCCCACCCCTGGACTATGGGTTTGTGGAAGTAACTTATGTATCTCTCTCTCTTGAGCTTCACTAATTAGTACCGTATGAGCTGCTGAACATGATTACGGTCATCTATGTAATACCTTTGTGGTGGATCTTTTTATGAGTTAATATATGTTTGAGATTGCAATGGTTTTGTTTCAGTTATGAAAGTAGATGCATATTATATACCCCGTTCTTATTTACTTATCATGATCAAGCATGTTTATGAGAGCGTGTGAGGGGGAACGTGTGCATTAGTTGGAGTAACGGGGGGTGGCTAGTGCAATGAACGTGAGAGAAAGTTCTGCGATCCACTTGGGTATCTCTACCTTACTTTGTTGCCTCACTAGGGATAAAAAGAAATACCATGCTACCGAAGATGTGGGTGTGACCATTGCCACTTCCTCCATGACTAGATCTAGCATGTTCATATTTTAACTTCAAGTCATGATACTTATTGCTATACTCTGAGTTATCTTAATTACCGAGGTGTTATGATTTAGTTCGCATCTTGGTAGAGTATAAGAGAGACTAATAACCAAAAGGTCTCTATCTTAGGACGTGATGCCCATATAATTATAACTTGTCATTAAACTGTTGTGTTGCAATCTCATATGTCAACTCTAGTGTTCCATTGTCTACCACTTTATTAAAGAGAGAGTGCGTTTGTGAAACCATGAACCCCGGTCCATTTTTAATCATAAGAAACACCTTTCCAACCACTTTTACCACTTTTCCATTTTCTGCCATTTAAAAATCCGAAAATACAAAAACACTTTTACATCTTGCATTCATCATATAAAACCCAAAAATATCATTTATCATTGCTACCACCATCCTTGCATATTTATTTACCACCATTGCATATTTATTTCTTGTTTGCATTGCATATTATCTTGATATCATTCTCACACCTTGTGCTTGACAACCACTAGGTGAGGTTGAGGACCAAAACATTTACTTTGTTTTGTAAGTAACCAAAAGAAGGATAGGAAAGATAAATCTTCACTACTGATTCCCCGAGAGTTCGATATTAAACCCTCGAGTCACCCCTCGTGGGGAAAACACGTCTTCCACTTACTACACACTCTGCACTTGGAGTCTCAACCTAACCCATTTACTTTTCACGCAGGTAACTACGTGAAGGGCCATCAGGTGCGCCACAGAATCTTTTTTTGTGGCGCACGGCTCAATGGTGCGCCACAAAATGTGGACCCATAGAAAGGCAGTTTCCAACTAGTGAAACAACTCTCTCAAATAGAGAAGCCTTTGAATCAAGAAACCAAACCAACTCAACTCTTAATGAAATTGATTCCTCTCACCGGCCGGTCCACGGATCCAATAGAATCCACAAGGGAAAGATTGGCAAGTAATCACAACTACAAGAAGAGATCTGGATACAACTCAATAGATGAATGATCTAAGGAGAGGTCTTAAATCCACAAGATGGATCTTCTCCACAAGGGGAGGAATCAACTCCATAAGGGGAGAAATCATAGCCACAAGGGGCATGAGCACAAGCTCTATTCTATCTCATATCTTATCTCTAACCCTAGAACTAAAGGGGAGAGGGTCTATTTATAGTCTAGGAGAGTGGGAAATGGTTACAAGGCGTTAGCCCTCTTTGACTCGCAGGTCAACAGTCCGTCGGCTGGAATTCCGGCTGAACCGGCCTGGAACCGGTCGCGAACCGACCGTGGCCGGTTGGACCGGCGGTTGAACCGATATGGCCTTCTGTGAGACCGGCGGTAACCGGTCGTGGCTGGTTGAACCGGATTTTGAACCGGCGGTTGAACCAACGCCCTGAAACTTGATCTTCTCATTTCCTCCTCTTCCACACGTACGCCTTGGACGATCTTGAGTCTTGGGCTTTGTCGGCATCTCCCCGGATGTCCGTACTCATCGTGTCAAACCTATCATAGCAATGGGGTAGATGCTTACATAGTATACCATCCAAAGGGACACGAAATGGGTTCTCGTAGAGGAAGGAGTTCACCTTTGAGCTCAATGACGACTTGTCATATGTTGGATTGCTTGACATGGCGATGAATGTGACCCAGGCTATATCATTATGGGTGTGGCGGCTCAGCGTTTCTACTTTTTTCTACAGTCACTCTGCTATTTTATGGGGTAGAGTGGAGTCCCGCAGGCCGATCATGCTCCCGCAGGACTGGTAACTCCGGAGATTGGTTTAGCGAATGCATTGGCGCTGCTTACGTGTACGTAGTAGTCAGATTACCAAGGTCGAACTCAAACCCAAATCGATGTATCTTATCTCATCGAAAGATCGAACAGCTTTGCCCTATCCGCGAGAGACATCGACGGCGGACGTGGACCGCCGAATATTGGGAGGATGAATGGGTGGGGAGAAGAGGAAAGTGAAATAGAACCATCGCTATGCCGCTGACTGGCCGGTCCCGCACGTCAGATGGCCGGTCCCACCCGTCAGAATCTGACGTGGCGCGCGTTACCGCGATTGACGGCACTCCTGGCTTCCTCCTACGGATGGGGGTGCAAAGCGGGGTTGCCGGACGCGCTAGTGGGCTTGTTCGACAACTTGCCGCTATTGGAAAGCGCGGTGAGGGACATTTCATTGCCGAAGTGCCCAATAACCCTGTTGGTAGCTATGTTGGTGCTCCGGTGGAGATGCTCTTACCACAGCTGAAGCCGAGTCAACGACTGACAGGCGACAACCCACTGTTCAAGAAGCTGAGAGAGAAAGAAAAAAATGAATAAAAAGAAATTCAATTTGGCTCGCGAGCTCAGCTGTCCTGACCTAACAAAAAATTGAAAAAAATCTGAAACATATTTAAAAATTCTAAAATGACATTTGTAGTGTTGTGCGGAAAAAAAAGAGTGACCAAAATGCACAAAGCACCACGAAGATGGCACTTTTATAAACTTGTACACCTTCTTGCCTAATATTTTCTTTGTCGGTTTTGCTAGTTCTCGGGCGCCTGAGAACTAACTAAATCTCAGTTACCAAATCGGCCGTTAGATCTAGTGCTCTACGATTCGTGGAACTCAGTTCACGTTTGGCTGTCCGTTGTGCGAGCGATGGGCGCTGTTGGTTTTAGTCGTGGACATGGGCTGTTGCTGCTTGTTGGGCATGCTATGGGCTCTTGGTTGGCTACTTTTTTTTTCCTTTTTTCTTCCTGTGCGTGGAGTACATGGGCTGCTTTTGCGTGGGCCTTTTAATGGGTTTTGTTTGTTGTTTCAAGTTATCACACAGGAAGAAAAAAGAAGCGGGAAAGGAGGGCCGGGGCACACCTTCCTCCTCTTTTTTTTCCTATATATATTTCTGCATTGTTTTCTGTAGGAGATTTTGATTGATCAATTGTAAGGCTCAACTAATACAGTAGACATATACATTTAAAAAATAAATGCAGGCATGAAAATATGTTTTCAGGTCTATTTTATAGTTATTATTTCCTCGTGGTATTGTACATGTAGACATCGAGTGTATATATTTTCATTTTATTTTCATTTGTTTTCCTTTTTCGTTTGGTGTTGCTATCGATGGTTGTGGCTTATTTTGATTCATGCTTTTTTGTGTCATTTATATTTGAATATTTTCTTATTTCATATTTACAATATTCTTCCTTTAGTTTCATTTGGTTTCTTCATTTTCGTTTTTATTTTTAGCTTTTCTCCAAATATTAGGGTTACCCCATTTTCTAATTAGTTTTTCACTATTGATATTGCCTTTTGTAACAGTTTCCCTAAAAATGTACTAGTGTTTTTCTATTCGGTTTTGCTAGCTCCTGAGATTTAAGCGAAATCTCAGTCACCACTAGTACAGAAACGACTATTAGTGGCGCACGGTTTTGGGATTCTGTGGCGCACCCCCAGGTTTGCTGGGTGCGCCACAGAATTCTCGTCACTAAAATTATTTATGTGGCGCACCCAGCCCAGTGCGCCACAGAAATAGCTCGGCAGCACCCCTATATAGAGTCATTCTGTGGCGCACTGTTTCTTGGTGCGCCACAGAAAGTGGTGCGCCACAAAAAAAGTGTGCGCCACAGAAATATTAAACAGAAATACCATCATTTTTCCATTTTGCTGTACAAATACAGGTATATACAGGATTTATACAGGTTTATACAGAAATACAGGTATATTTGACAGGTATATAAACAGACAAACACATTAATCAATATGTCATCACACATATTACTTAGTGCCCGATCGAGATACGTATATACACATAGTCACAAAAGTGCCGAATGTTTCATCATTTCACACTACACATTACAAATCAAGTGTTCGCCGCCTAACTATGATCAAATGTAGTACACATCGGCGATGATGGTGAGCAAGAGCGCGCGGGAGCATGCATGATCATGGAGTCCTCTTCTTGAGCGGCGCCGGGAACGGTAGAAAGCCTTCTTTCGTCTTCCACTCCCTGGTGTCATTCTGTGCCTCTAGTCGTTCTTCGATATCCCTCTGACACAACCCTGAAGATGGATTGGGATATATATTGGTTAGTGATATAAATAGAGTATAATTTATTCATCTAAGTAGAGAGGCAAGACAATCAATCAATTGTCATGGTTGGAAATCATATGGCTATCCTATTTGGGTTTCATAGCATAGCTTATATATAATATATAACCCTACACATGCACTTCTATAATACCTCTGGGGTAGTGGAAGGACCCTGATTTGCGAATAACATCTTCGAGGATGATCGTTGACAACTGCAGCCGGATGCGATGAAAGTCTGTTCTGTAATCAGCATCGGTGAGAGCATCCGCGCTTTTGGTGTATTCTGCGAGACCAGATGGAATCTTCGTTTTCTCGACATCCCGGACAATCGATTTAATGTGATGGAGGGCGTAGTAGGCCTCCTTCACGCTGCCATCCAGTTGCTTGACGCAATGGAATCTGGTCCCATGCTGGAACTTGTGTGTGTTCTCATCCGTGAAGAATTCCGCCTTCTTATGGAAGGGGCCGCCCTTTTGGGCATAGGCCTCGAGAGCGTCATCGAGAACACCCTTTATTCTGGTGTATCGTCTCGGCGTGGATTTATTCCCCGAGTCCAAATAAGTGGCAATGGACCACCTCGGGGATACGCAGATGAGTGCGCAGTACTTGTCCCTGCTCAACACAATTGAAGAAGGATCAGCGATGGAAGAAATGTAGAAGAAGGCATAAGATACGACTGTGGCGAGCTTATGTGTACTTACTCGAAAAAGAAAGGCAGAAGAAGGACGTTCTTCCTCTTGTTGGCCAGCATGACCCTTACGAGGTACTCCGTGGCCGTTTCCCGTGTCTTTGATCCTTCCACCAGATGGCTGTCGCGCATGTAGTAGATCCACTATCGCGACGTACGGGGTATCATCTCTCCTGATCTTCATCGCCACATCGAGCGCATATAGGCGGACCATGTTATAGTCCAGCCGTTGAGTGTGAAAGAGTTTGAAGATGTCGTCGTACGCTATGAAGAACACATCCGCGGGATCTTCCTGGACGAAGTCCACCAGCTCCTTTGGCACCTTGACCGCGAACGCCGGGTAACTCGGGTGCTTGTCTTTAAGAAGGAGCTCCTCTAGATGCAAGATAGATTCCTGCAAGGCAATCATGGGTCCTTCTGCAAGGCGGAGCAAGTCCCCAGAAAGGATAGGTTTACCAGCCTCATGAACTCGGGGGAAGCCATCCGCACGGGGTGGAATCGTGTCTTCAAGACCCCGGATCTTAGGAGCTGGCTGGCTCGCAGAGGTGGAGGATCCTTTTCTCTTCCTGTGCTTCTTGTTCTTCATCTCTGTGGATTGTGGGGGTGAAGTGAACCCCGCTTTAACAGTTTCTTTCAGTGTGTTAGGGCTGAAAATGTTACCGGTTGAGCTTGATGATCTCCGGTATCCGGAGGCGTGTCGGTGAAGGCTAGGCGTTGTGTGCATGAAGTGGGACGAGCAGGTTCACCGCGGTGGTCGCGGAAGGGTTCTTCATCCATATGAGGCATGTACATACCATCCATGCAGGCGCCAGTGTTGATGTAGTCATCGACGTTGACATCATTCTCCTCCTCCTCATTGTCGCCGTTGCCACCAAGTTGAGGTGCAACGGCTTTGTCCTAAACATAAACAATAGCACATCCGTTAGTCGGGAAATTCGGAAAGTCGGGGAATTCAGAAAGTCAGAACTAACCTTGGACGGTTGCGGTGAAGACGTTCCCAACAACTGTTTGTGGCGGTTGGTGGCGGCGACGACCGGCGGTAGCTTCCGGCCGGTGGTGGCGGCGACCGGCGGTTCCTTCTGGGTGGTGGCGACGGCTGCTTGTGGCGCCGGTTCATCTGCAACAGCTTTTTGTCGCCGCCTCGGCGGGGGCCAAATGACCGGGGGCCGGGGCCTCGAGGTGGCGCCGCCGGTGTGCCTGACCCCATGAAGAACATCCCCAAGACGAATCTGGGTCTTCGGCCATTCCATCATCCACTTCCCGCATTCTCCAAGCTTCATGTGTTGCTCGGCTCCCGGAGGTTGCGTGGGGGGGGGGGGGTCGATGTCACGGAACTCAGGCAGTACCTCGCTCACATTGACTTTCATCACGGCCTCGCTCATTCGGGTGTTGTGCATATCGCGGGTAAAAGGTTGTATGATCTTGGCCGTTGCGACTTCCTTCAACTCGCCGCCGGCCCCCACCCTATGCAGGAGTATGCAAGGCATGTCCTGGGAGTCAACACATGTTGGGCACCATGCATGCATGAGATATGGCAGTCATCAAAGGCATATATAGTCATAGAAGATGTCGCGGACTAACTAATTAGTTACCTTGGTGATGGCGTCGAGCTCGGCAAATGTCGAGACAAGGGCGCCGATGCCGGCGGCCGGCCTATCATTCTCCGGCCGCTCGTGCGCATTATCATTATTCTCCGGCCTTGGTGTATGTTGATCCACGACAGGGGGCACCGTTGGTTGATCCACGACAGGGGGCACCGTTGGGGTCACCAGGACTGGCGACACGTTATTGCTGGAGGTGCTGCCGGCGTAGCTGGGCACGTGTATCGGCCCCTGTCGACCTGCCGCATTCCAAGCAGCTAACCCCTCCATCAAGCCAGGGGGTAAGAAACTCTGGAGCTGCTCGTCCACCTTCTCGGCCACTAGCTTGTCCACCATGCTGGAGTCCACATTTTCTTTCTATAGTGTCTCCAGCTTCTTCCTTAGCTCGAGAACCTCGGCTTTATCTTTAGCTGGCTTCCTCCTCTCTTTTTTCTTCTCGGGGTCCGTGCTGTAGTACTCGATGAACTTCATGCTCGTACCAAAGCCGGTCACACGGCCAGCTGACGTCGACGGCTTTGACTTGTCCCTCCCCTTGAAAACGTTCATCGCCCGGTTGAAAGTCGTGTCCCACGGGCCGGCCTGAGCCTCCTGGGACGACGGGCTGGCCTCAGCCTCAGCCTTCAACTCAGCCTCCTGCGAACAAAGGAAATAAACGTGAACCCATGTAGCAATCAACGCCAATGGACTTTGAGATATCCGCGGTAATTAAGTTCCTTACCAGCGTTTTCTCGAAATCCAGCACATCTTGATAGTCGGTAACGAATTCCCCTGTCCCCGGCTTCAGATAGTAGCGGGACCGAACAAAGTTCCTAACTTGCTCGTCCGTGATTTTATGCCACATGTTCTCTTTCCCAAGTCTCGCAACCTCGGCATCCTCCTTGTCCCAAACGGGTTGTTTTCCTGCGTAACCACCGCTTCCCAAACGGTGGTTACCTAAGTTCAGTGACCGCATCTTCTTCCCCCACTCGGTCCATTTTTGAGCCTCCGGAGATTCCAAGGGCAACTTGAATGCTTCGAACTCTTCTATGTCGATGTACGGCTCTTTGGCACTGATCTCCGCCCAGCTAAGACCCTTGTCAATCTTCGCCTTCACCCGGCCTCTCCAGCTGGTCAAGGCGGTGCTCATCTTCGTGATGGCGTAGTTGTCCACCTTTTTGTTTCCATCATCCAGGAAATTGAATCGTTGGTGAAGCTTCTTGAGGAGGTCTGTGCGCAAAGCCTCATTCTCCTTGCTCCTGAGGTCATACGTGGTGATCGGCAAGGTTTCCCGGAGGATGCACCCTAGTTGCATGCTGTACCCGCTTGCAGTGTTCCTAGGCTCCTGTGGTTGGCCACTTAAGGAGACCTTAGTGAACGTGTCTGTGATGGGGGCCACCGCTTGCGGTGTCCGGTCCTTCCTCGGCTTCTTATGCCTCTTAGCGGTCGGGTTACTACCACCACCGCCATCCGTGTGGTCGCCACCACCGCCATCCATGTGGTCGCCACCCCCGACATCCGTGTGGTCGCCGCCCTCGGTGGTGGTGGTTGCATCCCCATCTCCGTCGGTGTCCTCCGCATCCTCCATCTCTAACAGAAAGTCACCATCGCCGTCACGAGCCAGTTCGGCGGCCTCTGCATCCTCCATCTCCGGGTTCACTTCCCAGAACGACTTGTTCTTTTTTCTAGCTTGTTCTTCGACGCACATGTGCATAGAAGGGCCAGCCTCGGATGACATGCACTAAAAGCAATTATCAGCAAGGCTACTAGCAATCAACAACAGAAATCAAAAACTGGAAACATTTCTAGGCCTTTCTTCAAATAAAACCTATCTTCACTCATGTTAACACATAGCATTTCTAGGCCTTTCCCATTTGATTAAATCTTGAAAATTTGGGAAATGCACCTTTATAGATCTCATCTACTCCATCTCATCTTCCTTATCAAATCAAGTTTGAAAGGATTGAAATAGTTTGCTTAATTATCCATGATGGTTTTGGGAGCTAATCAAACCAGTGACCATTAGTGAAATAATCAAAATACTTAGCAGCAACTAACACAAAGTGGGCAGCAACACAAATGCTTAGCATGGCATTGTTGATATGTGAGTAAATAGATCTACAAAGTGGGCAGCAACACAAACCAGTGAGTAAATGTACACCCATTTGGTGCTATCTCTCTCTCTATGTACAGATAATACAAGGAAGTTTGTGCATTGCTATTATTTGTGAATCTAATTGTTCCGATTGATATGGAATGCTGTAATTTTGCATGCTGTAATTTTGTTGCAGTACTATTGTTCAGACTGATGTGGAGGCATAAGATGCTTGCAAATGTTGCACCTGGTATTACTATGCTGATGAGTAACATGTACATTGGCTATTCACCATGTTGAGTAACTTACTGAAGTATTGGCTATTCACCATGCAGTTACCTCTACGGGTCTAGAAGGTTTCGACAGAGTGAAGGTGGTGTCTGCTTACAGGATGTCAAAAATAATTAAACCAGATGTACGTATCAGCACACAGGCAAATTAACGAGGCTGCTTGGATCCGTGTACGTGGATAGCTAAGCTAGAGAGCTATCATGCTCCCAGTCCCAGTTGAAAGACACAAAAATGAAATACGAACCCAATTTATTGTCTCCGGAAAACATAGGAAAATAAAACATTATGAGTGTGTAGATCAACTCCGTTTATCTCAAATCATTCAGCCACACATACAAGATGTATTGGTCTAAAACTAGGATGAAAAAAGAATCAAATCATCACAACAGTCTTTCTCGTGAGCTCAGTTCTACAACTAGCACAACCAACACTTTACTCTTAAGAACAGAAACATGTACAATGCTGATGAGTTCTTCTCTTACGAACTTGACATCAATAGATTACTACGAATTGTTGGAAAGCTTCAAATTAATCACTAGAAATTTGGCAACACGAAATCGCAACACCAAATTTCAGTGGGTCATTTCATCAAGCACCTACGGGAGGGAGGGGGGAGGGAGGGGAGGGGAGGAAGGGGGAAGCACACCTCGGCCGGAGGGGGGAGGGAGGGGAGGTCGAGGACGTGCGCAGGGGAGGTCGAGCTCACTGGCGCAGGGGATCGAGGTCGGCGGTGCAGGGGAGGTCGAGGAACGGCGGGGTAGTTGCACGCGCCGGCGTCGGCGTCGAAGAGTTGTTGCGGCGGCGTCGAGGAATGGCGGGGGCGCGGCTCGGTTCTCTGTGACTTAGAACGTCGAGGAAGCGTGGCTCGGCGGCGTCGAGGAGTTGTTGCGGCGGCGTCGAGGAACGGCGAGGAACGGCGTAGAACGTCGAGGAAGCGCGCGCGGTTTCTCTGTGACTTAGCGAAATTTCGGATGGAAGGAGAGGCAGCGCGGGGTGGCCCACATGTAATTGGGTGCGAAGGATTTCTGTGGCGCACCCTTTACGCCGTGCGCCACAGAAATATGAGATTCTGTGGCGCACCCTTTAAGCGGTGCGCCACAGAATTATGTGATTATGTGGCGCACCTTTACCGCGGTGCGCCACAGAATTATTCTGTGGTGCACCCTTAACGGGGTGCGCCACAGAATTGTAACGCCAGATTTAGTTGAAATTGAACTGATACTGTTATGGTACAAAAACACCAGCATATTCCAGATTTTCTTTTTCTTTTTTTCTTAAAATATTTTTGGTTACAAAATTCACACAATGTCTCACACATATTCAATTCATTTAATACACACAATGTCTCATACATATTTAGTTCATTGAATACATAACTCTTGCATTGTCTCACACCAAATGTCTCATACATCAAAAAAGTCTCTTCTTCGTCTCGGTTCCGCGAGTTAGCTTCTCTTCTTTCCTTTCTTCACGGTTGAAAACTTTAGGCCGGCGACCTTGAGATTTCTTCGCGTGAACGGACAACCTTTAGTAGGTAGGGAGGTCTTCCTTCTTTGTGTACTAGTAGTAGGCATGTCGAAGAACTTGTCGAATTCCTCCTCGATCTTTGGCTCGTTGTCCAAGTCTTGCTCGGTGGCACCTCCTTCCATTCCGATGATGCTCCTCTTGCCCCTCCTCACGACAACACGGCTAGGCTTTGACGGGTCGGTAATGAAGAAGCATTGCTCAACTTGGCTAGCGAGTACCCATGGCTCATTTTTCGCGGAGGCGTTCTTCGATTTGGCATCGGGTATTACCATGGTGGTGAAATACCGGCCTTCTTTGACGACGTCCTTGGCCCATCTTACACGGAACATTGGCACCGACTCTCCACAGTAGTTGAGGTCTCATATCTCCTCAATCCTTCCGAAGTATCTTTGCTTGACAGTAGTCTCGTCATCGCCGTAGGATAGCATAGTTACTCCTGAGTTTTGATATTCGCTATTCTTGTCCTTTTCCTCGGTGTAGAATCTGTAGCCGTTGATGTCATACGCCTGATAGGTCTTTACGTTGTGCGAGGGACCCCGTGATAAGGAGAATATGAGTCTTTCATCTTCCGTAGATGGCGTTTTGCTCTTTGCTAGCTCCAGTTGCTTTTGCTTGAACCAACGCGTGAAGCTAGAGTTGTGCGCTCTGGTTACGTCTCCCTTCTTCCTCGGCCGGCCCAGGTTGATGTAATGTTGCTCGAGTAAGCATTTGTGCTCTTCCACCCAAGTTTCGATCAATTGTAAGTGTTGTAGCGCGACCCGGTGAGCCCTGTCGAAGTCGTCCTTTCAACCCTGCATGCTGACAAAGATTGAGCTGGTGCCGTCTCGGTGACCATATCCCTGGAGCCTGCCGAAGTGTTTCCTCCTGGGCAGACCAACATGCTGGTTCTCGGTGCTTAGATAATTCTGGCAGAAGGAGATGCACTCGTAGGTTAGAAAGCCCTTGGCCATGCTTGCGTCTGGATGGGCCCTGTTGCGAACGTATCCTTTCATGACACCGTTCATCCTTTCGAACGACATCATGTAGTGCATGAACTTTGGCCCGAGCTGCTTGATGTCATCAACGACGTGGAGAAGGAGATGCACGCAGATATCAAAGAATGCTGGCGGGAAGTAAATCTCGAGCTCGCATAGTATCAGCACGATCTCTTCCTGTAGCCTGTCGAGCTGCTTCACGCCGATCGACTTCCTGTTGATGACGTCGAAAAAATTGCAAAGGGCAAGCAGCGTATCACGGACGTGCTCGTCCATTATCCCTCGAATCGCAACGGGAAGTATCTGCGTCAACAGCACGTGACAGTCGTGAGACTTCATCCCGCTAAACCTCTTCTTTGTTCCGTCCAGATATCTGCTTATCAGCCCCGCATAACCATGAGGAAATTTGACTCCTAGGAGACACCTGTAGAATTGCTCGAGCTCCTCCGGACTCATAGTGAAGCACGTAGCGGGAAGCACCACGGTGTTCTTCTTTACCCTTTTGCGGCGACCTTGAGTCCCTTCCGTCTGATCATCATCGTCATCACTATCGGGGATCTGAAGATCTTTCCTGACACCAAGCCATTTCAGATCGTATCTTGCTTTCGTCCCATCCTTGGACTTTTCCGGCATGTTGGAAAGAGTGCCAAGCAGAGCCTCGGTGACATTCTTCGTAATGTGCATCATATCGAGGCTATGTGGCGTCTTGAGGACCTTCCAGTACTCCAAGTCGTGGAAAACAGAATGTTAACTTTCTGTGGCGCATGGTTGTCAATGCGCCACAGAAAACCAACTTTCTGTGGCGCATGGCCACCAGATGCGCCATAGAAAGGCCAATATTTCTGTGGCGCACCTCCTCCCATGCGCCACAGAAATATTTCTGTGGCGCACCAATTAAGGGTGCGCCACAAAGTGTCCACCCACCTATATAGGGTTTCCCTACTAGTGCACGTCCAGAGCCATTGATCATCACGTCACGATGAGTGTTGTTTTTTCCCTTATTTTTTATGTCTCACGTTCGATGGTTTGGTACATGGGTTGTCTGCCGTTTTGTTAAGCAGGCTAGTTTTTTGTGGGCCTTTTTTTTTCTCTCGCGCGGTGGTTTGGTAAGTGGGTTGTCTGTCGTTTTGTTAAGCAGGCTGGTTTTTTGTGGGCCTTTTTTGTCTGAACCACGCTTGCGTGTGTGGTGTTTTTTTTATCTCTAAATCGTCTGTGTGATGCCATGTTCGCGTGGTGAGCTCGGTATATTCTAGATGTAATTAGTGGGGTGGGGGAAGTTATGCGCACACATTGAAACGGCGGTGGAGTCATGCAATTACTCCTGGCCCGTAGCTCTTCTCCCATGTTTGGCTCTCATTTCCTGCTGCTCTCTCTCCCTATCCGTGTTCTTGGTGAAAAAGGGGAGCAGTTCTTGAGTGGAGGGAACAATTTATTAGCTTTAAGAAGACTTATTCTAGAACTACTTATATATGAAGCCACGCTTCCTAGAAAGCGAGCTCTAGGTTATGTTTAGCTCTAAGTGTCGTGTTTGTTTGTCATGTGTAATATCACAAAGTGTTTTTTAAGTATGTATGTGGAATATGATACCCTTTTGGAACCCCTAATGTATTTTGATGGAAACCATGTACTGATGATGCTGCATTGGCATTGTGTGTCTGAGTCCAAAACAAACAATATGAAGCACGTGTGTTCCAAAAATAAAGTGTGCTTTTATTCTTGCACGTCTATTTGCTTGTGTGTTTTGCTAGTGTATATGGATATATATAACATGGGGAGACAACTAAATGCATCTTAGCATTTTTTTGACTTGCAACTTTGTATACTTGCAAGTAGGGGGACACAACCACTATGACTTTGCATCTTACTTGCAACTCGACTCTGCAATTGTTTTGATCGGCTTTTAGTCACGAGCTGCATCCTAGTTACAAATAGGAATTTTACTGATCATTTTTTATTCATCAGTTGGATCCTAGTTGCAACTGAGAAATGTATTGCTTGCTTTTAGTCACAGTTGCATACTAGGTGCAACTGAGATTTTTTTATTTACCAGTTGCATCCTAATCGCAACTGGTAATTTAATTGATTAGTAGTTGTTATTCGTCAGTTGCATCTTATTTGCAACTGAGAATTTTATTGGTCAGTTTTTAGTCACTAGTTGCATGCTAGGTGCAACAGGGATTTTTTTTTTCAACAATTGCATCCTAGTCGCAAATGGTAATTTAATTGATTGGTTTTTGTTCACAAGTTGCATCCTAATTGCAACTGGGAATTTAACTGATCGGTTTTTTATTTTTCACCAGCTGCATGCTAGGTGCAACTAGGAACTTTATTGATCATTTTTTATTTATCGGTTGCATCCTAGTCGCAACTAGAAATTTTATTTTTTTATTCACTGGATGCATGTTAGGTGCAACTGGGATTTTTTTTCTTTTTTATTTCACCAGTTGCATCCTAGTTGCAACTTGGAATTTAATGGATTAATTGTTACTCATCAGTTGCATCCGAGTTGCAACTGAGAATTTTATTGATCGGCTTTTTAGTCACCAGTTGCATGATAGGTGCAACTGGGATTTTTATTTGGTTTTTGTTCACCAATTGCATCCTAGGCATAACTGGTAATTTAATTGATTGTTTTTTATTCACAAGTTGCATCCTAGTTGCAACTGGGAATTTAACTGATCAATTTTTTTATTTTTCACCAGCTGCATGCTAGGTGCAACTAGGAATTTTACTGTTCATTTTTTATTCATCAGTTGCATCCTAATCGCAACTGAGAATTTTATCATTTTTATTCATCAATTGCATCTTTCGCAACTGGGAATTTTATTGTTTTCTATTCACCGGCTGCATGCTAGGTGCAACTGGGAATTTTATTTGCTTTTTTATTTCACCAGTTGCATCCTAGTTGTAGCTTGGAATTTAATTGATTAATTGTTAATGATCAGTTACATCCGAGTTGCAACTAAGAATTTTATATCGGCTTTTTGTCACCAGTTGCATGTTGCATGATGGGTGCAACTGGGATTTTATTTGTTTTTATTTCAGCAATTGAATCTTGGTTACAACTGGTAATTTAATTGATTATTTTTTATTCACAAGTTGCATCATAATTGCAACCGGGAATTTAACTGATCATTTTTTTCACCAAATGCATGCTAGGTGCAACTAGGAATTCTACTAATCATTTTTTATTCATCAATTGCAACCTAGTCGCAACTGGGAATTTTATCATTTTTTATTCTTGAGTTGCATCCTAGTCGCAACTAGGAATTTAATTATTTTTATTCACCGGCTGCATGCTAGCTGTAATTGGGAATTTATTTGCTTTTTTATTTCACCGGTTACATCCTAGTTGCAACTGGGAATTTAACATGATTAGTTGTTATTCATCAGTTGCATCCTAGTTGCAATTGAGAATTTTATTGATCGGCTTTTAGTCACCAGTTGCATGATAGGTGCAACTGGGATTTCTTTTGTGTTCATTTTTGTGTTGTGATTCATTCTGGCTGTGAGTTGCAAGTAGGCTACAACTTAGTTTTTTCAGTTGCAAATGGGTTGCAACAAAGAAAATTTTAATCTTGATGTTATGATATGTGGTGGTTATGAGTTTCAAGAGAGTTGCAACTGGTTTTTTCAGTTACAAGTGGGCTGCAAGTGAACTTTCACTTGTAAGTGGGATACAACCGAGAAAAATATTCATTTTTGTGCTATGCTTAATGCTAGATGTGAATTGCAAATGGGTTAACCTTAAGGCCATGTACAGTGTTAGCCTCTTACTGTGGCGCTTAATTTAGTTGGTACCACATGCTTCAAGCGTCCTCTATCTAAAGTTCGTAATTTTACTACATTATTTGAGCGTCGCAGACATAGTTGTTCATCGATGCCAATAAAACGACTAAGAAGTACACAAAATGCCCGGTATTTAACCCCTAAGGTCTCGCTTGGATTGTCGTTATTTAGCCCAAAACGACGGATTCCGTCGGGATAGAATCCGGACCTGACATGGTCCGTAGAATTTACAGCTTATGCTCCATGTAGAAATACAGAGAGGGGAATTAAACGGCATCCAAGTGGGGCCTAATGCCCCCGCTAAACGCCCGACATTGTACCTGCCTAACGCACATTTCTTTTTCCACACCTCGGCTATAAAAAATAGTCCATTTATTTTTAGCTTCTCAATGTTATCTCAACATAGTTGCACATTTTCTTATCTCTGTGGCTCCCTAAATTGTTTTCAAAAGTCGGATTATTTTTTCTTTCAAGCCAGGGTGTACCTCATCCCCGGTCTATAATTCATTTCGTTCTCGTTGCTCTGATGCCTTGTGGTTTCCACAAGATCTAAAGAACACTTAGTAGTAATAATGAAAAGTTTGTTCTGCCGCAATGTTTTGATGGTGTGTTCTGTCGTTAAACTTGCTTTTTTTTGCGAGGAATTAGCATGGCGCATACAACAAGTATACCGGCGGGTGCAAACTCATACAACAAGTTGCGAAACGTGATTTTCTGGTACACAAAGTATACACGCGGGTTCATTTAGGTACACAATGGTTCTGGTGATGCCACGTGTCTTGACACGCTGTGTGTAATTTTATAAAAAAAACCTCTTCGTCTCACGATTCACAGATTCGTCCCCGAGTCAGTTAGAACACAGAATCCCCAAATCGAGAGAACCCTAGGCGGCGACGGCGAGGCGACTGGCGAGGCGACTTGCGCGGCGGAGGCGGCGGCGGCGATGGATTCGACTGTGGGAGGCCGCATGGGCGCAGGATAGGGCGGTCGCAGAGGCGCACACACTGGAGGTCCCCATGGCGCAGGCAGGGGAGCTCGCAGGAGCGACGTCGGCGGCGGCGGCGGCGACGTCTGGAAGGAGACCGCGCTCGTTCATTGGGACGGAAAGGTGAGTAATTTAGAGAGCAATTTAGAGAGTAATCGTCGGCTGAAGCTTGAAATGTAGTTGCTTTCTTTGCCTGTGCGAAATAATGCCCAAATTGAGTTCATTGTGTGTGATTGTGTTCCTGTGTGTGTGTACGCAGGTTGATGAACAAATCAGTGCAAATAAGCAATGCAATTGTTTAGGATTGCTTAGGAAAGTTGGAGAAGAGAACATGATTTTGGAAGATGAAGCCATGGAGCTTCGGTCTGTGGTGAAGAAAATGAAGGAAGAGAAGATGGTGATGATTCAGGCACACATTAGAGAACTGAGACGGAGGGATTTGAAAGAGATAGGATTGTATGTCGTACTAGTTGCTTTAGGCATTGTTTATCTACTCTGTGCATTGTTTTAGGGGATTAGTAGAGCTGAACCTTGTGTATGTCAATGGAAATTGTTTCAGTATGAAATATGAAATTCGATATGATGGTTCTATTGCAAGTGATGATTTTACACAATGCATAGCACACACACAGCACACACATAATGAACTGGAGACATCAATGCATGACACATACAAAGTGATCTCGAAACATCATTCATAAGTCTCCAAATTGGTGGTTTCAGATTTATTACATAATGCCAGGTTTAACACAAACATGCTGGTCTACTCTGCAGGGTAATTTTGGGTGAGCTGAATCTCCTCTTCTTGCACAACTTCAGCATTGAGGTCAGGTAGTGCATTTTGCTGTGACACCACAGTTGTAGGGCCAAATAGAAGGTGATAAGAACTACCAGGAGCAGTACTGTATGTTGTCCTTCTGCTGTTAATTCTTCTGTTGTCTTGTTCAGGCTGAGTGTTAGATGAGCTTTGTTGTGCACTTCTTTTGCTTGCTATTCTTCTTCTGCCTCTCACACTTGTTGAAGCATCGTCATTGGTTGGGTTATTTGCATGATCTTGGACAGTAGCATTAGACCTGCTTGCACCTCTCCCCCTAGGACGTGGAGGCCTAAATTTGCCCCTAGAACTAGCTGTTGTGACTCTTGGCCTTGCATCCGGAAGCTCCTCTCTGGCAGCAACCACAAAAGAACTTTCTGGTAGAGCTTCTTGTCTTCTAATTGCTGCAGCTTGAGTAGTTGCCTTGAAAAATATCATGCTGATTTGAGTAAACAGAATTGAGTATGTGAATGCAGTAAACAGAATTTACTAGTTTTTACCTCCTGCATCATCCTAAATATCATGCTTTCAGCCTGTAGAGCTGGATCATGCTGAGGGTTAGGGATTTGCCTAAAAATTAGCTGCACATGGGAAATTTTACTGTCAGCATCAAAATTAGTAAGACCAGCTGAGGGTTAGGGATTCAGAACTACCTCAAGAATACTTGGATCATCTTCTTCTTGGAGCGCCGCCTCTTCATGGCTGTCTTGCATTTCCATGTATTTTGCATGTCCTCTACTATTATGGTCAGCTTTGTGGCAAACTGAACAATGCATAGTGAGACCAGCTCTAGTAATAGTTGCAGCACCTTTCTTGAGCTTTTCTTCTGGAGCTTTTTTCCTGTTCTTTTTTGGCCTGCCCATGACTTTAGTGAACAAAGGTGGATGCACTTCCACACCATTGGTTTTCTCCCAAAAATCTCTGCATCTGAGTGGGCTCAAGTTGAAAGCATAAGCTTGTTTAAATGTTTCTATGCTGTAACAGATGTGCACAAGAGATTCTGGTTCAATTCTGTCTTCCGTGCAGCAGGCAAGAACATGGTGGCAGGGTATACCGGACAGCTGCCAACCTCGACAATCACATGTTTTGGCAATGATGTCTACATTGTACCCATTTTCAAGAGGAGTTCTCTGAACTTTGTACTTTCCTTCACCAGCAGGTATGACAGCGTAGTTCTTGCTCCACTCAATTAATTTGTCTAGTTTTTTCTGGATTTTAGGACAAATAGAACCTGTCCATTTGGCTGCCTCCTTTTGTTTGGTTAGAATTCTCTTCACCATTTTGTAGAAGATAGTCTCCAACATGGATAATATTGGCATTTCTCTGGCATCTAATATGTAACTGTTAAACACCTCGCAATGGTTGTTTAGTAGCATGTCACACTTAGGAAATACACTGAAAAATGCTTTGATCCACGTATTGGGTGCAAGCTCCTCAACCCACTGAAATGCAGTCTCACTATCAGCTTTAAGTGTATCCATATTTAGCTGATACTTGGGAATGCATGTAGATCTAGCAATTGCCCATAGATCATTCTTCAGTATTTCTCCCCTGTGGCCTGCCCTCTGAAAGTTTTGCAGTAAGTGCCTAACACAAAATCGATGCTCTGCATCAGGCCAAACTTTTTGCACAGCATTAATGAGTCCCTTTTGTTTGTCACTAACTAGAGTGAATGGTGCTGTGTTGGTTATTTGAAGATCATCTTTCAATGTTGTCAAGAACCACTCCCATGAGCTTGTGCATTCCACTTCAACTAGGCCCATAGCTATAGGATATATGCAGTCATTTGGATCTATTCCAACTGCAGTTAACAACATACCTTTGAACTTTGTTTTCACATGGCAACCATCCACACAAATCAAAGGCCTACACGCAGACAAGAATCCCCTTTTCAATGGATCATAAGACCAATACAGTGTGGCCAAGTGATGTTTTGGATTTACTTCTGCATTATCTTTTGCATGATTGGTTGATAAGAAAAACGATGATCCAGGATTGGCTGTCCTCAGTTCCTGGCCATAGTCCCACAGCAGGCTGAATTGCTTGCTTTCATCACCATGAATTTCCCTCAAAGCAGCTTTCCTTGCCCTGCCAAGCTTGAATCTGCTGGGAACCATGTTGTATTTGCGTCGAACTTTGGCACGAAATCCCTTCAAATCCAGCTTCTGGTTGTCTCTGAATTCATCTATAAATGCTTTTGCCAGAAAATCTGCTGTCAAGGCCTTCACCTCGTGATCTTTCCTACAGCTGTGTTTTCCTACATATGACCTCACAATGAACCCACCACTTCGGCTATCAGCTGATGCTTTGAACATCCAAGGGCATCCAGGCTTGCAAACTGCATCTATCCTCTTTTTCTCATTCCTTATCTTGTCAACTTTAACTCTGTTTCTAATGCTATATGCTGAGAGAGCAGCCCTCATCTCCTTCACATCAGCAAAGACCATACCCACTGAAAACTCTGGGTCCTTTATGTCAACCACAGAATCGAATTCCTTGAATTTTTTCACAAGCTTGCCCTTCTCTTCACCTCCAATGTTTATATCCTCATCATCAAGAAGAGCATCATCTTCCTGTTCATCATCACTTTCTTTCTCATTGTGGTCATTTACATCTTTATCTATGTTGCCTGCAAATAAATCATCATCACCTTCTGCTGGTTCATAATCACTGTCATGAAAGTCTGAATCGTCTTCTTCACTGTCACCCTCATCTTCTCCATCCTGGTCTTGTTGTCTGTCATGCACAACATCAGGCACAGTTACTGCTTTAAGCCAAGTTTTGCTAGGGCTAAGAACTGGAGCCAAATGTGCACCACGAGTTGTATCTATATCATCCCTCATGCGCTGCATGAAGTTGCTATGATCCACAATGAGGCACAGTGACTTGTGACCTACAAACACAGCATTCAACATTTGTACAATATCTGCATCGGATTGTATGCACAGCAGACCATCTATCAGGTCTTTCCCAGGCAGCTGCCAGTACACATGCATTCTTTCATCCTTCTCATACCCGAGCTGCTTCAGCATTTCTTCTATCCATAGAATTGACCAGCTGTCTGTGTTGCAGTAGTCAACAAAAGAAGTAGATCCTTGCAAGTACTCCAGGTTGACACCCAAACCACAGAATACGCCACTGTGCTCAATTGCAACAGTAAAGAAGTTGTCATCTCCTGCAGTTACATTACAAGTTTAATCAACTTCATCACTGAATTTAAACAGTACAAGTGTTAACTGAATTTATAAAAAACAGATCAAAGTTCACTCCTTTCTGGTACAATTCAGTCCAAACTAGCTCAAACTACACCACCATGATCTATCTGTTCTCAATTACACCACAACAACATCAGATTTACTTCTGAAATTCACCACCATGATCTGTTCTCAATTACACCACCATGCTCTATTCTCAATTTCCTGGCTTAGAGCAGGGCATAAACATCCTCAATTTCCTCCCTGATCTGTGCTAACTATCCTATGGACTAAAGCACCGACGAGATGCAGGCCTGATCAACAGGACGCCAAAACCCCTCGGAGAGACCAGGCGAGAAGGAAGAAAGCAAAAAGAAGGGAGAAAGAAGGGAGAAACAATGGACGCAGGTGAGCACGTACCATACTCCGGCGGATTTTCAACATCCCAGGGACGCAGGTGAGGCTCAGCCATGTCGACGACGGCGGCGGCGTCCGGGCGTCCGCGGCGTCCTTGCACGTACGGAAGGTGGCGGAGAACTCGGGGAGGGCGCAAAATTTGTGCATATTGGGCATATATCGGGAGGCAATCTGCTTATTTCGCTCCAGCATCTGCGGAAGGACTTGCCTATGCGTCGTTGTCTTTTCCCAGGGGGTTTTCTGCGAAACCATGGTCCTACGTGGCATCCTACCCTCCTAATTCGGACTCGTTTGTATGTGTTTGCACGTCCTAACTACTTTGTGTACCAGAAAATCACGTTTCGCAACTTGTTGTATGAGTTTGCACCCGCCGGTATACTTGTTGTATGCGCCATGCTAATTCCTCTTTTTTTGCGGGTAAGTCGTTAAACTTGTTGGCTTGGACACAAACATAGACACACAAAATAAGGTAATTAATGAAAATTAAGTCAAGCGAATCCTGTGAGTTAATCACTAGAAAAGTTGGAAAAAAAAGGCAATCGAGGCACACATCCAAAATCTAGCCCAGCTAAACCCAGCAGAAAAGTAACAGTACACAGCCAAGACACACAAACAAACTTGGGCCGGCCCAAAAACAAACATATAAGCATATTGCACGGGAGAAACGAGAAAATGAATACGTACCGCTGAGAAATCTCAGTCGACTGATCCCTAGCCACGCCCTTTCTTTGTATACCTTCTCTCTCTCTTCCAAATGGGTCCCTTCCTCCCACGCCCTGGTTTCCCCACCCTACCCAGCCTCCGATCGCATCTCACGGCGCCGCTCGCACTCACTCACTCCCCGTTGACGGGCGAATTTCAGCCGGAGACTGGGCGTACTCCTACCTAATACTACTAAATCCATCGGGGCAGGAGGGGATGGGGCAGGAGGGGATGGGGTACAACAGCGGCAAGGCCGGCGGCGGCGGCACAGGGGCCCTGCCGATGGCAGCGGCTCGGGCGAGGGGGCTTCGCCGCTCAGCAGCCATCACCGGTCGCGCAAGATTAGCCGCACCTTCAACAACGTCAAGATCACCGTGCTCTGCGGCCTCGTCACCATCCTCGTCCTCCGGGGCACCATCGGCCTCAACCTCTCCCTCCCGTCTCACCCCTCCGACGCAGACGCCCTCGCGGGCGCCAAGGCCGTCGAGGACATCGACCGCATCCTACGCGAGATCCGCACCGACGATAGCGACCTCGACGCCGCCAGCCCCCTTTTAACGCCACTGCGCTCAACGCCTCGGAGGCCACTGCAGCCTACGCTGCCGCCGTGGGGACCTACGCGCTCGGCCCCAAAATCTATGACTGGGACGAGCAGCGCCGACGGTGGCTCGGGCAAAACAAGGGCTTCCCGGCCACCGTTCCCGGCGGCAAGCCCAGGATCCTGCTCGTCACGGGGTCGCAGCCTGGCCCCTGCGACAACGCGCTTGGCGACCACTACCTGCTCAAGACCACCAAGAACAAGATCGACTACTGCCGGCTCCACGGCATCGAGATTGTCCACAACCTCGCGCACCTTGACATGGAGCTCGCCGGTTACTGGGCCAAGCTGCCGCTGCTCCGCCGACTTATGCTCTCCCACCCGGAGGTCGAGTGGATCTGGTGGATGGACAGCGATGCCCTATTCACCGACATGGCATTTGAGCTGCCTCTCGCGCGCTATCACCAGCATAACCTCATCATCCACGGCTATCAGGATCTCCTCTTTGACAAGCACTCTTGGATTGCGCTCAACACCGGCAGCTTCCTCTTCCGGAACTGCCAGTGGTCACTCGACCTACTCGACGCGTGGGCCCCTATGGGGCCCAAGGGGTTCATCCGCGAGGAGGCCGGGAAAATACTCACCGCATACCTCAAGGGTCGCCCAGCATTTGAGGCTGACGACCAGTCTGCACTGATTTACCTCTTGCTCTCTCAGAAGGAGAAGTGGATGGACAAGGTGTTCATAGAGAATTCCTACTACTTGCATGGTTTCTGGGCTGGACTGGTGGACAAGTATGAGGAGATGATGGAGAACCACCACCCAGGGCTTGGGGATGAGCGGTGGCCGTTTGTGACTCATTTTGTGGGGTGCAAGCCGTGCGGAAGCTATGGTGATTATCCAGTAGAGCGGTGTCTCAAGAGTATGGAGCGAGCATTTAACTTTGCC
This sequence comes from Poa pratensis, assembly GCA_947311845.1. Classification (NCBI taxonomy): domain Eukaryota; kingdom Viridiplantae; phylum Streptophyta; class Magnoliopsida; order Poales; family Poaceae; genus Poa; species Poa pratensis. Next base: position 15,700,844 of record CAMZMU010000078.1, read on the forward strand.
GATAACCAGGTGCTGCGACTCTATGGGTTCGGGCATAAGGGGCTAGAAAGTCCCAAGATCAAGAGGATCAGAAGTCAGACAACCAAGCCTATTAACGACAAGGAGAACCTTGATGTGAAGGCCAAGATGTCGACCACTTGAAGCTATCAAAGAGAGTTTGTGGTATGGCAATAGAAGAGGCTCTCTTCAAGGTCAGAGAATTTTTACTTGGGGTGTTGTTTAGTTTCTACTACATTTCTTTCCTTTTTTGTTCACATTTTTTTCTTGTTACGTGTAATAGTTGAAGATTGCACAAGCTATGTTTCTCATGATCTTAAACACGATTGTAACTCAAATCAGATGAAAATAGCATCACTTTTGTACTGTATTTTGCTTTAGTGCAAGCTTTTAGCAGGACATGCATCCCTAATGTGTGTAGTTGGTATCTGCCTATCTGCTAATGATTGAATTCTTTTATCTTGTCTTCCATGATACATTGAGTGCAGTTATGAAGGAAAGCTGATTAGTTAGCTAATTAAAAACATTCAGTCCTATAGCAAGCCCACCATAGTATATCTGTTGCCTTCTTCATTTGGTGGTATTTGCCGAACTGCCATTTTCATCCCTAAATTTGCAGTTTAATTACTTAGTTTTCTTAAGCATTATTAGCCAGTATACGTAATCAGTAAAAATTGCATATATATATGTTTGTACTTGTCAGTGTCACAGTTTATTGAAGGAATTCGATAATGTAAACAACTCACCGGAAAGAACCAATGGACTATGATTGATGCTTGGTTTAAACAGAAAATGTGCATACCTGTACTCAAGTAACATTCTTTGCACATATTTGCTACCTGCATCAATTGACGTGTGATAGTCCACCTAAAAGAGAGAAGCAAAGAATCAGAACTTAGCATGCTAAAAGCATGGTCAAATTGATGTTTTACATACAATCTTTTCGTCGTACATGGAAAGTAAGATTTTCATGCAAAGGGCCAGGAGTTTGGCAAGCATCCCGAAATTGCTTTTCAAGAAATGCCGGAGATAGTTCTTTATTGCGGAAAGGATGTAGGAAAGTACATGATATATACGGCCCTTCCTTCAGACAAGCTGGAGATAAGAGAATCCATAAATCAGTCTCAAATTAAAACTAACATGTGTCAGTCACAAGAAGAGTACAGTGGCTTATCCACAAACAAGATTTGTACTCAAGTTGTCACTTATCCAGCGTATATCAGTAGTCAAGATTATTAGTATTGGTAAAATTATAGGTAAAGGTCACTAATGTTCATCCAGCTATACACATAAGGGGTAAACATAGGTTTACAGGTCACGATAAACTTTTCATGAGAAGCAATTCTTGGGTCATGGAAAGGAGTAGAAATAGCATTTTATTCTGTGGTTTCCACGGCGGGCCACGTGTAAATGCTTGAATGAATGAACTACTCCTGCCTTTTCTACTTTAACAGAGATAAATAATGGCTATAAGTAATGACTCAAGGTAAAGTATATACCGGGTGAAGATTAGAAAGATAATGAACAAAAAGGCATTTACAGAAATGATAATCTCTCATGCAGAACATCTTAAACGCTAATGAGAATAGTAGATTAGTAGTACCATAATTTTTACGAGTGACATATATAGCTGGTAATAAAGCACTGAAATCGATTTAGATCACTATTGTAGGTCTTATCATAGCCTATCGTCAGGCCTACCTGTGGTATAGATAGAAAAATGAAACTGCTTGTTCGAGGTATGAGCACTCTGCAGTTGTTTTCATTTGCAACTCAGCAAGATCCCATCCATCTTGTGTACTCCGTTTCTTTGCAGACTTGTCCACTTTGCAGACACAGCCAATTTGGAGAATAGCATTAAGCTCCAGTGGGATTTTTGTCTCGTATATGCCCTAAATGCAATTTGAATGTTTATAAGGGGCGATAGAATGAAAACAATATTAAACCACATGCACAAGTTGGAAAATACTCACTTCGATATCTGGCTCTGCAAGATGAGCAGCAAGTTTTTTTCCTTCAGCCCTGAACTGTTCTTCACTAGTAACAACCTGAATGTGTATCCATTAGTATGTTATATTACAAAGAAACTGCACCCTTAATTGCTTTCAGCTAATGTTCACCATTTTCACCTCAATGAGATTAAAAGATGGTCTTCCATGAGGAAGAATCTTCTTTACCGCCTTCCTGGAAACTCGTCTGTGACAGGAGCTTTCGAGTTTAGGTAGAAAACTCTAGGCACTTTGATAGGAATCTTGAACATGATCCCATCAGCAACAACCCATGCAAAAAAGCGGCCAGGTGATGTACTTGGAGCAAGCTGGATTATCTGATGTAGAAACTATATACGGACTGTTAATTATCAATATAAATAACCCCAATAACTAAGGAACTTAATATATGATATAACACAAATACTACAGAGCATAATAAATAATAAATATAAGAAAATTTACATGCCTGCCAATGTGATCTAAAGAGAGACAATTCTTGTTTCTGGAAAAATGTAGATCGATTCCTACTATTACCATGTAACTGACTGGTGTTTCTTGCAGAAAACAAATTATTAGTGGGACCCTCGGAAGAGGCTGCACCACCCAACCTGATAGAAGCAGAAGGAAACATAAGCATTTATTATTGATCATACATACTTTACTCGGTTTAGTCCCAATTAAATACCTCCAGCATAAAAGAAGAAAAATAGATGAGTTGAGATAACGTAAGGTATCGATCTAATCCATACAGGACAAACATAGATGGTCCATTGCTTTAAACAAAATATCAAGAGAAATTGTTTCCAATGGTATCTGGAATACTGGAACCAAGTGCAGCTATCATAGGATCTCAGTAAGACCTGAACTGTTCTACACTATGTCTTGATCTCAGAGGCACTAGATAAAAAGTATGGTCAGCAGGAGTGGCTAGGCCAGTATCGCTTGACTCCGCATAAGGGCTAAACTAAAGTGCACCTCCCACATCTCAATAAAGTAGATGAGCTGGTGTTGGCACTCATTTTATGCATGTGCAAGGTCTATTTTCCTTAATAAATTGGTAGGTGCCACATATGAATGATTATTGCTGATGGGTAACCCTAACCCAAAATAAAAACATGTATCTTTACAAATTGGTTTCCATATAATTAATCCACAAAAATCTGGCAAGATCTCACAAAAATCGAAGCGCAGAACTCAGACAAGTTTAATCTGGTGTCCACAGGAGTCGCTGTTGCCTGTTGGGAATGGCACTGCAGTGGACTCTCTAACCTCGAACAGGACGCAAATATGCCAGATATTTGACCGAGTTCAGCACCCGTCTGGTTCGTGGCTGCAGTTTTGGCGAAATCCCTTTTCTACCGTGTGGATCCATGTGTCAAAGACTCTAAGTATGGCAAGATTTGCATAGGCTAGCCAAAGCATGGCTCTGATTTTTATAACCTAACGTTACGCGTGCTTGGAAACAAAATCTGTGACAAGCTTAGTACATGAACCAAGCATCAATGCATCATGCGGTCATGCCCTTTGGAACCGAATCTGCCTGAACTGGAAGGATTCGACCATGGAGTGGAAAATTGAGCTGGAATATGGGCAATAGCGATTAGAAGGAATCTAGAAGGATGAGTAAGAGTCTGAGACAAAAACTAGCCAGGAACACCCCTGCCGCCCAAAGTGACCAGGCCCATCTCTCCTCAGCTATGAAAGAAAATGCATTTCATCAATTTTTCTTCAAAAGGAGTACCTGGTGTTAACTTTGAGCCCGCCTTCCAATTTCTTCCTAGACTCGCCGTTGCTTAGAGGTGGCGTTGTCAGGGTCGAACTTATGCATGCTTTTCACACAGATATCACTCACCTCGTCGTGCTTTTTCAGCGTGCTCAAAATCATGCGAGGCGCCAAAGGAAAGAAGGTAAAGAGGGGTACATCGTGTATTCGTGTGGGTGGGCCGGAGCACAACGCTTTGGCGAAAGAAGAAACCACCGGGAGGAGAACGCAGAAGCTATTGCCGCTTGCCGGCGCGGCGATCGAGCGGCCGCGTGAGGTCCGGAAATGAGGGACGCGCCGCACGTGCTCGCGGCTCGGCGGCGAACTGTGACCGGAACGGACCACGACGACTCAACTCAACTCAGCATCCGGTGAGCGAAGCCTATCCACCGGGCCTACCGACGATCCCTAGGAAACTAGAATGATCCTACCGGGAGTGGTGTTTTGGCTCCCGGGTGCATATGCACCCTTTATTTAAAATGCATTTCGCACATATTTTGAAATGTCCAAAAAATTGGAAAAAATGTTCGCGTGTAGGTCTTAACATGTTATGTGTTCACAAAGTCGTTTCACGAAAAACCGACATTTTTTGTGACATGTATAAAAAAGAAAAAAATTGGTGCTAAAATAAGACTTTTCACGGCAATTTTTTTTATCTTTTTTACACAAGGCACAAAATATATCGGTTTTTCGTAAAACGACTTTATGAACACATAGAATATGAAGATCTATATGTGAAATCTTATTTCAATTTTTTTGATATTTTGAAATATGGTTTTCAAATACCGGGTACATATGCACCGGGTGCCAAAGTGAATTTCCCGATCCTACTGTACTACTCTCTCCATCGGTAGTACTACTAATTAAGAAGAAGAAGCAGTGGCGTTAGTGATCTCTAAGCAAGCGTGCAAACTTAAGACAAAGCCGTACGGTTGGTTGACAGGTCCATCAATTCGCGCACGATGTCCAATATGCATGGAAGATCCATCGCACAGAGCACTTGCATGCTTGAAACCAGAAAAAAAGCAACAACGTATTGGCCGGTCAATGGATCCATTCATTGGAATCCTGTTAAACACAGGATTCTCGAAATAGGATTTCGCTCCGATTTATAAATAAAGCAACCGTCCACAAGCATACAAGGGCCGAGGGCTGAGTTTCGCAAAACTTTAGTTATATGTTTCCGTGAGGACAGCTGGAGTTAGCACAATCTCATTTTTACCCGCAAAAAAATGGAGAGTCTCTGCATGATCTTCAAGTTAACTCCCCCGTCAACTCCCGTAAAAAAACAAGAAACAGTATCCCCGTCAACTCCCCACAGTCTATCCGGCCGCCTCGCCGCAGCGGCGCTCTAGAGAACAACAGCAACGACGATGATGGGGCGGCATGTTCTCCAGCTGCTCGCCCGCACGCAGCACAACTCCGCCCCTCGCATTCCTCCTCCGCTGCTTCTCTGTCGCCCTCAGGTCAGCACGAACCCCAGCTCGACCCAAGATATCTGGTGTCGCGGAGTCATCCCTCACTTGATATGAGGCGAAGCAGCTCGGTTCAGTCGGGTCTCAGACGTTGAGTCAAAGTGCGGAAGCATGAGCTTGGGAGGCGGTAAAAAAAAAGCCTAATGGAGATTACTCTACTGTGTAGTACTCTCTGCATGATCTTCAAGTTAAACACAGGGATTCTCAGAACTACCAGGGCCGAGGGCTGAGTTTTGCAAAACTTCAGTTATATGTTTCCGTGAGAACAGCTGGAGTTTTAGCACAATCTCATTTTTACTATTACGCTTTAGCTCTTCCTGTAGCTTGAAGAATGCATGGTTTCATTTTGCATGAAATGGAACCAGGGAGGAGCTCCCTGTGAATCAAAAACAAATTCTCACAACTACGAGGTACAAAGACGTTTGCTGGTCAGCGCAATGTCACCGAGAAATCCATGCAGGGACGACTTTGTTTGTTTCATATTCCCGGTACATCCTATTTCCCCACGCTTCATCCGCTCTCTTTTTCGTAGAAAACAAAACGAAGTAGTGCAAGCTTAGAACTGTGTCCGTCTACATTTGTTACTAGCTCTATCCAAACCACACATATAGAATAGGAGTATTAGACGGTATATAATGGCAAATAATGCCTTAATTAAATTTGTTAGAACTACCGAATCAAATGTACGTGCCCGGTATTGTTGGCGGTCTAGCTTTTATTCTGATTTACTCACGTCATAAATAACTAGATATATGGCAAGTGAGATAATAAAATAGTTACTACTCAACTACTTACCGGCCGTATATAAAAAGTTAAAAACATGACTTCAATCGTAAGACAAATATATCTACTAATGTATGAACAATAATAAACTAAGCTGGCTACTATGTGAAACTAAAGAAAAGGATTTCACCAAATATGTGAGCGGAGATCCACCTAACCCTAATTATTAGCATGTACAACTCGGTGAGTTTGTAAGGGAGCATCATCATGTCATAATAACGCAACTTCAAAATAAAATCGACGACGGAACAATATGTTATACTTTCTAGTATTTGCATTATTAACATTTGTTCTCTTTATAATCCTCAAAGCTTGAAATTGGATGGGTTTGCTAAGGAACACAAAATTTATGAGAATTGATTATAATATTTACTAAGGGAAACTCCAACGAAGCAACCCATTTAGTCACCAGTCGTCCGATTATGTCCGCATGGCAAAAAATCAAATCCAAACAGGGTGACGCAAACGGACCACCACGAAATGAGTGGTCTGCATTGGCAGATCCAAGGCGAGCGCATGGCTCGCGTCGGCACACGAGTGCGTATTTTTCTATGGCTGGATTAATCGATCACCGGCGAAAGGAAGCCGCCACGTCTCCCGCTCGGCTGCTCGCCGCCTGGCTGGCCTGGGATCCATCGCCGGGGCTCCGATCCTGTTGCACATCAGTGACAGTATCCCTGTGTACGTCCGTGCGTGTGATCTCGATCACTGACACTTTTTTTAGGGTGATCACTGACACTGATGCTCACTCTTTTTTTCCACGAGCGGATGGGGCTCAAGCTCCAAAACGGGGACTCCTGCGCTCCTGGGTCACATTTGGCATTAAATCGAAAAAAGCCCATTTTGACGTACTGCTCCGATCAAAAAGCTGAAACCACAGGTAGAGATCGTGGCCTGTGAAGCCGTCCACTATCCACCCAACGGGCCTTGCGTTAAAGGGCCGGAACGCACGAAGCCCCCGCCTCCCTTGCGAAACAAGTAAGGAAGGGGTTGCCCAAGCCCCGGCGGCGCCGTCTCCTCCCACAGCCCCTGCCGCCGACCCCCGTCGCACGAGAGAGCACGCCGACGATGAGGCGGCAGGCGCTCCAGCTGCTCGCCCGCGCGCTGCACACCTCCGCTCCTCGCATTCCTCCCCCGCCCCCGCTCCGTCGCCCCCAGGTTAGCACGAACCCCAGCTCGCTCCAAATCTGTTGTTCAGCCATTCCTCTTCTGTCGCTAACGCAGCAGCTCTGCCTGTCTTGTTCGCGTGGCAGGTCCCCGCGGTGGGAGGCTGGAGATCCGTGGGTGCGTCGGCAGGCTTCTTCTCGACCGACGCTGCTGCGGGCGCGGCGCAGGGCAGTTCGAAGACACAGGCGGCTGCTGCGTCTGCTGTTTCCGGCGCGGCGCATGGGGGTTTGAAGCCCGCGGCGACGGCTGCGGGGTCCGGTGGCGGCGGCGAAGGGGGCGGACAGGATGGGAAGTCGGGGCAGGATGCTGGCAAGTCTGTCCGAGGAGGGGTAAGCAGCTTCAGACGCCCTCCATTTTTTACACGCGTGCTCTGCACTCTGATGCGTGTTCTCAGTTGGAACATGTACTTTGCCAAATTGTAAGACCGTGAGATTAGGATTTGCCATTTGCGATGATTAAAAAACTATATAAGGATTGCGATTTTCTGAACATAAACGCCGGAAATGGGATGTTTCTGCCTTCTGCGATAGATAACTACTTGTGGTAGGTAGTAGAAGATTAATTCTCACATGATTATGTTGCTTGCAGCCCGTCTCGTGGTTGAGCTTTCTTTTGCTTCTCGTGACCGGAGGAGGAATCATAGTGTACTACGACAGGGAAAAGAAGCGTCAAATTGAAGGTAGATTACTATGGTGAGTTAGTGTAGTTTTACATTGGGTGTGCCTTTCGTATATGTGATTTGTGATCATGTTCCAACTCTACGGTAGTGGGTTATTAGTACTGCTAAGAGAAACTCTGATGCTTTTTAGGTCGTACCAACGCGGGTGGAAAGTTGTCACATTTAGCAGATATATATGCTTGGAGAAGATATGTTTAATCCATGCAGCTTAGGGTAACGAAGTCAGATGACTTTTACAGTAATAATTATCTCTTTGTATAAAATAATATAATCTTTGGCTCCTTTGAGTACAGTGCGAAAAAACAATGTTTGCAGATTAATCAATTCTGGTGCTATTTCTGACTTTCAATACTCTTTTTTTGCTGCTACTAGTATCATGTGAATATGCAGACTAGTACTACCTCTGTTCCTAATCAGTTTTGATGTTATTTGGGACAGAGGAAGTATCATCATTTGCCCTTTTAGTAAGTGTGGATCGATTTAGAAAGCTAGCAGTCTATTTTCAGTGTGATATCTGCAGATTAGTCGATCTTAATGTTATTTCAAGGCTGTCAATGCCCTTTAACTAAGAAGCGATATTTCTAGCTGCAACTCTATCATATGAACATGCAGATAGTGAGTTAGTGACACATACCAGATGTAATAGTCCATCTATGTCTGAGGTGCTGGATGTTGGTATCTTTTGCTATTTTCTCTCTGCATTTAACATGATCCTTCCCTTAATTAGAAAAACAATTTATTCATCAAATATGGGGCACCATTGCTATCCAAGCCTTCACCAACATCTAATGGAAGTGCCATCCATTTCAAAGCAATTTGTTCCTTAAATTTCTATGTCGTCGAATCTACCATGATTAACCTTTTGTCCCTAATTTCACAGAATTGAAGAACAAAACAAATTCGGTAAAGCCAGCACAGACAGTAGGAACTGCTGCTATTGGTGGTCCATTCAGTCTTGTAAATCATGATGGAAAACCTATCACTGAAAAGGATTTCTTGGGTAAATGGACGCTGCTATATTTTGGATTCACACACTGCCCTGACATTTGTCCAGATGAACTCCAGAAGATGACTGCTGCTCTTAATAAGATCAGTAAGTAAATTTACTATTTCTTTGACTAGACTGTTGTGTGCTGAGCTAATCACAAAACGTACTTATCTGCTTTTTATTGAGGTAATGGTCTTCTGTTGGGTAATGAAGCTATTTAATTATCAGCTTGTCACTATCTAACTCATAACAAGCAAAAACTGTCTTTATATGAATAATATTTTCTATTACACACAAGTAATGCACTTATTTGTTGGGGCATGGGTGGAGGATCTTGTGTACCAGTCATGTCTTACATAATACTGTTGATCGCCAGAGTATTGAATTGAATTGCCCCTTATGAAGCAACAAAATAAATTTGATTAGACAAAACATCCCAACTATGCCTGGTCGGATATTACCCTCTTACCCTGTGTTCTTGAAATATACTTTCAGAATCCTGACAAGCATCAGGACATTACTACCAGGAAGCTATTATTTTATCTGTTTTAGCTACATGTGCATTTATACTTAGCTCCTTTGTAACCCATAAGGGAATGTACAATACAAGGTGCTTATAGAGGTGTTTAGAAAAATTAACCTGTTTTCTTTAAGCACGAGTGCTTATTTACACAAGAAAAATGCTTAGTTAGGCACCTTTCCTATAGAAATAAACATTGGTGCTTATGAAAAAGCTTGGTTTATTTTTGTAAGCACTTTGCATTGTACATGGCCTAGTAAGCCATAGAAGTTGCAAGATAAAGTTTTATGTTCTACAGTTAAGATTGCAAAAAAAAATGACATAAATTGAATCAAAACCGGAGTCACAGATGTTCTTTTTTCTGTTGAGTTTTTGGACGCTTTCCATGTATATCATCATAAAGTTTTGCTTTAATTTGCTTCAGAGGAGAAGGCAAAACTAGAAATTGTGCCAGTATTCATCTCAGTTGATCCTGAAAGAGACACTGTTGAGCAAGTCCATGATTATGTCAAAGGTATGTAATTTCTGGCAGTAGATGACGGCTCATTGCGCAACATTCATTAGTTTATGTTGATCCATGCATTAGAATTTGTGTAACCTTCCTGTTTCCTGAAACACACTTTTATCATATCTTGAGATTGTTGCATCACTTTGTATTGTTTTCAGTTATGATGTCTAACACTGGCACTTGTGTGTCTGCCAGAGTTTCATCCAGATCTAATAGGTCTAACTGGTACCTCTGAGGAGGTAAGAAAGGTTGCTCGTGCTTACCGAGTTTACTATATGAAGACAGAAGAGGAGGGTTCTGACTACCTTGTTGATCATTCGATTGTCATGTATGTAAACTTTTTCTTAATTTCTTTGATTAATTTGTTTCCTTTCCTGTGATTTTGATGGTATCTCTGGTTTGCAATTGGTAGGCACTAACTAATCGACAGAAATATAAATGTAATTGTTTTATGCAAAAGTAGAAAGATCTTCGTTAGAGGAGATCAATTAGGTTGTTCTTGCTTGTGCCAATTCTTGAAATAAAACTCCTGATTTACCAACATGCTTTGTTCGGACTGGACTTGGTCCGGCATACAACATGCTATTATCCCTATTCCTTATTAACAACTAACAAGGCCAACTGGCATTAATTAGTGAGCCCAAACCAAACGGGTCAAGCAGGCAATATTTATTCGGTGCAGTCCATGTGGCATCTATTATACTCTGTTGTGATGAATGATGACTATGAGCTGCCCAAGCTACACCCGTGGATTCTGTCGCTGTCTCCATTAGTTAGTTGCTGTTCATTTAAGTTAACCTCTGTCGCCAACTGTAACGAGAGTTAACTATGGTATTGACCGTCGTTCAGTTTAAATCTACAAGTTGAGTTGTCAACAATCAATTTTTGTACTAGTGAGTGCTTGGTATCATGTTTACCACAAAATTATTATCTGAAGGCCTGTCCGTGACAAATTTCTGATAATCATGGCTGGCTTGGTGAAATACAAATAAAGAGTTACCACCAACAATATGTTTACCTTGAAGTACCAGATTAGCTTGGTAGGCCAGATATTTACTTTATATGTTTGGTCTTCTTTCAGGTACTTGATGAACCCGAAAATGGAGTTTGTTAAATTCTTTGGGAAGAACTATGACGAGGATACCCTTGCCGAAGGCATCATCAAAGAAATTCGAGAGCACAAGAGCAGCTGAAATCCCGTGCTTCATTTTGCTGGAAACTATTTAGATATTATTCCCAAATAAGCAAACTGCAGTGATGCTGCTGGCTAGCTACTCTTAGTTCGTTCTGGAACACGTTGGGACATCATGACGATGTTAGTGTCCTTCATCTTCTGGCCTTCTAATTTAGCAAATTTTGGCTCGCTGACGAGAGAGCTGAACGTACTGAACTTTTTACTTGTGTGCTTGAGAAATTCATCTTTGTTAGTAGTAAAAGATTTGGTTTGACCCACGGAAACGCTTGGTGCTGATCATCATCATGGCGTTTAATTTTCCTTTGGGCGATCATTCATCATGACGATTCACTGACAGTTTTATACGGTTAACTTTTTTTTTTCCTTTTACTATTTGCTTGCTGAGTAACATTGGTCAAGTCAAATCCCCCGTTCAAATGTTCACATGGAGAATGACACAAAAGAAAAGCCGCCATGCATGATCGTGAGAGCAACAAACTGTCTCGATCGGCTATTCTTCCCGGTCTGGTCAGAGGTGTGTTACGAGACTCGGTCAGAAGTTAGAACTGACACATCTTTTCCTGCTATTTTCTCCGGCACAAGGCTAATTTCTCCCGTTACAAAGGAACATAAATACTCGAACATCCCTAGGAGATTCACGAACGTCGTTTGATTTATGTTGAATACCACAACTTGAACCTCCACAGGTGAAATCATATCATCATGAAATACATTCTCATATGGTATTTAATTGTTTGGTACAATAGAAGTTTAATGTTTGTAAACCTTGTAAAGTTTAAAATTTAACTTTGGAGTATATGCCAAACCATTAACCATATGATAGAATGATGAGAGTGTACAACTACAAAGTAAATGGTGTCATGCTAAGGTTGTGATTATGTAATTCTAACTAGCACTCCATCAGGAATGGATGCGACACATATTTTTTATTTCAAAATTAAATGAATTTTGGGGTCAAATTCTAAATGGAACGATCGGCATAGTAGGACACACGATTCGAAAGCCTAGCTGTAGCTGGAAGCAGTGGCGGAGGACGGGAAAAAAGTGAGGTCGGGCGAAGTTTAAATCATACAAACATTTTGCGAAAAATGTGACAAAATACAATCAGATGCGTACGTATACAAACGTTTTGCAAAAAATCAAGGTAGGGCGGCTGCCCTACCTTGCCCTACTGGGTCCTCCGCCACCGGCTGGAAGTACTTTGTCAAACGTCGTACTTGTAAGTCTGACTTTTTTGAAGTTCAAAAAAAAAGGTCTGACTTTTATGTCGATTTTCTTTTGTAGATTGCCATGTCTGGGAGTACCGTCGTTGAATGCTCTGTAACCGATCTCTGCACCGGGGATGCATACAGCCGAATTTATTATTTCAAAATAAATTTAAATGAGTTCAAATTTTGAATTGGGCGGTCAGCATACGGCACCACGCGTCGGAGCTCACTGTCAATTTTGTTGTCATTTCTCGCCTCGGAAGTCGAAAAGTTAAAGGTGGGAACTGCGCGTAAACCATCGTTGAATGCTCACCGGAAACACGCGTCATTTATAAGACCACACCAGAGCAAAGGAAAGAAAGGAAGAGCCCCCGGCCGAGAGTCCACGCTCTCTCAGAAAAAAAAGCACCAACTTTTCTTCCCTCTGCTCGCTCCTCGGAAGAAAATGGCGATGCGGGTGGCGACGGCGGTGTTGGCCGCGGTGCTGGTCCTGCTCGCGGCTGGAGCGGCGGCGCAGACGCCGGGCGCGCCGCCGGAGTGCGCGTCCAAGCTGGGGGGCTGCGCGGCGTACATGAACGGGACGGACGCGGAGACGCCGCCGGACACCTGCTGCGTGCCGCTCAGGGACGCCGTCAAGAACGAGAAGCAGTGCCTCTGCGACCTGTACGCGTCGCCGGAGATCTTCAGGGCCTTCAACATCAACCTCACCGACGCGCTCCGCCTCTCCAAGCGCTGCGGCGTCAGCGCCGACGCCAGCAGCTGCCCCAGTAATCAACTCGCCCCCTTCCTCTGCACCTCGATATCTTCTCAGTTTTCTTTACCTAGCAAAATGGTTTTCTTTTCTTTTTACCGCTAGCAGATGTAGTTTTAATTCTCCTTCTCCCGCAACGGATTTATGACGATTATAGCTGTTAAATTAAGCACAGTCAGCCATCAATTATCCAAGTTTTTGGGTCAAAATTCCTGAAAAATCTATGTAAGTAAGATTAAGCATGATGTAGACAGTTTCCACAGGGAGGTAAGATAGATGGTAGGTGGATTGCGTACTTAAGTCTGCGCGGCTGCTACCGTTGTTCTGGTTGGCGTATGGAAGTCGGTCGTCGCATTTGTTTGTCACCATCAGATGGTACTAGTGGAGAACAAAGAACATACTATGTAGATGTGCGAGCTTGGACCAGTTGCAACTGATGAAGATAATAAAGAGGGTTGGAGCCATAGAGAATCCCAGTTGCCTTCACCTTCCCCAGTCTGTCCCTTGATAAGCTGAATTAGTTTAAGCCAGCGATTTAGTGTCAGCCCGTCAGATTATGTCGGTTTTAATATACCATGGTGGACCTTGTTAGATGAATGATTCGTCTCAGCTTAGTATTGGGTGTATGATTGTGGCCATTTGTATTATTGTGATGATGTTTACGTATTGAATTCAGAAAATATCTAGTTTCCCACTGCAATGCAAAGAACATGGCATTCCCATGTTCAACCTTGCAAATCACAGTACTCCACATGTTGTGCTAATCCAACTGTCCTTCTATTCTCTGGCTTTGGCAGTAGTTGGCATTTTCTTCAGATGATTTCAGTACATATATTTTTCTGATTTCCTGACAGCCTTCCATTTTTAATTTACAGGCAACGCTCCAGGGTCATCACCTCCAGGTAATATAAGCTTCTTATCCTTCTAAAGAGTAGTAGCATGCACGAGTAATGTATTCATTTGCTTAGCCACTCCGTTGCCTGAATTCTGACATTTTTGCCAACTGCAAAATTATTGCCTGGTTAAATAATAGTATATTGTCCTGTTGAATTTCAGTTGATTCCATTGAGGTAAATTAATGCAATTTCATGTCTGTTAGTTCAGTTTTACAAACAAACTGTATTCGGATATCCGATGGTTGTGACTTTTTTATGGAAAGACATCACTCTGTTTGTGTTTGACGAGCAAAGTTGAACATGGGACGTGGGAAGAGTTAAGATTAGTTCAGAGCCAATTCGCAATTCACCTCCCACTTGTTCTAAATATTTTTGTTAGGTTTGCAACATGATCCATTGTTTGACTACCACCAAGAGTGAATTACACTCAAATGGGCCAATAAGCGAAAACACACAACATACACTAGACATGCCACAGTTTTTGTTTTGTCATGCAGTAGACATGGTCCCAGGGGTTTTGATGTGGACAACAGTAGCACTTACATTCGCAAATTAGACAATTTTCTGTGTATATCAAATTGCTTATGGAGTAGAATTTAGTGTAGGTTGTTCTGTATTTAAGGCTGCAAACAAACCAACAGCTGCCATCATTGAACAAGTCCCAGCAATGTTTTCATGGAAACAGTGTGAATGGCTGAATGCTGTTACAAGTCTGTTGGGGCGCCTTGCGAAGTGATGTTTCTAATGTTCATGCATTTCCCATTTCTCCCTACACTTGGCATGGAGTAGCTATGTTGCTAAAGTTTCATATCAATTCCCCCCCCCCCCCCCCCCCCCCACACACACACACACACACACACACGATTGGTTTTTTCCCATGTAGAATTACCAAGTTTAAGTTTTTGTTGAATTGTTGGCATGGTCATATTCATAATGGCGGTTTCCTTATTTTGATCATGAAATTCAGTTTAAGAGGCTGTCTCAAAACACAACTGAATCTTGATCTTCAAGTAGGAATCGACCCTTGTTTGGACCCCATCCATGTTTTGAAGTTCGAAGAGAAAAGAGGAAAATAAATAATTTGTGACCTCACAAAAATCTTCTTGCTGATCGCAGGTTCTCCATCAAGTGGCAAGAGCGCCGGTTACCGTACTGTCTCGGCCAGTTTCGCAGGGCTGATGAGCCTGTTCCTGGTTCTGTGGTCTGCATTGGCATAAGAATTCGGCATGCTAGAGATGTTTTCTCACCTTATCCTATGGTAGATGGTTTGCGGCTATGGTATTCTTGGTGGTGTTATCGCCGTGTGTTTCATGAGCATTTGTTTTGATGTGTATTAATGCTGTCAGTCTGTAGACTTTATGAGTGTATGTGAATAAGAATCTCCGCACTTTTATCAGACCTGTGATAATCAAAGCAGAATAGGCATGATGTGAAACATATTTCAGTTTCACCCTATTTTTTATTCCTAAAACTGCTGAAATGCAATAAATTGTGAATCTCACCGAGACCGAGTACTAAACAAGAAACAAGGTACTATAAGTTGAACCCAAGGCGTGCACGTACATGAGTTTATTTTATTTTATCTGCTACTCGGTTATCCACATAAAATTTGAGGAATTTTATAAAAAATATTTTAATTTAAACAAAAACACACTAGTACACATTATGTCAATCAAAGAAAACTATACCCTGATTGACCCTGTTTGTCATTGCAAGGGCCTGAGTTTTGTCAATCATGATTAGAATAAAAAGTATATATTTAAATACCCCTCTATCACATGGCTTGCATCAGTTGTGCCCCTGTATGTTGTTTGGTCAGGTGAAAGAGAACTGACAAGAGAACAGCTTGAATACCATTAGTAAAAAAACAAGTGCTTGAAAATACCACTAGTAAACACTAGAATGCCAAAATACGGCTCATATATGGTTTCTCGTGCCAAAATAGCATCGCCGTCTATTGTCAAACCTTTTCTACTCCTCCGTTCATTAATATAAAACGTTTTAGCTATCTCACATGTTGACTAGGTGCAAACACAAATGAATGAACATACACACTAAAACATGTCTACATTCATGTGGATATATGTGAATGTGAACAAAAGGTAAAACATCTTATATTGTGGAATGGAGGGAGTATTAGTAACTAACGAAAGAAGAAATTGCCAGTTTATTTGAAGCGTCAAAATTAGCCATTATGTGAACACATCATAGGCTCACCGTTCTTTACCGTACTGCGGTTTTCGATCGAGGAGCAGGCGGCAAGATCCAGATGCTGTTCGCTATCTCCAAACGGGACGTTGGCGCATGCGACTAGAAGAATGAAAGCCTGTTAGATATGATCTCCACCATTATAGCCCAACGGCTATAATGATCCCTGTGATCACGCGCCCTGATCGGGGGCGCCCGACCCCTTAATGGTCGGTGGGCCCCTGTGACCTGCGCCATATAAAGAGGTGGGGGGGCTAGGGCACACGGTACGAGGTTCACCGCGCCGCCAGCACCCCCCACCGACACCCCTCCGATTAGGGTTTGGCACAGTGCTCACGGGAAGCCCACTGCGCCGCCACGCCGTCGCAGCCGCCACCATCGACCACCATGGCCGACTCCTCGAGCTCCTCAGGAGCTAATCAAGGTACCTCTGCCTCTCCCTCTCGTTTTCACTCACTCACACTCATAAACACTTGATGTACACATGATCTACCGAATCCACTAAAGCTAGGACCCTAACAATGGTATCAGAGCATGTTTCTGGTTCCTAGTTTATTTTCGGTACAAAGAAAAGCAAAAGAAAAGGATCTTTTCCCCATCCCGTATGAACCCTAATTCAAAAGGGGCAAAGAAATCTCACCTGCGGGCCACGGGCTCGCCGGCGAGGTTGCGCCGCTACCAAGCCACGTCGTTCCTCTCGGTCCGACGCGCATCGGCATGCCGAGGCGTCGGAAGAAGAACTACCCCTCACGGGGCAAAGAAACCCACCCCGCAAGGGGCAAAGGACGCCATAGCCACGGGTGGCGGCGCACACGCCACGTTCGACGAAGAAGCGCGCTGGATAAACACAGCACGCTCCTCCGGCGAGCGCAGCGCAGCGCCACCGCGTGCGGGTCGCCAAAACGCCGGAGCGGACGAGCTTTGGCCGTCTCTCTCGGGTGCAAAGGAAGGAAAAGGGGATGGGGGAGGCGCGGGGCACACGGCGCCGTCGCCGCCACAGCGCGGCTCGGCCGTTTCCGGCGAGACCGCGGGGCAGCCAAAGATCGGGGCGGGCCCCGACCAGCAGCCAGCGCGCGTGGCGCGAGGAGCTTTTCCGCACGGCGGCGAGGCGCACGGCGCGCGCGCGCGGCCGTCTCCGGCGCGGCGCTGCATCCATCTCCGGCGCGGCGAGCGGCCGTTTTCCGGCAAGCCGGGCGGCGCAACCCGCGGGATCGAGAGAGAGGAACGCGAAAGGGGAAAGAAAGGCTAGGGTTTGACCCCGCGCGGCGCTGAGGAGGGTTTTGTTCGGGCGTTTTTCACGCTGGACCGTCCGATGAAACAGACGGCCAGGATCGCACCGAGCCAAACCCTAGCGCCTGAAACAGGCCTTGGGCCAAAAGAGACAGGCCGTGGGCCAAACAGGCCGCGAACCGCGTCGCCGCGCGCGGCTGTTAGTGCGGCCGCTGACGGGCCGCGGGCCGCTGTTAAGCGCTGCCGCGCGCGACAGATAGTGACCGGCCATGGGCCGAATTGTTTTTTCGCACAGAGAGTTTTTTCTGTTATTTTTTTTAACAGAACAAAGTTGATGTTTTTTGTCTAGTTTTTTGGACAAATTTCATATAGTTTTAAGTTCTATTCAAATTGATCCAACGAAATATTTGTTTAGAAGAAAAGTTACAGAATTTTTTCTGAAAAGTATAAAGCGTATATTATTTATTTAAAAGTTTCCGCTGCAAAATAGTTAAAAGTAATTGCATAAAAGCAATAAAGTGAGAATAAAAGTGTGATAAAGTGATATTTATGATAATTATGATTCTGTTATTAATTGACCAACGTTGTTAATAGCATGATCATGATTTAAAGTGAGAATTAAAAGCTTGATTAAAGTGATATTAAAGATGATTATGATTATGTTATTAAATGACCAACGTTGTTAATAGCATGATCATGATTTGTTTATTATGTGTTAAAAGGTGCATTTATTTCTCTTATTGCCCAACGGTGATATAGTTTTAATTGCACAAACAGTGACAGAAATGGTTATGAAAAGTATAAAGTTCATGAATTTTTATTCATGCTTTTCCGCTGCAAATATATAAAAGTGCTCTTAAAGTGTAAATAGAAATAAAGAAAGAATTAAAATACAAGAGCATGTTAAAAGGATTTATTGAAACAATTATGGTTTTGTTATTATTATGACCAACGTCGTTAATAACATAATAATGATTTGTTATTGGTTTATGTGCTTTTATTGCTATTTTCTGCCCAACGGTGATGTAGTTTTAAATTGCGCAAACAGTTGCATATTTTAATTTCGACCAACGTTGGATTTTTATATGCAATTGTTGTCTCACTTAATTGTGGTGTTAAAAGGGGTACTACTTGATGAGCTGCATCAAGGATGTCCATACCTACTCTGAATGGAGAAAGAAAGTGGATTTTTTTTGTGTTGAGGTCGACTGGGTTGTGGTAACTCCACAGCCAGTTAAGCCTACAGAGTCACTCAGAGACGAAAATGATGTTGATAGTATTTGGAAAAGAAAGAAGAGGGACTATGCTCCGCTGGAGATGTCTTACACCCTCGAAAACATAAAGTGGCTAACCGCCAATAAAAGGTGCATGGCATTTATAAAGAAACAGTTGAGCAAGCTATTGTCTGCTCAATTGTAGAATGTGCATTGAAATGAGTTCCTTGAAAAGATAAAGGACCAGTTCACTGGTTCTTCAAAGATATATGCTACCCAGCTGCTTCAGCAGCTGGTGCCAGAAGAGTACACTGTTATTTTGGACATGGCAAGTGTGCCATATGGTGAAATAATGATCATGTGGGTGTTGCATTACTCCACAATGAGCTTTATTTATTATTTTCATGTGAAAAGTGCATTTCAGTGTGCAAAGTGAATAAGCATGTTTCCGCTCGGATAACGAACAAAAGAAAAGAAAGAGAACTCATGACTCGTCAAAATTATGGCACTGTTTTTTGGCCATATTTCGAGTGGAAGAATAGAAAGCCTCGTTAAAAATGACATTCTTCCTCCGTTAGAGTTTTCAGATATCAAACAATGCATAGATTGCATAAAGGGAAAGTATGTAAAGCAGATTAAAAAGGGTGCTAACCGAAGCACAACGACACTAGAAATTATTCACACTGATATATGTGGACCATTTCCGGTGAAAAGTGTGGATGGTTATGACTCGTTCATAACGTTCACAGTTGATTACTCCCGATATGGTTATATTTATCCAATTAAAAAAGATATGAAGCATTGGATAAATTTAAAATATTCAATGAAGTTGAAAATCAACATGATAAAAGAATTAAAATAGTCAGGTCAGACCGTGGGGGGGAGTACTATGGTCGGCACACTCCATATGGTCAAGTACCTGGACCTTTTGCAAGGTTTTTACAGGAAAATGGAATAGTCGCCCAGTATTCTATGTCGGGTGAACCACGGCAAAATGGAGTAGCTGAAAGGCGTAACCGTACTCTTATGGATATGGTGCGCAATATGATGAGTTATTCCACACTGCCATTGGGATTATGGATGGAGCCGTTAAAAACCGCCATTCACATTCTCAACAGAGTACAAGTAAATCGGTGCCCAAAACACCGTATGAGTTGTGGACGGGGAAAGTTCCCTCTCTACGCCACTTGAAAGTCTGGGGGAGCCCAGCTGAGGCAAAAGTTTTTAATCCCCACATTGCAAAGTTAGACCCCAAAACAGTAACTTGCCATTTCATTGGCTACCCTGATAGATCAAAAGGTTATCGTTTCTACTGTGCAGACAGATACACAAAGTTTGTAGAAACGAGACACGCGGTATTCTTGGAGGACGAAATGATGAGGGGGAGCATGGTAGGCCGGAAAATTGATCTTGAGGAGAAGAGGGTGTGTGCACCTTTTCTGATGATCCATGAGCCATTTTTCGCCCTACCTGTTGTACCTGCACCGACAAACCCCGAGGTTGTGGTGCAAGCACCTGTTGTAACTCCACCCATGACCACAACGAGGCAAGATTCGGAACCTGTCCTTCAGGAGCCGACTCAACCCCTTGTTGAAGATGAAAGGGAGCGACGCCAGCCACATTTAGAAGAAGAGTCGCCTAAAAGAGCTAGGAAGTCTGCAATTTCTAGTGATTATAAAGTTTATAATACAGAAACAGTTCATATGGAAGAAGATCCTACTTCATATGAAGAAGCCATGAGAAGCGTTCACTCTTCGAAGTGGCTGGAAGCCATGGAAGACGAGATGAAATCGATGAGTTCTAACAATGTTTTGGGAGTTAGAAGAAATTGCTAAAGGAGCCAAAACAGTAGGCTGCAAATGGGTCTACAAAACAAAGTATGACTCTAATGGGAACGTAGAAAAGTATAAAGCGCGACTTGTGGCAAAAGGCTTTACGCAAAGAGAAGTGGTAGATTACAATGAGACATTTTTTCCGGTCTCTTGTAAGGATTCTTTCAGGATCATCATGGCACTAGTTGCGCATTTTGAATTAGAGTTGCATCAAATGGATGTAAAGACGGCATTTCTAAATGGAGATTTAGAAGAAAATGTTTACATGAAACAACCCACCGGTTTTTTCATGGAGGGGAAGGAACATATGGGATGCCGCCTAAAGAAATCCATTTATGGGTTAAAGCAAGCCTCTAGACAGTGGTATTTAAAGTTCAATAATACAATTAAAAGTTTTGGATTCAAAGAGAATGTTGAGGACAACTGCATTTATGCAAAGTTTAAAAGTGGGAAATATATTTTCCTAATTCTATATGTGGATGATATTCTGCTTGCAAGCGTCTACTGCTAGAAACAAAGAAATACTTGTCCTCAAATTTTGATATGAAAGATCTTGGTGAAGCTTCATATGTTTTGGGCATAGAAATTCACCGAGATAGAAAGAATGGAGTGCTAAGACTATCACAAAAGGCATATTTAGAAAAGGTTCTAAAGAAATATAATATGCATAAAAGTAGCGCATCACCTGCTCCGATAGTCAAGGGCGATAGTTTTGGGAAATTTCAGTGTCCCAAAAGTCAATATGAGATCGATCGAATGAAAGCATTACCATATCCTTCGGCTGTTGGAAGTTTATAGTATGCACAAGTGTGCACTCGCCCTGACTTAGCTTTTATCACCGGGGTACTCGGTAGATATCAAGAAAATCTAGGCCATGAACACTGGAACATGGTAAAGAAAGCATTGCGTTATGTGCAAGGCGCAAAAAACCTCATGCTAACATATAGAAGGTCTGATTCTCTAGAGCTAAGAGGATATTCAGACGCAGATTTTGCGGGAGACAAAGATGATAGAAGTCCACATCAGGGTACGTGTTCACTATCGCAGGAGGGGCTATTTCATGGAAAAGCTCCAAAGAGTCATTAGTTGCTGCATCCACGATGTATGCAGAGTTTATAGCATGTTATGAGGCCACGGGACAGGCGATATGGTTAAAGAAATTTATACCCGACTTGAAAGTGGTAGATTGTATTGACAAACCACTAAAGATGTACTGTGACAACCAGCCCGCAGTATTCTATGCTCACAACAACAAGTCGAGTAATGCTACAAAGGCAATAGATATAAAGTATTATGTTGTGAAAGATAAGATTCAGGATCAAACTATAAGTCTCGAGCATATAAGGACAAAGGAAATGCTTGCGGATCCGCTAACGAAAGGCTTACCACCCGATGTGTTCTAGAAACACATAGCTGGCATGGGATTAATGGAAAGCCTATGATCACTGGATCATAGAGGCCCAAAAGTAACAGTTTTATTGTTTCAAAACTGAAAAGTATATAGTGGCTGTCTGATTCTATCGGCAATGAGCTGTGACGATGAAACATGCTCTATGTACTAATCGGTGATGAAACGAGTAAAGTAAAAGGTAAAAAGTTAAAAGTAAAAGTTGAGATCAAGGGGGAGAATGTTAGATATGATCTCCACCATTATAGCCCAACGGCTATAATGATCCCTGTGATCACGCGCCCTGATCGGGGGCGCCCGACCCCTTAATGGTCGGTGGGCCCCTGTGACCTGCGCCATATAAAGAGGTGGGGGGGCTAGGGCACACGGTACGAGGTTCACCGCGCCGCCAGCACCCCCCACCGACACCCCTCCGATTAGGGTTTGGCACAGTGCTCACGGGAAGCCCACTGCGCCGCCACGCCGTCGCAGCTGCCACCATCGACCACCATGGCCGACTCCTCGAGCTCCTCAGGAGCTAATCAAGGTACCTCTGCCTCTCCCTCTCGTTTTCACTCACTCACACTCATAAACACTTGATGTACACATGATCTACCGAATCCACTAAAGCTAGGACCCTAACAAAGCCTATTCAGTGCAAGGACCTTCGATCTGGTGAACCCGGGTATGGAGCAACTTGCAGGGGCGCTATTGGTACCCAAACAAAGCTAACGCAAGTTCAAGATGGGTCTCCGTCCAGCCACACACTTTCACTGAGGGTCAATGATTACAACTCCAGATGCATCCCAAGGCCATGCACCCCAATCTTTGTATGGCTACTCCAGTCCATGTGACAAAAGGGTATATGCAATCCCCAATTGCTTTTCACAACTAGAGATCATCGGATATTGATTCTACTATGCTCATTTACGTCTTCATGTTCGCTCTTGCACTGGCTAACAGTGATTCTCCGTGTCATGGACACGGCTTGTGTATATATGGTTGTGAATCCACACCAACCATCAAGTGTTTACTATGGCTCTCTTTACTATCATCACCTGCATCAATATACAGGGACAATCCCCTTTGGCACATGGCTGGTGCATAGTCCTACATTTAGGGCGTGTTTGATTACCCGCATTGCCAAAACACATATATTGTAACACGAGCGTGGAGAAGAAGCAATTACAATTAGCTATGCTTCTTTGCAAATGACTTTTGAGAACATGTATTGTAAGAAAAGGCTGGCCGCATAGGTTCCCCTCTAGCTCCGCTGCTCTCGCCGTATGTCATATCGCATGAAAATAGGCGAAAATGGTGGTTTCCTTGTTATGATCATGAAATTCAGTTTAAGAGGCTGGCTCAAAACACAACTGAATATTGATCTTCAAGTAGACATCGACCCTTGTTTGAATCCCATCCATGTTTCGAAGTTCGAGATGAAAAGGGAAAATAAATAATTTGTGACCTCACAAAAATCTTCTTGCTGACTGCAAGTTCTCCGTCAAGTGGCAAGAGCGCCGGTCACCCAACTGTCTCGGCCAGTTTCGCACGGCTGATGAGCCTATTTCTGGTTTTGTGGTCTGCATTGGCATAAGAATTCGCACGCTAGAGATGTTTTCTCACCTTATCCTATGGTAGATGATTTGCAGCTATGGCATTCTTGGTGGTGTTATATCGCCGTGTGTTTCATCGGCATTTGTTTTGCTGTGTATTAATGCTGTCAGTAGACTTTCCGAGGCAGCTACTCGATGACCTGCTTGCAGACGTCATCCGCCCCCTCCAGTACTTCCTCGTGCGCTACAGGTGCCAGCGGCGCAGCCTCTCGCATGGCACGAACAAGACTCGGGAGCGCACGTCATGACGAAGATGACATGGCTTTGGTACGACTGGTTGTGAACTCGTGATCAGCATTTCCAAGGCGTGTGCATGCGGACTAGCACACGGAGGGGACACGAGGCTACCAAGGCATTACCGAAAACACACCCTGTTTTGTTGAAAGCCGCTTGTCTTTCTATCGAACACTTTGCATGCATTGACATTGTTTCGTAAAAGACGTTTACTATATAGTACTCCTTTGGAGTTTGGCCCGATATTCCATCTAAGAACCACTTTGGACGCGCTTTGGGGCGTTCGTTTGACATGGAGCCGGCTTTGCCCGCTGAAAGTATAGGCCAATAACAACTCGAGTCAGCTTGTCCATGATCGTTGCTCTCGCCAAGAAGTATGTCGTGAGTCACACAGTTATCCCGCATATACCTCACAAAGCGGGCTCGCCTCCGCTGATGTCAGCCGAGAACAACCTTCATGTAGTAGTCCGTGGTTGAGATTATGCTATCGCGGCTACATCACCCTCCGGCCACCTCTCACGATATAATCACTTCAAGGAAGAGCTGTGGTCGACGAAGAGGAAGTTGGACCATAATGGTACTATGGAATCAAAATGAGTGTGCATTTTGCTATTTTGGTTTGTACTAGTGGTATTTTAGAACTTTTGGTTTTGACTAGTGGTAATATGCTCCTGCCACTGGGAAAAGTATTTCGAAATGTCAATAAATTCCTTTTTTGGCACATCTAAATATTCTATGTGCGACGTCAAGTTTTGCGCAAACTGATATATTTTGTGGCCGGTGTATAAATAAAAAAAGGCCTCGTGAAATGTTTTTATACGGAATTTTATCTTTTTAATCCAGGACACAAAAAATGTAGGTTCGTGAAACGACTTTGTAAATGTAGATATGTCCACGTGATTTTTTTGACATTCCGAAATAAGTTTAAAAACACAATTTAAAACCCGGAACGTCCCTGCAAAATAAAACCGACCGGAAAAAGTCCGAAACCCTTCGCGCTCATCCCCTGCACACGGCGGCGGCGCGGCGAGATCAGCCGCCTTCGCCCCCTCTATCCCGCGAGCTCCTCCGCCATCCCCAGAGCGCCGACGGTCGTTCCCACGAAGCGGCGGCAGCTGTTTTTACCTCCCACGTCCCACTCCTCTCGCACAAGGGCAGCCAAAGCTCCGGTGAGCAGGGGGCGGCACGGCGGCCGCGAGCGAGCGAGCAACCGTATCTCGGTGGACGCGGACCACGCGGCGAAACCAACGAATCCACACTCCAGCGTCTAGCTTCTGTTACTTCTCTCCGGACTGGTCAACCGAGCGCCCACCCCCACGCCAACGGCGATGATGCTGCGCGCCGCCGCCATTCGCCGGGCCGCGGTGGCCGCCTACTACTCCACCGCCGCGGCGAGGCCGGAGACGGGCCTGTACGGCTTCGATGTGCTGCGCACGGCCAAGGGCTTCCGCCGCTTCGTCGACGAGGCTATCCAGCGGTAAGGGGGAAAACCCTGAACCCCTCCAAATCTCCAATGCTCTGACGCCCAAAACCAGCTAGCTACCGTCTGCTATTTTTTCCTGAACGTTTGCTCGAACGCTGCAGGTCAGACGAGCTCGTTGCCCACATCGCGCGGCTGCCGCCTTCGGTGGAGATTGTCCGTGCCATGGATGAGATCTCCAACACCGTAACTTACTCTGCTTAGGTTTACTTTTCATTTAATCCGTTTGGTTTCATATTGGGGTTGCTGATGCGTTTATGTGTTTTGATTGGTTAGGTCTGCTCAGTCATTGATTCGGCGGAGCTGTGCAGGAACACACACCCAGACAGGTGAGTGTTGCCTCTAGTGTAATTTAGATGCTTTGGAGCAATGTGCTTTCAGGTTTTATTAAGTAGATATGTTTGTGAACTAGGGAGTTTGTGGAGGAAGGAGATAAGGCATCAATGAGGATTTACGAGCATCTTCAGGTAAGCTCGATAGCTTGAAACACGGAAGGGAGAGAACCGAGTGAAATGACCATACCATAACTGTAACATTTCATTTTCTGTAATCCTTTGCAGTACCTGAATACAAATACTACATTGTACAACGCGATACTAAAAGCTGAGAGTGAAGGTGTCCTGCTCACAGATGAAGCTCGAAAGGCAGCGAATAATTTGCGCGTTGACTTTGAAAAAGGGGGCATTCATCTTCCTAAAGGTTGCCATACTCACGTTTATTTAAGTTGCTTCTTGTCAATTTTCACTTCTACTTGAATCACAATGCTCTTCCACTGCAGATAAACTTGAGCGTGTTAATCAGCTGAACCTTGAGATTGCCCAGCTGGGTAGAAAGTAGGTACATGAATTGGACACTTGGCTATTCATAGTCCCAGTACGGTTTTTGTTGTTTAACTGTCCATCTTGGTTATGCATTCCATGTTCCAGTTGATTTGATTGTTTAGTGGGTTTGTTTGTTGTTAAGCGCCTTTAATGCTGAGTTAACACTAACTGTTGTCATGCTTCTGTTTTGGAAATATATTTCTTTTAGCTTCTTTGCCTAGTTGGTGGACGGCTCAGAGCATTACTAGTTTGATTTGATCTTCCAATTATCCTCTAAAATGCTTGAAAATAGTGGATCAGAATCTCCCCATCTCCCCTAAATGCTTACTAATCTGGATATTGCTAATACAAGTGCTTCAGTGGCATGCTGACCATTAAGTAAGTGGTTAAGATGTACATTTGTTTTGTCATTGATGGGTTTATTCGATGAAGTCTATGTTTGTTACTTTTCCTTTTTCCTAAGATCGTGTAAATGACAAATGTAATGCTGATTTTAAGTGTCTTTACTCTTTAGTGCATACCAAATGTGATTTTCTAGTCATAACTAATTTTTACCAGCAAATAGTATTATCTACTATTAATATAACTTGTTTATTATGGAGTTGATTCCTTGCACGGTAGTGTAGCCTGTCATTTTGACACTTAGATTTAGAAAATTACCTGTAACTGTTGTTCACTTCTTGTTGTGCCAGATTCAATGAAAATATTATGACCAAACCGGGTTTTGTGGATATATATCCAGCTTCACGTATTCCACGAAATATGCAACATAATTTCAAGTCCATTAGCTGTTCTAGGCCTAAGGCTGATGAAGGACAAAGCAATCCAACGAATACTACAAGGCAAAAGGGTGTAAGAATATTGACAGACTCAGGAACCTATCTTCAGCACTGAGATGGGTTTCGGATGAAGAAGTATGTTCCTTTTGTTCCACTCATCAGCATCTGAAATCATCTTACATCCAATATCTACATGACATGAACTTACATATCCATGTTATTTTAGCAATGCTTGGATTTTTGTGCTCAGTTATTTTACATGGAAATATCATACTTACCTCTTTTTTAATTTTATCTGTTTATATCTTTCCTTTAATTTGTTTTCGCAATTTTTTGTATAGCTATTAGTGCATGTCATCACACTTACAGTGGCAGCAATCTAACTATTCCATAATTTTCCAAAGGTCAGGAGACAGGTATTCATTGCAGGAAACTCTCAACCTCGGGAAAACGTTAGTGTTCTTGACGAACTTATAGATGCTCGTGATGAGTTTGCAAAGGTAAATGCATATTTCCATATTGTAGATCATGTATTTATAGGCAACATGCGCCCTGATGCCAATGTTTCTACATCCTTTTGTGCTAAACGTCACTTGATGATGTGCACGTTCAGCTTACAAATACTATGTAATATGGAGAAGATGAGATTTGGTTAGGTTTTCTAGCAGTCTAGAGTAGTCAGTATAGCACAAATACCTGTGTGCACTAATATCTGAGTAAACCGTTTGAAGGATATAATATCCTTGTTCGGCAGTGTCAACCTTTTAATTCGGCAGCTTTGCTGAGCTGACATTGGTACAGAAAGTTGTTCAGAAGCAGTTCTCTCAGGAGGGCTCTGAATGACCCATGTTGGCTGCTTTGCAACAATTTCTGGAGTTAGATGTCACATTTGAACTGCTTCATTTCACAATGTAGGATCAGATTAGAGTGTCTAGTGAATCCCACGCTGCTCTTTTTGTAGTCAATGATGCTGGGCATTAAGTAAATGATTTAGCATGGTGGTTGTTTATTCAGAGCAATTGGAACCCAAATTATCTTGTTCTATTTGTGCTTTGGATACGAAGTATAAGTATGTCTCTTTAGCTGGTCTATTTTGCATCACATGTTATAAGCAGATAAAAAAAATGAATCTAGTATTTGATGCATGTACGTCATGTTGTTTAGTTCTCTGGTTTAATCAACATTTGACGAACCACTTTCCTAAATGTGTTCATCAAATACCATGACACCGACTACAATACTATGTCTGAATATTTCCCAAATTCTTCTGCTATTCCAGGATAAACAGTTTCCTTTTCTTATCCATTTGCCAGACTATGGGCTGCAAGTCATATGCTGAATTCGCTATCCGTCCTAACATGGCCGCATCTGCAGATGTGGTCATGGCATTTCTCAATGATTTGAGTGACATTGTTAGGCATAAAGCTGATGAGGTATTCAAGAGTTAAGTTAATCTTGGCATGGATAATACAAATCCTTATATCCAACTAGCAGTCTCTCTGATGCAGGAGTTCAATACTATAAAAGATTTCAAGAGAAGAATATGTAATCAAAAGAGTGCTGATCTTGAACCATGGGACGAGGATTACTTCATTGGAATGATGAAATCATCTGCTCATAGTGTGGATCCCTCGGTATGTGCTATTTGTCTCATAGATGTACTGTTGTTTAAATTAATCTATGTAATATTTAGACCATATTCAAGGTAGTTCCTCTTAAATAGTGTATGTAAAATACTTTACATATATAGGTAGATAGAAGCGAAATGAAACCTGTATTTGGTACTGGTAGGTAGGCTAACACGAGGAAGATGAAGTACAGTACAGAATCACTAAGTACATATTTGAAAAGCTCGATCTTATGTTATTCCTTCAGGACATAAAGTTTACCTTCATTGGAGTTATTGTTTTGATGTGTTTGTTTTGTTGTTTCCTGCAGACCACCTTTTTACTTATTTAAAACCTTTTTTCACTGTCTTTTGTACCTAGCAGGTTGTTGCATCATATTTTCAGTTGTCCCAGTGCATAAAGGGCTTAAATGTGCTGGTGGAATCATTATTTGGTGCGACATTTCATCAAATTCCTATGGGGGATGGAGAGTCATGGCATCCAGATGTGATAAAGCTGTCTCTTCATCACCCTGATCAGGTAATACTTCGATAAGCATGTGTTTTGAAGAACGTTCACGTAAGTGTTGCAAATTTCTGCATCGTATCTCTGCAAATTTACTATAGATGTTCCTACATGCTTGAAGTTTTGTAGTTACTAACTAAAAATGACAGATGTCGGAAATAACTTGTATTTCTGAAATTAGACAAGTAGGCAAGTACTTATCTGGTATTTCATATAGTGACCATCAATAGTATGCTCTATAGTTATCAGGTCCATAGTTAGCGATGAACTTATATCAAAGGGATGAGTTCTGTCCTGTTGTTGAGTAGCGTAAATACCATAGCGACAGTTTATAGTTTGATCTAGGAGAGGCATATGTGAAATCTGTTGCAGCGTTATTCTGTCACCTATGCCATAAATTAGACAACATATCATAAAATTTATGCTGATGTGAGCAGAAATGATTTGAAAGCTATTAGGCGATGAAGTTTTGTGTTTCTTAATGAAAGATCTATTAATCTGAATTATAATTCCGTCTTTTTTCTGTAGTGCATATATTTTACTCTTCATATGTTGCCCAGAGTATATAATAACATGCATGTGAATATAATTTCTACATCTGTATCTTTTTTTTTGATGTTTTCCTCATTTATCACATCTTCTCTCACCTGCACTTGTAAGCAACACCCTATCTAGCGATTCTTCCCTACTTCCCAGGTATATATAGCAATGATAGCATGGTTAATTATAATTGTCCTTTTCTTGAATTTTACCTTCATGGTCATTTTTCTTGCTTTTCTCTTGGTTTTATAATGTTATTAATCCTTGTGCTGTGCCCAGTCAGAATACACCTTGTAAATCAAGGATGTTGGTTACAAGTCCTATCATGCATTGCATCCTATTGCTTGATTGCATCCTCCTTATTTTTGTTATATTTGCTGGCTCAAATTAAATGAAGGCAAAACTTGTCTAATCAACAGGGATTTAGGATTTATGTATCTCGATCTGTACTCAAGAAAGGGTAAATATCCAGGGTGTGCTCATTTTGCAATCAGAGGGGGGCGACGATTATCTGACTTGGAGTACCAACTTCCAGTATATCCTCTTGATCTCTTATTTATTATTATTTACTTTGCAGTAGAATATGCAGACTTGTGGTATAAACATGAAGGCTTCCCATAACGGAGTAGCAACTCCAAGCATTAAGGGACTCTCCCTGATAGCTAATATCTTTAGATCAAACATTTTAAAATTGAAACTAGGTCCAAGGCTGATGCATGCCTAGTGTACACTTGTGGCATATTGTCATTTCCTCATGAAAACTGGATCAGTAACTTACTCCACAGCATTTGATGCAACTAGATTAGTAGATCTGCATATTGGAAAATTAGTGTAGTTCAAATTTATGCTGCTAGTTCATTTTTGTCAGTAGACTCTGCTCTTGCTTTTCAGATCATTGCGTTGGTTTGCAACTTCTCAAGTTCTAGCGGATTAACCGCAAGGCTCAACCATTGGGATGTAGAAACTCTTTTTCATGAGTTTGGCCATGCCCTTCATTCTCTGCTATCAAGAACGGTATTCTGCTGGTTCTTTGTAATATTTAGGTTATCAGATGGCCTTGCTTATCTTATCTGATTGCACATTGATATTTGCAGGAATATCAGCATTTCTCTGGTACTAGAGTTGCTCTTGATGTTGCTGAAACGCCCTCAAACCTTTTTGAGTACGTAGGACTTGTTAACAAAAATAGATAGCAATTTCATTTGGTAGTGGATCTAATTGTGGCCTATCCAGAATAAAACTTTTCTTTGTTTTCAGGCTATTTGCTGATAGTTGAGTGTAATTATCATCGCAGGTTTTATGCATGGGACTACCGTGTCCTGAGGACATTTGCTCTAGATGAAACAACTGGCGATCCAATACCAGAAAAGCTGGTAAAGGCACTAAATGCTTCTCGGAACATGTTTCCAGCTACGGAGCTCCAGCGGCAGGTTTGCTTATCGCTGTACTTTGTTTCTTATCATTCATATTAGGATTTGGCCATTCTTCTTTGTCGACCTCACCTATTTCTTGTCCTACTTTGTGTTATCGTGCCTGGCCC
Source organism: Poa pratensis (assembly GCA_947311845.1). Lineage (NCBI taxonomy): Eukaryota > Viridiplantae > Streptophyta > Magnoliopsida > Poales > Poaceae > Poa > Poa pratensis. Next base: position 15,731,777 of record CAMZMU010000078.1, read on the forward strand.
CCAGATTTTCTATTCTATAATGGACTTGACACTTTTTGGGGAGCACACATCAAAGCCAATGGACACAATTTCGGCTGTTGCAGATTTGAAAAGAAAACATACAAGTTGGAATTATGTTGAAGGCACTCACTGGCATACTCGATTTTCCCATCTTATAAACTATGGCGCTGGTAGGTTTCTAACTATCTTCTAGTTCCATAAACTGTTTTTTCCAGGAAGTTCCATTAACTGATGTTTTGCCACAACCTCTCATATCACATTATTGCAGGGTACTACAGCTATCTCTATGCTAGATGTTTTGCCACAACTATATGGCATGAAGTATGCCAAGACGATCCATTGTCCCGCTGCACAGGTAGTGCGCTTAGGGACAAGTTCTTGCGGCATGGTGGGGCTAAGGATCCATCTGCCTTGTTGAAGGATTTTGTAGGTGATTCAGTCATTAGAAACTCTGGTGGCGGAATAATTCCAGACATTAGCTCCTTGCGTAAAGAAGTTGGTTTGTGAAATGCCACCGAGGTGCAGACTGGGTTCATTATTTTTGACATTTGAGGCTGATGAATCATGGAAGGGCCAAGCCAAGAACTCTAAACCGAATGCATGGACTGCCTGTTGGGGCTTCAGGAGCTAGATCTCCTGACACGGTTCCACGGGATGGCAGAAGCATCGAAGGTCAACCTGGGATGATTATATGAGATTCTTGATCGTAGAGTATAATTGATTGCTATTTCAGGATTATAAATGTGATTTTTTTCACATATTAGATCAACTTAGTGGATCCCCCGTGATCGATGGTGAAAGTGTTAGTCAACTAATGTATATGTGGATGGATGCCGCGAGGATGATCTGTCAGATTTGTTCTTTTAGATGATTGTCGCTTTCACTACCATTTGTGCAGATCTGCCGCTTCAACGCTGCTTTCTTAATCCATGATACTGATACCCAGTTGGTCCCTCAGATTTTCGAGTTTAGCTCGTAGTCACCAACTTGTATAACTTGTCTAAACCATGTCAACGCTTGTTCGTGTATTATTATGTGTTCTTTATGTATTCATCGTTGTGTGAAATATACCTGGGGTTCTTTTGGTGGGCTCATTTAAATCTATCAACTCTCAGATTGATAGATTGGCATTTGCCATTTGCATTCACTTTGGGGTAAGTCTGAACACACTCGACCAGACTCGCCATCAGTGGCATGCTTCAATTGAGCATGTACAGACCACATTAGCGAGAAGGGGCGCCTCGATAGGCCATGCCACATCCTGTCCCCTTTATGAACTACGGAGTAGGTGATAAAATAACCATGATTGAATGTGCTACGGTTAATAGTTTGTGGCTTTTAGCAGATGAATTGTTTTGGTCAAAACATGATTGTATATGGCAAAGATTTTTATCCCTTGTTGTGCCAGCCCAGGTAGGGTTTTCTTAATCTTTTTCGTTGCCTTACTTTTTTAACTCGTAAAACTTTTTATGTCAACATCCAAAAATATTCATATTAATATTAAAAAATAAAAAGAAAAAAGAAACAAGAACAAACAAATAAAAAGAAGCAGAATAGAAAACAGCAAGAAACAAAAGAAAAACCGAAACGAAAAATACCCTATTGGGCCGGCCCAGCCACACGTGCTAGTGAGAGTCAAATAGGAACTCTCGTGTTTCTTGTAAATACGAGCACTCAGCATACCGTGAGAGTGCATTCGAAGGCAGTAGTGCACTATAGACGGCAGATACTTTTTGGTTACAACTTTCTATAACTAGCTAGTGTTTTATTAAATGATGATTTAATACCTTTGGTCAAAACGTGATATTATACTGCAAAGATTTGGCTGCTTGGCCCCATTTTTTCTTGTTAGTGACGGCACGACTTAAGATGGTGAATGGAAATGCTTCCCCAAACGTGGACATCTATGGAGCTACTTTATTGAAGAGGAGATCCTTACAATGGTAGACCAATGCACGTGTGCTCCTTGAGACAATCTTCCAAAATAAACTTCACGAAAACATCCATCACATGGTTGTTGGAGCACATGATATGAAATGTTAGTTTGTTGGTTCCTATTTAAGTGTGAGAAGGGAGATGTAACATGAACATAATTCGTAAAGAAGATATCATTCGTACCTGGGTAATAATTTGTGAACTTCATCATACTGTAATGAGTAAATCTCAATCGATGCTAGACTCATATCATCATGCACTATGTGCACATTCCCCAAATATTTTTCATTTAGTTGTAACTTCTTTTGTAACGGATGATGAAATCCACTAATACCCTAGGACTTGGAAGCATCGGGATTTGTGCATGAACAAAGCTCCATGCTCTATCTATAAGTCAACCATAATTATGCGGATGCGTGCCACGAGTATGCTGATGCACAAGAGTTCTTCGAGATGGCCGTAGCTTTCACCACCACTGTGAAGGTCTATTGCTTCGTTGTTGCATCCATAATCCATGTCGACGATCCCCAGCTGGTCCCCAGAAAAATAATATTTCAGTCGAGTTTAGCTCGCAGTCACCAACTATTATAACTTGTCCAAACCATGTGGATGTTTGTTTGTGTATTATTGTGTGATCCTCAGCTTCATCATGGAGTAAAATGTGACTAGCGTTCTTCAAGTGGGTTCACTTGAATCCATGCACGCTTTGGCATTTGCCATCTCTGTTCACTTTTATCCGAATATGAACTCGTCACTTGAACTGATCATATGCACGTAACACATGAGTTGAGATGGAGCTCCTCCATAGGCAATGCCACAACCGATGGGGAGTTAAGGATCACACACACGCAAACACAAAGCACACATTTTACTCCGCACCTGCAAAAAAAAAGCACAAAGCACACTGTTGGCGGGCGCACTGCATGGCGGTAATTGATATGATATCGTTGATGGAACTATCCCACGGGTTACTAGTTTAGGATTCTAGAAAATCATGATTTGATGATTTTTGGTCAAAACATGATTGCATATTGCAAAATTATTAATGCTTAGCCTTGTGTTTCTTGTAAATGCGAGTACACCGCCATGGTGTATTGGAATGTGGTAATCCACTAGAGACAGTCGATAGAACCGTGATTAAACACTTTCATCAATTAGTTAGTGCTTTTACTAAATGATGATTTTTAGTCAACATGATCATATACTGGAAATATTTGGCAGTTGGCCCCATTTTTGCTTGTTAGTGACGCCACACTTAAGATGGCGAATGCAAATGGCTTTGGACATCTAAGCAACTGTAATAGAAAGAACGTGAATTAATGCAATCAAAATTTCTATCATGGAGCTAATTTATTGTAGGAGGGGATTCTTACAGTGGTACATTATTGCCCATGTGCTCCTTATGGCAACAATGTACAGCATGAAAATCTTTTAAAAATATCTTCCTAAAAATACTTCATGAAAGCATCCATTGCATGGTTGTTGGAGCACACATAGTATCAAACATTAACATTATGGTGCTCCTATTAAGCGTGATAGGAGGGATGAAACATGAACATTATTCACAAAGAAGTCATCATACATACCCAAGTCATAATTTGGGTATTTCATCAAAAGTTCTTGTTGGAACTTCTTTTGCACCGTCAATGAAATCCACAAACATACTAGGACTGGAAGCATCAGAATTTTCTACTCTACAAACATCGATTTCCACTCAAACAAATATTATCACGGTGACTAGCTGTGGATTTACTTTTGTTGGATTCAATATGGATCAAGTGGTACTCAAAGTCAGCCAATACAAATTACCTCTAAATAAGGACACCTTCAAGGTACCACACTTCTTTAATTTTATTTCATTAGGACATGTTGGCATGTATGTAATATCGATACTTCAATATTGTACGTTAGCCAAATCAATGTATTGCAGTGTGGTGTATCGACAAGTGTGAGAACATTGATGGTGGCGATTTATAATTATTTTGAAGTTTGCATTTTACATATTTCTCTAAAGAATTAAGGCGACAATACTTCATATCTTGCTGAATAATTTTGTAGGTCATTCCGTCATTACGAACTCTAGAGACGGAATCTTGACATGAGATCCTTGTATATAATGGATGAAGCTTTAACCTTTTGTAAAAAAAATTAAAACTTCAAATAGCTCACTAAACTGGTCAGCTCGATTGTTTAGCTTGTTAACTTTAACAAGCAAAAAAATGTTGCTCAGCTCCATTGGTTAAGAAAATGAACCGTGCTCAAATGAGCCCATTAAATGAGCGCTCGCCGAGCTCGCAGAGTTTCGAGCTTTACACTCATCCCTAAGCGCGGTCTCAGAACCGGCATGTATATGGATGTGGTATCTTCTTTTGTTCGGTTTTCCATAACTAACATACCAACTCTTTTCTTTTTAATCAGTATAAACCGGGTGAAACTTTTGCATTGCATTTCGAAAAAAAAATCTGATGGCGGAATACTCCCTGACATTGGCTCCTTGTGTAAACAAGTAGCTAGGTTTGTGAAATGCCATCATTATAAGATTTTGCGTGTTCGTATCATATTTATAAAAAAAATCTGATGGCGGAATACTCCCTGACATTGGCTCCTTGTGTAAACAAGTAGCTAGGTCTGTGAAATGCCATCACTATATAAGATTTTGCGTGTTCGTATCATAATTATAAGATTTTTTATCACGGTATCCATCATTCATGCAGCATGCTTACGGACGGACAGCGTGCTGTGCTGCGGCAGCTCGTCTAAGCTATACGCTGTATGTTTTGAGGCAATGCTACGAGCATAAAGGAATTGCTTCACATTGTACTCCGTCTCGGCGTCTCCAGGTATCAGGCATATGCTGTCTTTAACGCCTTAACGGGTAGTGCTGCTGTACGGTTTCCAAGTTGCGACCTCGTCGCCGAGCTTTGAAAACGCCGTGGGAGGTGCCAAATGGTTTCTCTTTGGCCGGTTGCATCCACACGCACGCTGGCTACGTCCCTTTCAGCTGAAATTAACTGGATCAGCTGAGCTGCGTCAGTGAACTTGCACAGCCAAATGGTTTCTGGTTAATTAGCTCAAGATTGGCGTATTCTCTGATTGCTATACTAGTTGTTACGCCTCCGTTCACAATGTAGTTTTTTTGTAACCATTGCATATTATTTTGAAAGCAAACAGTTAAGGGGTGTCGATTCATGAGTGGCCTGGATTTTTTTTTTTCAATCCAGTCACGTTCTCAAGCCTTCAAAGCAACGTTCGACAATCCTCGTCATCAAGCTACTCCATATGTTAAGCAGGGATAAAAAAGAAATTGGGGCGGGGGAGGAACACAGTACAACTTCAGGATCATTTTGTATGCTAATTTAAGGATGGTTACTTAGGTCGTATGAGCCCCATTGAATTGCACTAGCAACACCAACGCGGCACCATATTTTTTAACATTGTAAACCCTTGAGTTAGGGTAATACCCGAAGGCACCCAAACTTTTTGCCATTAGTATCAAATATGGGATGTCGTTCTTCTCTACGTAGCATTAGAGACTCGCATACATCAAGATTTCACTATCTTTTTTTCTTTCATTTTAATAGTTTGGTCGTGTGCTTCCTCTGTGTCTTGATTGGCTCTTGATGTTGCGATGTCGTAAAGGTCGGGTGTAATTGGTCAGCTTGATATTAATATATTGCACTTTGTCGACAAAAGAAGATTTGTGGACAATTGAATGCTTAACCATAAGAGTGAAAATAATCTCACAAAAAATGGTGGAACCGAAACTTGAAGGAGAAGAAAGATGTGGGTTGAACCTTTGTGTGGGAATTTTCGCTTATTCCTCTTGGTTCTTTTCGTTTCCTTTCTCTTAGTATTGTTTTCTTGTAGTAGTTAATTTAAGGGAGGTTAAATGTCCTCCTTTCAGAAGTGATATTTATCATTACCCTAATGGGATGGTAAGATCTTGCATATGTTTGGGTTGTCTTACAGGCTTCAAGTCATCTCCTCATAACCAACGTGGGGATATCCGAACCATGTTTAGGGTTCATCGGCTCGCACCATGGCTACTCTAGAGCACAAAAATATCGCACCACTAACCGTCTCATGTGCTCTTTGTCGTTAGCGATTGGTACGATGGCGGACCTGCCTCACACACATAGTGGTTGGCTCGTGGTTGGTGGTAAGGTGTTGGGAGCGGTTGCACGACAAGCTGATGTAGTCGGATGGATGACATGTGGTGGCATGATGCCTGACGGATGTTGTTCTGTCTGCCATGGTCATTGGGGGTATATGCCCTACACGCACTTAGCTGGCGCTCCACTGCGTCATGAATCCAAGTGTCGTGCATGGACAGCACTGACATCTGCTCGGGCTAGATGATCGTTTGTGAAGTTCTCTTGGACAACACCTAGCGATAGGAAAGAAGTTGGGCGGACTGATTGAAGGAGGATAGAAAATTAGGCTTCACACAAAGATAGCCATAAAGGTTTGTTTTTGTTACCAGACTTGGCGGGCCATTACCGGTTTTGCCCCCCCCCCCCCCCCTTCTTGTGTTGCCTTCTTCTTGGAGGCACTGTCTTCGAAACATGCTTCTATTTTGGCCGGTCGACAATGACTGGGCCAGGGATTCGTGTGCCAAAGACAACTTTCATCCCTAGATAAAATTTCCTTATTCTTGATCTGGTGTCGATCTACGATTTTCATAAATTTAACGTTGAGTAAAATGAACATGTGTCCTTTTACTTGGTAGTTGGGTTCAATTTAGTCAATAAAATCCCAATGAGTAAATTTGTAAGTTGGCATGTGGTCACTTTGGTCCAACTCGGAACATATCGAAGCAAATTTGCATCGTGGCCAGTTGATCTAACTTGACCACGTACGCAGAGCACGTGAGGGAGAAAGAGCACCTCACATGTCTATCACATGCAATTTATCATGTTTTGCGACACAGTCGATGGGGTTGTGGGCCGGGAAGGTGGCTATCATACGCAAGCTCATGTCAACACACCGCATGGCGGACAAGTGGTGCCTCTCTGGTAAGTAGGGATTTTACACATTTCATCTAGTCACAAATTATTAGTTAGGGGCTTTACCAACTTACGATGATTTTTGGTTGATACATGATTGTATATTGCAAAGAGTATGGATGCTTGGGCTAGTTTCGGCCTAGTGAACATGAGGCTTGGGTGGACATATACAAATAGCTTTCTTAAAATGTGGATATATATCTAAACGAACTACACTACAAACTTGAATTGATGCGATCAAATATCTACTGAGGAGCTACTTTACTATGAGAGCTGATGCCCATATCAGTAAATGTATACCCACGTGCTCCGCATAAAAGCATTCATCAGATGGTTGTTTCAACATACGTACCATACCAACATTAATGTAGTTGTGTTCCTATTTAAGTGTCAAAAGAGAGATGCAATATGATCATAATTCACAAAATATTCATCCTACCTACCTGAGGTCGAGCAAGAAGTAGAGCCAATAATCCACAAGGGATTCCTTCTGCCTAGTGGAGGACGAACAAGGAGCAAAGCCTAGTTGTTGCTAGGTTCACATGCGCATAAACCACATCCACAAATGTGCATAAGTTAGTTTTGCACTTGGTCGGAACTGCTTCTACAATGCTGGTGATACCCACTAACATCCTAGGACTTGGAAGTATCAGGATCTTCGCCCCAACTTCAAATGTTTGAGGAACGAACTCTGATATGATTGCCTGCAGAGAATAACTCTTCTTCGGGTTTTCCTCATGGAAGTGGCACACATTGATGTGGTCATGTCCAAAATTTCACGTTCCATTTTTATTAAATTAAGACATGTTGCCAAGTAGGCGAGTCCACTTATGTACTGTGTTGGACATATCGGTAGACTATATTATGCGGAGTGTCGACAAGAGTGAAAATATTGATAGCGGTGCTTTATTGTTAATCACTGAAATTTGCACTATGTAATATTTTTTTAAATAATTATGGGGACGGATTTCCCTGCAACATGTAACCTAAGAACTACTACACACACAAAACCTAGATATAGAAAAAAAAAACCCGATACGATATAAAAGACAACTAGAAATAATACGGATGCACATGAAATTTTTATTCGAAAGGTCCATCAATTACTAAATTCCTAGTATTAGCAGGTAGAAGGAAAAACATTACAGCGGGCCCGAAGGATACGGACGTGAAAGAAAAAGGAAAAAGAGGTAGGGCCTAAAAAACAAGAACAATATCAAGTTCATGGTGGCTCCCACATCAGACCGCGAAGTGCTTTGGCCCTGGCAAATGCCCATTCATGCGTTTCGTCCTTGATGAAGCAGGCTGACTGCCGCACTCCAGTCTCCGCATTTTTGAAAAAAATTGTTGTTTCTTTTGTGCCAAATCACTGAGCAAATCAAGATGAAAAGTGAGCCGATCCCTATGCGATCCTCTACTGGTGCAAGATCCAAGAGGTGTTGGCGGAATGCCTCGACAAATTTCCCATGTTTCTCGATGGCAACGACATCCTGACACTCTTTGTCCATGGGATAATTGAGTTCCAATACCTGTTTGGACCAAGTGCAGTCGATGAACAGGTGTTGCACTGTTTCGAGGATATGCCCGCAGAGAGGACAAAAGAAGGAGTTCAGACACCCTCTCCGCTGCAGCCTGTCTTCGCACCAAGAGACGATTCACTAGTGGAAAAACAGCCTTTAGTCCCGGTTGGCAAGGGCCTCTAGTCCCTGTTTGTCAATCGGGACTGCTAAATCGGGACTAAATGCCCCCCCTTTAGTCCCGGTTGGCCACTACCCGGGACTAAAGGGGCTACACGTGGCCACGACCGAGCACCCGGGGCGGGACACCCCTTAGTCCCGGTTGGTAATACCAACCGGGACTAAAGATTTGTGTTTTTTGTGTTTTATTTCAATTATTTTTCAGGGTTTAGGGGTTTAGGGGTTTGGATTTTATGTTTTCCATTCAATTCTTTTCGTATGGAGATCACGTTGATGCGCCAAAAACAAGTTTTCGTATACATAAAGTTCATACTACATGGAGATCACGTTGATGCATATACATACACATACAATTTGGTATATATATCTATTTAATTACATGGAGATCATCAAATTACATGGAGGCATTAGTGGCAATGCAATTCTCCGGCTGGAGATATGACCTCTCTAAGCAAAAATTCCGCCAATTCCTCTTGAATTGCATTTACGCGGTTCGTTGGTATGAGCTTGTCCCGCATATCTTCCATCTAGATCAATATGAATATGTGAGTTGTGTGTATATTTATCAAATCATCATAAAAGAAATTATGAATGGAACTCAAAACAATTGATGGTAATAAAATAAATTGTGAATAGTATTTACGTACTTCAATTTGTCTTACATCTCTGCGCCGCTCACTGATCGTCAGGCGAATGAACTCGCAAACGTAGTATGCACATAAATTAGTCCCCTGTTCCTGCCTCATGCAGTACTTTACAAAGAATAGAATTCAATCAAATAATAATCAAGCATGAGAATGGTATTAAAACTAGAATTAAAGAGTTGCGCGGACATAGATAGTACTACTAACCTTGGTACAATGAAAACGCAGCTCCTGTTTCCATTCACCTCTAACCTCCTTGATGAACCGTTTCCAAACCCTGTCCGGCAAAGAAAATGAATAAAGGAATTATTAATTACTTGATATCAGGAAATGAACGAAAGAGGTCGATATAGAGCGATAATGATTGAAATTACTTCTGGAGCATTAGTTGCACGCTGGTGTACTCGTCAGGATCTTTCCTTAATGAGTCCATGACTTCAACGATTCCTTCGTCAACTTTAATGATTAGCAGAATCCAGTGAAATCTGCGCACGTTTATATACGCAGGCATGCATAAATCATCGATTACACTAAACATCGAGTAAGCAAAATAGAATATGTACAAGACAGTAACACTCACTTGAAATTGTAAGAAAAAAATATTTCTCCGCTGTGATTTTGTTCCACTAAAAACATTAGCAAGTTATCCTTCAACCGGGACAAAAGGTACATCTTTAGTCCCGGTTGGTAATACCAACCGGGACTAAAGGTCAATCGCGCTGGCCCCACCCTGCCGCAGCATCTCGCAAACCTTTTAGTCCCGGTTGCTTTTACCAACCGGGACTAACGGTTCCATTAGTCCCGGTTCCAAACATGGCAGTAGCTAATGGGTCGGGCTAAGAAACGTTGCTCGGGCGGTGCCCAAACACGCAGACGTTCTGAACCATATCGAACGGAAAGCGAGATCAAAATTTCCTTGTTGTCGATCTCGTGTCTGTCTACGATTATTGGGATGAGGTCGGCTTGGTCCAATCTTCGAGTTGCTCGATGTATAGTGGATTGCAGTGCCATAGTTGGGAGTCGTCAGGGTTCGACCTAGCACAAAAAAAATGGTCACTAACCAGCAGGGTTTGGGTAACAGATTACCGCCTGATAACCACGTTTCCAAGTAACCCACGAGCACAGAAAAAATGGTCACTAACCACGTTTCCAACCGCCTGATAGTTGGAGTCGTCAGGTTTCGACCTAGCACAGAAATTCCGGATGGTAATCGCTCAGTAATTCGGTACTTTTGGTTTTACCACGGTAACCGCAAATCCCAGTACTCCTCGGTAAAATTTTCGTATCCAAAACCTTGCTAAGCACAAACTAAAAGTCGCACACATTCAAGACTTGATTTTTATCTTTGATTAGAAAAATCCACAAATAGACATATTTTCCAACAAAAAATTGTGGATTGATATTCCCCTTTGGAAAAAAAAAATGGCATTCAGCTTGAGCGTTTTCGTTACACCACACTTCCGTAACTGCGCCGTATGTGACGGTTACACTTGAGCTGCGCGGCAACGTACTCCAAGTGCCACTCTTGGTTGCCGCCACATAGGCCAAGACATAGGCTAGCAGGAGCGTCCCGAAACAGCCGCACGCGCGGCCGGCCGCCGCCGGCCGGCCCGGCTATAACATTATTTTTGTCACCGGCCAGGCGGCCGCACCAGGGACAGCTGCCGCAGATACAAAAACTAAGCGTTTATATGTTTTGGCGCCACATCGGGCGGCCGCCTCTTTCCCCTCACGTTGATGTCTACGTCCTCGTCCCACTCCTTCCTCCACCTCCACCTCTTCGGCAGCAGCAGCTGCAGACGCCGCCGCCGCCATGGGCTGCGCCCACGCCAAGCCTTCCCAGGGCTCCCCCGCGCGCAGCGATGGCCGCGGCATCGACCACCTCATGCGCAACAACGGTTACGTCCCCTCTGCCGCCCGCCGGCTCACCGACCCCCTCCCAACCACCATCGCCGCGAAGGAGCACAACGCCGACCCGAACGCGGACCGCCGTGCGACGGAGACCGAAGCCTCGGATACGTCGACTCTGACAACAGCGGCGACCCTCTCGCCGCCGCTGCCTCCGGCACCCGCGCGTCGGGACACCGACGACCGGGAGCAGCTGGTGGACGGGTGGCCGACGTGGCTGCTGGACAACGTTCCCGCGGAGGCGCTGCAGGGGATCGTGGCCCGGAGCGCCGACGCGTTCGACAAGATCGAGAAGGTCGGGCAGGGCACGTACAGCAACGTGTACAAGGCCCGCGAGCGCGGCGGGGGCCGCGTCGTCGCACTGAAGAAGGTCCGGTTCGACACGGCGGAGCCGGAGAGCGTCCGGTTCATGGCCCGCGAGATGCGCATCCTCCGGCGGCTCGACCACCCCAACATCATCCGCCTCGACGGTATCGCCACCTCCCGCATGCACCGCAGCATCTACCTCGTCTTCGAGTTCATGTACTCCGACCTCTCACGCCTCATCTCCCGCGCTGACACCCCCCTCACCCTTCCCCAGGTAAACATATAACCAACACCCTACAGCAGGCCGCCGGCCACCGGAGACGACGACCGACGACGTGAGCGTTAAAATCTTGGTTTTCGGCGTGCAGGTGAAGTGCTACATGCAGCAGCTGCTGGCGGGGCTGCAGCACTGCCACGAGCGCGGGATCCTGCACAGGGACATCAAGGGCTCGAACCTACTGATCGACCGGCGCGGCGTGCTCAAGATCGGCGACCTGGGTCTTGCCAACTACTACGGGCCGGGGCGGCGCCGCCCGCTGACCAGCCGCGTGGTGACGCTCTGGTACCGTGCGCCCGAGCTGCTTCTCGGCGCCACCGACTACGGCGTCGGCATCGACCTCTGGAGCGCGGGCTGCCTCCTGGCCGAGATGTTCTCCTGCAAGCCGCTCATGCCAGGCAGGACCGAGGTGGAGCAGCTCTTCAAGATCTTCAGCCTCTGCGGCTCACCGCCCGACGACTACTGGCGGAAGATGAAGCTCCCAGCCAGCTTCCGTCCTCCCAAGACGTACAAGTCCACGATGATGGAGAGGTTCGCCGGCATGCCACCGTCGGCGCTGCCCCTCCTGAGCACTCTCCTTGCGCTCGAACCAGACTCCCGCGGTACCGCCGCCCAGGCTCTACAGAGTGATGTACGTACACACACACACCAAATTTGCAGAGTGATAAACAAAACATCTGAATCTGATCCTATCTTGAACCAGCATTGTCTGACGCAACAAACCCCCATGAGTTTGCATTGCAGTTCTTCAGTACGCCACCGTTGCCGTGCGACGTGTCGGAACTTCCTGTGGTGTACAAGGAGGAGGCTCCCGATCCAACCACCTCTCACGACGGAAGGAAGTGAGTACTGATTGATCACATACGCTCCCGATCGACATTGGAAGATCTTTGATCTTGTGATGCTGTATCGCAGTTTTCTTCTCTGAAAGTTTTGGCTTCATGGTTTTCTGCTCTGCTGCATATACAGGCCTAAGCTGAGACAGCGTTCTCACAAGCGAAGGGAAAGCAAACAGAAATCTGATCAGGACGAACCCAAGATCTCCAGTTCCAAATATCCCAACAAAGAGGTAAATCACAATTCACAAGTTCACAACACGATTGTTCAGTTGTCCCTGTCCATTCTTGTACAGTTTCTTCCTCACGATCGTCTACCGGAACCTGAATTCAGCAAGCACAGACTCTCATTTGCCTCTTTTGTGAATATAGAACGAGATAGCCATGGACGACACAGCAAAATCAGGCCATGAACCGGCGGCCACAATCGCCTCCTCCAGCGTCCAAGAACCTGCCGAGAACGCTTTCGTCAACGCCTTCGCCAGCACGACCCCAAGACGGTTTTCAGGTAGCCCAGTTCAGGCGATGCTACCTGGTGCCGCTTCACCAGACCAGCCGCAGCTGCGGCGGGCGAACACATACCACTCGAGCGGCGGCGCGGATCACATGGGCGCCGCCGCCGTCGCGCACCACGGCATGGCAATCAGATCGGCGACGTGATCGATGCCGCCAGCTAGCACGCACATCGTTTGTTGTGGATCGTTCTTTGTGGGTTTTAGCAGATGAACTGTGGCAGAAACTGTTCATGTTTACTACTGTTGCTGCAGATTTGCTGTAACTGAACTGGCTGATGTTTCAATTGAAAACCCCCTGATTTTTAGAACTGCGACGCGGTTCAAATATATCAATTAATCACCATTGCAGAAAGTGGGAGGATTTGTTCAGGTCATGACTGATCCCACCATAACTGTTCTAATGTTCTTAGGTTTAATTCCCCCCTCTCCTCTCTCTCTCCGTACTAGAGGCGAACCGAGGGCGACCTCGGTGCGACCAGCATCCGCCGGCGTATCCGGGGGATTTCCCACCCTCCGTCGGCCGCTCCGGCGGCGGGAGGATGGGGAATCTCTAGATCTGCGCTCCGGCGGGGTTGGGGGGATCTGGGGCGTCGGGGCCGAGGCGGGGAGGCCGCCGTCGTCGTCTTCTTGGGCCGCAGCCTCTCCTCGTTCCCGTCGTCGCTTTGGTTGGCGACAGATGGCTGCTTCCCTGCCCTGCCGGCGCTTCCTCCGGCGGCGGTGGGTGTTTGCGATGTTGGTGCAGGAGGCCGGGGTTCCAGATCCTCAAGGTCGTCTTCGGCGTCGTGCGACGGCGCTGGTGTCAAGGCGATGGCTTCGATCTGGTGGACTTCCAGCTTCATCTTCTCCGCCAAGACCCATGCGGTTGACTGAAGACGTCGGCTTCGTCGGCGGCTTCCTGGCCGCGGTTCGCTGCGGTTCGCCGGCTCGGGTGGAGCTCGGCGGCAGCGCGCGGTTCGGCGGTCACCGTGGTGAGGCGGCGTCGGTGGGGCTGGGCCCTTAGGGACTGGTTTGTGTTTTCTTTGTTTCCTAAGGTTGTTCTGCTAGTTCGGTTTTCTTTCGATCTGTAATCCCATGTACTAAAAAAAATGTTCTTAGGTTTAATGTTGATTGTTGAAGAATAAAATTATGTGATGATGGGTGTTACAGTATTTAACTACTGCTCCACTAGACGACTGCTATTATCATGTTTGCAACACTATTACTAGTACTATGTGATATCATATGACACTTTCTTTTTAATTGAAACGAAGGCAAAAGATTTGCCTTTTATATTGATATAGAAGGAGCAAACAAGACACGGCCTAGGCCGAAAGTAAAAAACAGTAAACTAAAGGTGTCCCGTAATGGATCACCCAACGCCGTCTACTCTCTCCGAAAGGAAGATTGTCATAACGATCCCTTAAGTAACAATGTCAGCTAAGTGCTTATCTCTGGCCAGGATCTAGTTTTTGCCTTCATCTTTGATCTTCTGCATTAGGATAGACGGCATCGATGAGGTGTTATTGAAAACTCGGGCGTTCCTCTCCTTCCAGATTTCCCAGGTGATGAGCGTAACAGCGGACTTGAGTCCCTTGGGATGAGCAGTGGGCGATTTGGTGGCCGCCTGCCAATAATCGAGGACAGATGGGCGACCGCTGCCCAAGTCCTGCACAAGGGAGGGGCAAGAGAGCCATGATGCCGCCGCCTGCCAGATGCGCTTCGAGAACCGGCATTCGAAGAGGATGTGTCTTGCCGTCTCTCCTTGGCATTTGCATAAATGACAGAGAGGGGTGTGAGGCCATCCTCTCTTAGAAAGGCGGTCAGACGTCCACAACCTGTTTTGCACCACCAGCCAAGCGAAAAATCTACATTTTGGAAGTGCCCAAGTCTTCCACACGAGGTTGTTGAACGAGCAATGGTTGGAGCCAATAAACTGAGCTCTGTAAGCAGATCCAGCCGAGTATTTCCCGTTCGGAGACAGCGTCCAGGTGATGGTGTCAGCAGTGTTTGGGTCCAACACAACCCCTTGAAGGAGATCCCATAGGTTGACGAATTGCGCGACATGCTCTAAGGTGAACTCGTGGACCGCGATATCAGCCACCCAGTTTAAGTTGTCAATGGCGTCCTTAACGCAACGCTTCTTCTTCTTGGATGCCAGGAAAATTTTGGGGGCGAGAGACTTTGGAGAGGTACCATTTAGTCAAGACGAGGACCAGAAACTCGCAGTGAGACCTTCCCCAATGGTGACGTTGGTCGCAGCATTGAACAGCTCCCTGTCGGTGTCATCGTTTGGTGTTTCCAACCCGACCCATGGCTTTTCTGGGGCCGTCCATTCGAGCCAAAGCCATCGCAATCGCAAGGCGCGAGCGAACTTCTCAAGGTCGAGAATGCCTAAGCCTCCCATCTTCTTTGGGCGGCACACTTTAGCCCAACTCACTTTGCACTTCCCTCCAGAGACAGTGTCACTAGCAGCCCAAAGCATAGCCCGACGCAGTTTGTCAAAAGCCTTCAAAGTCCAACTACCAAAATTCTCCGTTGAGGATGAAAATAAGCAGGAAGAGGAAAAGGAGGAACAGAGAACAGGAAACAGGGCTTTTTGCTATGCAACTTTAAATTTGCAAAGTAACATGATACACTCACAGTTCTTAAAGAACCTTAATTTTGACTACTAAGCACTGCACTTGAAAACAAACAATAGAAGTTCATACATGCAGCCACCAACCTAAATATGGCATGTAAATAGTACATGTAACCATGCTAAAATTCTCCACACTCCAAGACAAAATATGCAATACACAGAGAACAAACTTGCAAAGAGAAAACAGAGAACTTGGCTTGATACAGCTTGATCTGCAATTGAACCAGGATAAAGTACAACCACCGTTCTCAATTTCTCACAAAAGGCAACCAAAAACACATCGACCCATGGATCTAACAGTTAACCATGCAGCCGCTTGAGATCACACGCACATACATAGTAGTAGTTCATACATGCATAAACCACATGGCATGTAAACAGGTACACATATATGCAGCAACTTGGCCAAAGCACGTATAGCAGCAGTAGAAGTACTAGTACACACGCACACACTTCTTCATGCATATGTCATGTATGTATATAGGGAGAGGATCATGGGGAGGATATAGGGAGAAGATCATGGAGGATTGGAGAAGTTGGGAATTGGGTTCAGAGGCCACCGTAGCGGACGTCGGAGAGCTTGGACTTGAGCCACTTGAAGCTGCCGCGGACGGAGGACTTGAGCCTGGCCTGCGAGGCGAACACGTTGTAGGACGCCACCCGCCGCCGCCGCTTCACCTCTGGGTCGTCGCCGGCGCTGGGCCCGTTGAAGCTGTACGACTTGACAGTCGTCCCGCCGCGGCCCACGTCCTCATAGTCGTACCCGCCGCCGCACCCGTAGTACGCCGACGAGTGCTCGCGCGGCACCGATCTGGACTTCTCCATCGGCGAGCTTGCTGCTGATGATGTGCGTGTGGAGTGTGAGAGGAAAGAGTGATGAGGAAAGGTGTTGGGTGTTGAAACTGCTAGTGGTGTTATAATTGAGCTAGATGAAGGAGGGGGCTCAGGCTTGTTTTATTAATTAGCTAGGTGATTGTGCATCAAGGCCCTTGTGCTGTGTGGCTATGCAAAAGCGGGTCCCTTGGTTTTCTTTTCTGACCACAAAAAGCGGAAATGCATGGTGGACTCTGCTTTTTAATCACGAACGATGTGTCTGGCCCTTTTTACTCTCTTTTGAATTTTCTGACGAGAAAGGATAATCTGGTATTCAGAAATGATCACACATATGACATGTCATTCGAGAAATTACTGTAATTTGAGGTCTCGTTTGATGCAAAGAAATTGTGTTAGATTTTTGGAGGATTTGGATCCTTAAGATTTTTTCCAATATAGGTCGTTTGATTCAAAGGATTACAATCCTTTGAATTCCTACAAAGGATTCCTTTGCACACTATTTTGAAGGAAAATTTCTATCCACTCCAACCTCTTTTTATATTTCCTTTGACTGCCATGTGCAATCAAATACTCATGGATCCAAAGTACTGTAGTTTCAAATTCCTGTAGGATTGAAAAGGACATGTCATTCCAGTGATACGTTATTCCTATTCCTACGTTATGAAAATCAAGCGAATCAAAGGAACCTTGAAGGATTTGAATCCTCGGAAAATTTTATTATGATGATCAACATTCTATACCCTATAGAAATGTTCTCAGTGAACTAGTACATTTTCATAGGTTGATTTGTACTGACTCGAACCGAACCATGTGAAACCAAAATCGTTTGTATTCATTAAAAGTATTGCACACACCTAATCACGGAAGAAAACTCACGTGATTTTCCTCATGTATTCAATTTTTTAGGTTTCAACGTGACACGATATTTAATTTTTATATGTCTTCCTATCCATGGTTTTCTTAAATCCTGCAAATCAAAGAGGCCCGTAAACCATGATAAATTTTTTCTCATGTAATCTAAGTGCCTCACTGAAACAAACATACATAAACATGTAAATGAGTTTTGATCCGTTTTCTATTGGAGCCACGGGAGCACGACAATTATTTCTTTCGCTGATAAACATGTAGAAGGCACATACTTTATGAAATTTCTCCAATATAAATCCCACGAAATAATAAGCCAGTTGTAAAAAAATTCGTTGTGGGATTAAATCCTCTGATTTTTTTCTCCTAAATTACTCCATCAAACAACCGCAATACTAGTTTTTCATGTGAGAGCAGGAAAGTCTCGGTATCACACAACGCTCTCGAGACTAGTAGACTTCTAGTCCTACAAGATCGTATCTACTCCAGTACTGTCGAGCTCAAAGCACCCCCGGTTTTCCGGATCAGAAACCCCACGCCAAAAAACCTGAAAGAAACCGACGAAGCTGATGACACACACTCGAGGAGTTCGGCACCATTGTCCAACCCTAAAACTGAAATAAAATGGCGCTTTAGCAATAGCCCGTGGAACTCGGGGGATGTTTCTGATAAATTTTGACGAAGGTAGGGTAGGGTAGGGGAGGGCGGGAATGATGGCGTGTATTAGGGCTTGTTTGGTAACTGCAATCCCGGGGGATTCCGGCCTTTTCCCGGGGAGAATTTTCCCCTAGTCCGGAGGTGGGGAAAAATCCCGGTGTTTTACACCTGTTTCTTTAGATTCCCGACCGGGATTATTTTCCCGGGGATATTTATCCCGGACAGACAAACAAGCCCGATTGGGGGCGGCACTCACCCGTCCGTGTGTCCCACGTGCGCTGTTGGATCACTGTTAGCACGGACAGGACACCCGATCTATCACCCCCTCCTTTGTTTTGCTTCATACAGCATTTCCTTGGCCAGTTCGCCTAATAATCTTCCTCGCAAATCCCAAGACCAGATCATCTCGTGGTCCCTCCTCGAAACCGATGATTTATTTGCTGGAACTGCGTGATCAAACACCTTTACGAACTTACTTGGTCCTATACTTACGTTTGATCGGACCTGCATGCGAGCAGAGTCGAGTAGAGTAGAGATCGAGCGAGCGAGCTCGGGGAGGTTTAATCAGGCGTGTTAAAGTGTCCGAAAAGCAAAGGTGACATAGAGCAAGCTCCAACTTTTTATTTTTTGAGATAGCAACCTCCAATTTGGCAGCAAAAGAACCCACGGTCTCCAAAGCCTGGGAGAAGAATTACAGGAAAAACCGATCGGATGGATCCCTGAGCAACTGCTCGATCGACCGAACTGGCCGACCCGATGGCGACAGAGCCACAGAGGAGGCCCCGGGTATCATCGATCAATGGCGCTCTACACACCTCGCACTGGCTGCCCTAGCCAATCAATCAACCCACCAGCGCCGTGATTAAACCCGTGCTGCTACTGCTTCCACTGCTGCGCGCGTGATACCGTCCTCGCCTCGCATGCTTGGCGTCTTCTTCCGTGCCGTACGCGCCCTTCATGGATCCTTCGTCGGTCGACGCTAGCCGCCGCGAGCGCACGGCCACGGGGAAGAACGGCGCCCGCCTCCGCCGCCGACATGTACAGATCGATCGGTCGACGCTGAGGAACAGTTTGTCCTTCGGCTGCTCCTGCTTGGATCGCGTGATGATGTCGGCGTCAGTGCTCCGGTCCCCGTCGCTGTTGAGCTTTCCACGTCGCCGATCGTCATGGGGATGGGCGTCGTTGGCATGCCGGCTGGTCGGGCAGAGGTTTCCGGGAGCGATGGATGGATGTTCGTCATCGCGAGATTTGGACGCGTCTCCTGCGCTGCATCTCACGGGAGGGAATAATATTACTGTCGCACGATCGATCGATTAATTCCAGTCCTATTCTAAGGTTTAGGTACACGTCCAAGTAGAAAAACAGAACTCATGCATGTGACGTGAGGACGGCCAACGCGCGCGTATATGCATAGGTGATCAAGCGATGGGTAGCTTCGAGAACTGCCCGTAACAAGATGGTTAGAAATGTGCTTGTGCCCCCCAATTCACGAGAGTTCAAATCATATATTTGACATTGGTGTTTCTCTCATTTAGGCGGAATATTATTCAGTGGGAGGCGACTTTTCCGTCGATAGCAAGCCGTCTGTGGTGATTTCATCAATCTCAAAACCCGACCGCTTATGACGTGCTCATAGGGTAGGATGTGAGTGCGTGCGTTCATAGGGGTGAGTGTGTGCACGTGTATTTGAACGACTGCGTTTTACTGTGTTTCATGAAAAAAAAAATGATGGGTAGCATCGGCCGAGCGACTGATCAGCCATTGGACCTCCGAATATATTTGGAATTCTGGATCTAAAATACTAATCCTCCTTTTACAAAAGATGTCTCAAACTAATTTAAATTTACATTTATCTAGTGGAACACCTTTGTTATGGATAGTCAGAAAACAGGTTGTCGACAGGCTAAGGATAAACAGCATTATCCTCGTCGATCACGCGATGCGCACCCACTTCCATTAACAACCGGATATAACCGGAGCATACATGCATGCACCACTGGAGCATGGCCCGCTGCCAACCAATGCCACGCCCACATGGACATGGACCATGTATGTACGTATAGAACTACAGGAGCTGGCTACATTCTACATACATCGATTTGGCCCGTCTACCTGTTCGTATATATGTACGGCACAGATCTTAGTTAGCTAGTGATATGTGCTGCTCCGTAGTACCGTAGTGGAGTGCTACTTTCTCTCGTCCATGATCGATCACCTCGCGATGGATACCGAACTCGGCTGATCGGGGTGATTGAAAAGGCGTGTTCGCCGAGTGCCTGTCCACCCGGGTCGCCGTCGCTGTCCACCGGAGATCCGGGATGGATGTCACAGCGCACTTGGCCACTTGATCGAGCTCGTCACGGCAGCCACCCTTCAAAACGGCAGAGATTAGTGGATAACGCTGGATCGGGATCCCGTGTTGTACATGGATAACGCTGGTCCCGGCGCTGAGGTGGATAAGTGGTGGGCCCCAAGCTGAGGTGGATAAGTGGTGGCTGCCGCAGAAAAAAGGACGAGCTCGGCTCACATAATCCAAAAGGCTAACAACCAGTTTTAACTTGTATCTTGCGTTTAAGGGATAAAGAGGGACAGGTAGGGCCTTGGCTATTTGGGCCTTGTAAAACGTCGCACGAGAGAGGTTTTGGGCAATTTCGTCGCTTTCCCTCCAATACGCATAAAAAACGTCACACATGAGCTATAAGCCCCAATCGATGGGGTTGTGGGGCGAGAAGATGGTTATCATACGCAAGCACATTGTCAACACACTGCATGGCGGACAAGTGGTGTGTTCCTGGTAACTGGGATTTAACTCATTTAATCTAGGCGCAAATTATTAGTTAGGGGCTTTACCAACTTACCGTGATTTTTGGTTGATACATGATTTATATTGCAGAGATTATTGATGCTTGGGCTAATTTTGGCCATAGTGAATATGAGGCTTGGGTCGACATATGCAAAAGCTTTCTCAAAATGTGGATTACTACACTTCGAACTTAAATTGATACGATCAAATGTCTATTGAGGGGCTACTTTACTACGAGAGTTGAAGCCCACAAATATAAATGTATGCCCACGTGCTTCGCATAAAAGCACCATCAGATGGTTGTTTCAAAATAGCATGCCAACATTAATGTACTAGTTTTCCTATTTAAGTGTCAAAACAGAGATGCTATATGATCATAATTCACAAAATATTCATTCTGCCTACCTGAGGTCGAACAAGGAGTAGAGCCCAGTTGTTGCTAGGTTCACATGAGCATAAACCACATCCACAAATGTGCATAAGTTAGTTTTGCACTTGGTCGGGACTGCTTCTGCAATGGTGGTGATACCCAGTAACATCCTAGGACTTGGAAGTATCAGGATCTTCTCGCCAGCTTAAGGTCATCCACGAACTAACACCAATGTGATTGCTAGCAGAGAGTAGCTCTTCTTCGGGTTTTCATCATGGAAGTGGCACACACTGATGCAGTCATCCTCAAAATTTCACATTCCATTTTTATTCCATTAAGACATGTTGCCAAGCTAGCGATTCCTCCTCCGTGTTATGTGTTTGCGAGATCAGTAAACTATGTTGTGCAGAGTGTCGACAAGTGCATGTGAGAATACTCAGAATAGTGATGGCGGTGCTTTATTGTGAATCGGTGAAATTTACACTGTG
This sequence comes from Poa pratensis, assembly GCA_947311845.1. Taxonomy (NCBI): domain Eukaryota; kingdom Viridiplantae; phylum Streptophyta; class Magnoliopsida; order Poales; family Poaceae; genus Poa; species Poa pratensis. The sequence continues at coordinate 15,753,534 of CAMZMU010000078.1, forward strand.
TAATACTATTTTTTATGCAACACGGGACCTAAAACTATTACGTACGTACACACAGAAACCCTAGATATAGGAAAAAACCTGACACAATATTACTAACTATATTAAGGCAGCACAAAATCGCGGCCTCTCCGCGGCCGACCACTGTAGCATACTGTTGCAAATGAACAGTACGCTACAGTATCGACCTCGGCCGCCCATGCGCGATCGGACGGCCCGCAGAAGGCGCGCGTGCCAGCTTTACAAATAGGCCCCTCGCGGGCGAGAAATCGCCCCGCGATCCCCCATCTCCTCGAGTGGAGGGACCAAAACGTGATTACACGAAACCTCCGACACCTTTCTGCAAAAACGCCACAAATCCCTCCCCTCCTCCTCGCGCGCATGGCCAGAGTTCGCCGCCGGCCGCCGCCACGCTCCGCCGCCGCTGGACGCCCTTCCTCCCAGATCGAAGCACGCCCGCGGGACGGCCTCGCCTCCCTCTCCATCCTCGCCGAAGATTGCGAGCCGGGAAGCTCGGACGCGCCCGCGGCGAGGTCCTTTTCGCCGTGTCCGTCCGCCGCCGTCGTACCCCCATTCGTCGCCACCAGGCCTCGCCTTCCCCATCGCCGCCATCCTCCGACTGCCTGCGACGCGCCACGTCGAATGCGCTACGTCGCGTCGCCTCTCTCGCCCTCAGTCGACGCCGCCGTGGTCGACATGGCCGCACGGAGAAGAGGACGGCAGCCATTGATGACGTCAACGGATGACGTCAACAAGGACCCCACCAGTCAGTCCCCCGTTGTTTTCGTGATTTTCCCGTAAATTAATAAATTTCTGACGCGCGGGCCCCCTCTGTCAGTAATTTAATATTAATCACGGAAAAAAACATCCAAATCCTTCTGCGAAAAAAAAAACAGGCCGCCGCGGCCGAGAGCTGGGCTCCCAGCTGGGCTGGGCCGCTTTCCCCGCGGCTGGCTCGGCCCAGCGCATGCCTCTGGGGTTTTTTCTTTCTCACTTTTTTTTTATTATTCAGAACAATTCAATTACCAAAATGATCACAAAAAAAATTCTTCCATATTGTAAATATGTTTGAAAACTCAGATTTCTTGACTATTTGCGAACAAAAAACAAAATTGAATCGTCGATTTGTTGACTATTTACGAATAAAAATAAATTCAAAATCTCTGATTACAGGGTTAAATTAACAAATCTCACAAAAAAAAGAAAATAACTATTTCTTTTTAAATAAAAAAACATATCAACACAGCAAAATATTCATAAAAATATCATCATCATGTTTGTAACAAAATCATGCATATTTAACCAACCTTAAATCATGTCTACATACGATAACTAAAATGCCTGTTTTGTGTGATATGAAGTTTCTCTAAACGCTACTCATACGGACTCCAATTAAAATGATTTGAAAGATAAAAGTATATGGAAATTCTTTTGTCCTACAATACTAAAGGTACAAAAGAATATATATCTATATGCTCACTAAAATAAACAATACTTATTAATACAAAAATACAAACTTAATTACACAACTCAAATTTAATACAAAAAAAATCACGCGAGCGCGGCGTGACAACGCGCAAAATGCCACTAGTAAAATGACAAAGTAGGCTTAATTCAGATGCTATTGAGCTTTCCACGTCGTCATGGAGATGGGCGTCGTTACTTTGGCATGCCGGCTGGTCGGGAATATATGGTTTTCGCGAGATTTGGACGCGTCTCCTGCGCTGCATCTCGTGGAAGGAATGTATCACTGGCACTTGATAGTTGATAGGCCGCTTTCAGATTAAAATTCCAGTCCTATTAATTCCATGGTTTACCAACTTACCGTGATTTTTGGTTGATACATGATTTATATTGCAGAGATTATTGATGCTTGGGCTAATTTTGGCCATAGTGAATATGTGGCTTGGATCGACATATGCAAAAGCTTTCTCAAAATGTGGATTACTACACTACGAACTTAAATTGATACGATCAAATGTCTATTGAGGGGCTACTTTACTACGAGAGTTGAAGCCCACAAATATAAATGTATGCCCACGTGCTTCGCATAAAAGCACCATCAGATGGTTGTTTCAAAATAGCATGCCAACATTAATGTACTAGTTTTCCTATTTAAGTGTCAAAACAGAGATGCTATATGATCATAATTCACAAAATATTCATCCTTCCTACCTGAGGTTGAACAAGGAGTAGAGCCCAGTTGTTGCTAGGTTCACATGAGCATAAACCACATCCACATATGTGCAAAAGTTAGTTTTGCACTTGGTTGGAACTGCTTCTGCAATGGTGGTGATACCCAGTAACATCCTAGGACTTGGAAGTATCAGGATCTTCGCGCCAGCTTAAGGTCATCCACGAGCTAACACCAATGTGATTGCTAGCAGAGAATAGCTCTTCTTCGGATTTTCATCATGGAAGTGGCACACACTGATGTAGTCATCTTCGAAATTTCACATTCCATTTTTTATTCCATTAAGACATGTTGCCAAGTAGGCGATTCCTCCTCTGTGTTATGTGTTTGCGAGATCAGTAAACTATGTTGTGCAGAGCGTCGACAAGTGTGAGAATAGTGATAGCGGTGCTTTATTGTAAATCACTGAAATTTACACTGTGTAATATTTTTTATGCAACACGTACGGAACCTAAAACTATTACACTCAGAAACCGTAGATGTAGGAAAAAACCTGAAACGATATAAAATGACAAACTAGACTTAGTTCTGATGCTATAGAGCTTTCCACGTCGTCATGCATGGATATGGGCGTCGTTAATTGGCATGCCTGGTGGTCGGGAATGGATGGATGGTTTTCGCGAGATTTGGACGCGTCTCCTGCGCTGCATCTCGTGGAATGAATATATCACTGGCACTTGATAGTTGATAGGCCGCTTTCAGATTAAAATTCCAGTCCTATTCCAAGGTTTAGGCATACGTCCAAGCAGAGAAAAACCAGGACTCTTGTGATGTGAGGACGACCAAGGCGTGCATAGGTTGATCAAGCCATGGGTGGCATCGAATCGACCGAGCGACAGATCTGCCGGTGGATCTCCGAATATATCTGGATCTAAAATACTACTCCTTTGTTATGAGTGCATAGGTTATGGATCGTCAGAAAACAGGTTGTCGATCGACAGACAGGCTAAGGATAAACAGCATTATCCTCGTCGATCATCACGCGATGCGCACCCACTTCCATTAACAGCCGGAGCATACAATACATCAATACATGCATGCACCACCGGAGCATGGCCCCCGGCCGGTGCCAACCAATGCCACGCCCACATGGACCATGTACGCGTGAGAGAGACTGATGTACAGGAGCTGTCTACATACGTCTCGGTTTGGCCCTGTCTTCCTGTACGTATGTACTAGCTAGTGATGGTATGTGCTACTTTCCGTCGTCCATGATCACCATGCCTCGCGATGGATACCGAACTCGGTTGTCTTGTCGTCGACGACGAAGCCGGAGATCGGGGATCGAAAAGGCGTCCGTGTTCGCCGAGTGCGTGTCCCCCGGGGTCGCCGTCGCTGTCCACCGGAGATCCGGATGGGTGTCACCACGCACTTGCCCACTTGATCGAGCTCGTCGCGGCAGCAGCCACCCTTCAGTTCTGCCCAACCGGTCGCGTCCTCATCATCCCATCTCTACCCACTCCGTTAAAGAATCTCATCACTAGTGCTACATGAGGTCTTTAATTAACTTACGAAAAGCCTCAAAGTCACACAGGTACGTACGGTGGACATTCGAGAAATGTCGGTCTGCATACAGTGATCAATCAACCAGATCGGTCCACTCTGCTCCTTGGGTTGGTGGATCATCACCACGGCACGGATGTCAACAAAATGAGTAACAAAATACTACGGATCCCATTATCGATGGTGTGCGATCAAGCTGTTTGAACCGCGCCGCATACTCTGCTACCGTGCCTGTCTGCCGAAGCCGAGAAAATTGCCTAATCAATTGGTCCAACTCCTTTCTTCCACAATTCTCACAGCACACTCAACACAAATTCCTCCCACGGCCTTGCCACCACCTCCTTATCCACTCCACACACATCGAAATATGACTCACGCTTCAACTTTCACTCTAGAGGCCCTTTCCCGCCGAATCTGGGGCAGTCCATCAGTGGAGTTTTTCCTCCTCTCAACTCCTCTATTTCAGGCTGACGGAATTGAAGATAAAGATGGGAAATAACACGTACCCTTTTTCGGGGTCGTGAGGGCTGGAGGACCAATTAGACCACCAAAACTGGTGCTCGACGTTGTGGGCCTGTGACGTCCGTCATCACCCGAATGGCGTTGCCCCGCCTCCAGCCGCAGATCTGTCGCGATCTCGGGCCATTGTGTTGCCGAAGACTTCGGGTCGCAGGTCGCTCCTGGTAAGAGGTTGTTGAGGCGCTTGATGCGGTGACACATATCCCCCAAGATCGGCTTGCATCGCGCCCACGGTTTGGTCCACCGTCGGTCTCCACTTCGCCAAATCCCTCAGCGCGGGCTTGATCTCGCCCAGCGTGTCGACCTCCATCTTGTTTCTCTGCTCACAGATCGTCGTCACCAAGCTCGCGATCTGGCCTTGAGATCTAGTTCATCTATGATCTCCAGCACACGGCGCGTGTGGGGCACCATATCGAAACGGCTCTAAAACCAGAATGTCGCGACTTAGTTTCGATTACTACTTCCACACACACACATGATTCGTGATGATACAATAGTTTGTAGTTTGGTAGCAAGAAGGAGATATACGAGAAGTAGAGCTAAGGTGGGAGGAGAGATACAGCAACGGGCAAGTAGGTGAGAGCCGTTGTGCTGTCAGACATTCGATGCTGATCCCGGTGACGATCTTGTCTTGTCCACTCTGCTCCGGTGTAACCAAAATTTGGCTTGCGGTAGCGTTGTGGCTGTTGGGGCTGGTCCATGGGCCTGCGGGCCCATTACACATGCTCTTAGGTAGGTGTAGTTTTTTTTTGAACGGGAACAGGGTCGAAAGACCCCGAAGCTTCAATTAACGCGGTGGGTTACAGTTACAAGGACGAACCCCGGAAGAACCGAAATTACAACCAGGATCTGAACTTTTACAAAAGGGACCTCAAAGAAAAAAGTCAAACACAAACAGGCCCCTCTCCACCACCACTGACGCCGGACCTCAAAGCAGCGGCCATCGATCTCACCACCGGGGACGAACCACTTGATGGGGAGGCGATGCATAGCGCCGCGCCGAAGCCGAGAAAGATCCTCACGACTGGAGGAAGAAGACCGCCCGGAGAGAAGCACTCCGGGGCGCGGATTGGCCCCCTTGGCCAAGGATAGCAGCGGCACAAGTTGCCGTTGCTGAGGAAGATCCGCAACAGAAGCTTCATATAGGGCACCACCAGCCTCCGTCTTCTCCAAGCCCTGCTTGCAACCAGAGCAACCAGCAACCGGATCGAACAGAGGAACCAGCAGCACCGATTCCCAGGGCCCTTCCCAGCAGCAGCAGCACACCCGAACGCAGCAACCCTCTCCCCCGCCACCACGGCCGGCCAAGAGGGAGAGCAGAACAGGCAAGAAGCAGAGCTGGAGAAGAGAGCGCTTACTGGAGGAGCCCGCTCACCTCATCCGCCGTCTTCCTCCACGGAAGCAGAACAGAGAGGCAGCAGAGCACCCAACCTTTGCCGCGCCATAGCAGAAGGTCGGGCCAGCTCCAAGAGCCCTTATTGAAGGAGATCCCCGCGGCCGTCCTGCCGAGCTGCTTCAACCACAGGAGCACCGCCGACAGCAAGAACCAGAACGAGACTCGCCAGATCTGGGCTTTGAGATCCAGCGACCTACCCCTATTCGCCATATAGGACGAGCTGCTAAACCTAAACCTACTGTACAGAGGAGGCCGGCCTCCTCCCCCACATCGACTCCGGCCGGCGAAGCCGCCGGAGCAGAAGGGGGAAGGAGCCGGGGGCAGCCAAGCGACTCTCAAGAGAAGGGGAGGGAGAGAGCGACGGGGGAGAAAGGAGAGAGCCCCCGCCGATGCATTATGGAGGTCGAGAATAACCCAGCCAGCCTCGGTAGGTGTAGTATAGATTCGTTTATTCTTCCGAACAAAGAAAGAAAGAAAGAAACCTACACAGACACGTGCGTGTAGATGATACGGAGCGTACATCTGAGCGTCGGTGAATTGTCGCGGCTGCTGCGTACATCGCCACGATGTTGACCGTCACTGTTGATCAAAAACCTACACGGACACGTGCGTGTACACCGGAATACGAGATCAACAAGAAAACAAACAAAAGCGTATATAGATTCTAGAATAGCAATCCAGTTGTGTTCGACTCCTATACACCTATATGGATCGGTAAGCCGACCGACTCGGCCTTGTATCCCGCATATAAGTATAGATCGATCGTGACCCAAGCTAGAGGTCATCGAGAAATTCCAATACGTGAGTTTTTACACTCCTTGTACATCCCATGGAAAGTTCTTGCATAGACGTCGCCGATTCCGTGCGCCTGGTGCAGCAGCTCAGGATCAAAGGCTTCAGCGCGACCAAGGCTCCCAAGAACACTGCTAGTGAAAACTACTTCCCATCCATATGGACCGTCCATGGGTACCAGTGGGAAGTCCGCATAAATCCTTCGTGGACGCCGAGTCCCAGTGAAAGTCCATGGGTGATCCTCAAGTTCCAGCTTCTGAGTACACCCCGCGTATCCAATTCCAGCGTGGCAGCGAGCCTGGCCTGCCGGCTGGTAGATCCGACCACCGGGAAGGTTCAACCAATGTCCCAAGAAAAGAGTATCACAACAACATTCACGGGGAGTATCTACCAGCAATGCTTCCGGGATAACCTGTATCTCGTGCATCGAGACGATCTGCCAGCGTCCGGTTATCTCACGGACGATGATACTCTCACCATACAGTGCGCCATCACGGTGCTCAAGGGCTTGACTGCAGTACCACGTATCCCAGCCCCAGCTGAGGAGGATGAGGTTCCTGTGCCATCCTCCAACTTGTACCAGCACTTCGGTGAGATCCTGAAGAGCGAGACGGGGACAGACGTCACCTTCCTCGTGTCCGGCGAGTCCTTCGCCGCACACAAGATCATACTCGCAGCGAATTCCCCTGTTTTCATGGCCCAGTTCTTCGGAGGGATGAAGGAGGATTGATCACGCAGCGTGGAGATCAGGGACATGGAGGCGGCCGTCTTCAAGGCGCTGCTCCACTTCATCTACACAGACACAGTCCCTGAACTAGACAAGCAGGACGAGGCGTCCACGGTGATGGCTCAGCATCTTCTTGCAGCTGCTGACAGATATGGGGTGGACAGGCTCAAGCGGATATGCGAGAAAGAGCTCTCTAGAGGCATCACCGTGGAGACGGCAGCCACAACTCTGGCCTTAGCCCAGCAGCACAGTTGTTCGCGGCTCAGGACCAAGTGTGTGCACTTCATTGTTAGCAGTCCTGCGGTTCTTGATGCCGTCTTGATGGTTACAAATACCTGGAGGCTAGCTGTCCTTTGGTGCTAACTGAGCTTCTCAGGTCTGCCAATGGGAGAAAGAGTTTATCCGTAGCCATGGCTCCAGAGTTGAGTTCCAAGGTTTGAGATTGCAATGTCTCTGTTTGTGCTTGTCAAGCATACATCCGGTTTAGCAGAAACTAATGTCGGACCTTGCCTGAAAAACAATGGCAATGTCCATCTATGTATCAATAAGTGCTGTATGGGCTTGTCATTTCTCTTTCGTTTCACTCTATAAGATTATGTAATTCTTTCTTTCGTCAATGAAATCAGGGATTTAATCCACTAATATGGAGAGAAAATGTGCTATACTGCTATGGGCAAACTTTGTTCTTTCACTTGTTCTGAAACATAGGCTCCAAGTTGCACAACCTTTCATTGTTGTATTGATTCCTAAAGTGGCTAGCCCGGAGTAGCTTCCAAGGTCAAAATAATACGTATGCCATCCTCCTAGCTTGTTGTAGTGTAGATTCGTTTATTCTTCCGAGTTTAAATTGTTGATCAGGGTGAATGGCGTTAAGTGCAATCCTGTAGCGACTAGCTAGCTCACTGTGGGTGTGAGGAGAAAACAACGCTTTGATTGGAAAACGGTTTTTTACAATGCCATATGGTGCCAGGGTGAATCTGGGCCGTCCGTTTCGGCCATCGGAAGGCCCAGATTTGCCGGACGGCCCAGATTTCACCCTGGCGCCATATGGCATTGTAAATGTCTTTTTCGCTTTGAACATCCATTCTGAACAGTGACAATACCAAGTCGTTGAGCCAGAATTTCGAACTTCGGCAAGTGCAAAGCCATAAGAGCATCCAAATGACCCACAAAAGACCTATTGGGGGTCCGGACTCAAAAAACCGCCATCAGCGGCACCCCCAAAGGGTCGCCCCGAGCAAATTCGTGTCCGGCACTCCCAAAAGGGCCTCCAAGTTTGGAGGCCCTCTCGGGGTGCCGGACATGGGGCGGATATGGGCTCTGACAGGGGTGGCCCGTCCGTCATACACACAGCGCGTTCAGGCGTCATTTATCGCGCCGGGCAGGAGGCCGGTGTTGTCACGTTAATGGCGCGGTCGTCGGCGGTTTCCAACGCGACGCGACTGGACGCCGGTGCGCCTGCACACGCGCATGCCAGGCGACGTGACGGCTCCCCAGGCCACGTGGCCGGCGTTGCGGATTCCCCACGCTTCGCATTTACGCCGGCCGCACCGCCCATCGCCATGATAAAAGCCGGCACCCTCGCCGTGCTTATCCACTCCGGCTTCTTTCTCGCCCTCACTCCTCTCGCCCTCAATCCCCTCGCCTCTCAATCTCTCCTAAACCCTAGCCATGGCGTACGGCAGGCGCGTGAACCTAGGCGAGGACACCTGGGAGCTGCACCGGTACGGGCTCCTCACCCCTCCGGACTGCCGCATGCCCAAGCACTGGGCCATCTCGGCCGGTGGCCTTCCTGTGCCACCGCTGCCCGACATGGCCGAGAAGATGAGGCGATTCATCGCTTGCCGGGGGAGCTGGATGACGCCGGCGCCGCAGCGCCTCCCCAAGCACTGGGGCCGTTGGATGGAGCGCTTCGAGCGCGAGCGGGAGGCGGTCATCGCCACCAACGACAGCCCCAGATCGCGCGAGACGCGCTACAACACCGGCGGCCGCAAAGCCTGGTGGGGCGCAACCGGCCACACGGTTGCCTCCGCGATCGAAGCCGCGCGCCGACACGTTGCCACGTGCAGCGCCATCCCCTTCCGCCTCCTTCCTCCGGTGCCGCGCTTCCCTCCACCGCGCCCCGTGCCGCGCCAGGTGGTGAAGGAGGAGCGGCGCTCACCGCCGCGTCGTGCAGGCGGCATCACCATCCGCGAACGCCGCCAGCGTTCGCCACCATGTTCGCCACCACGCCCGCGTGGGCGCCTCTTCCTCCGTCGCCCAGGACGGAGGCAATGCCGGTGGAGGTCATCCTGGCGGGCTACAACGTGTCGTCCGAGATGCGGAACGAGCACGACGGCAACAGCCCAGGCTTGCTGGCGGCGCTCTACAAGTCAGTGGTCGACATCGAGCACGACTCGCCAGGCCTCATGGCGACCCTGGCATTGTCAGCCTCCTCCTCCGGCGGCGGAGCCTCCACCAGCCGCGTGACGAGCCACGACGGCGCCTCCATCAGCCGCGCGCCAGGCCACGACGGCGCCTCCTCCAACTGTGCGCCGCGCCACGGGGCCTCCTCCAGCCGTGCTGCCTCCTCCGCAGCGGTGGTGAAAATCGAGGACGACAGCGACGACGACTCGTGGTGGGACAGGGAGTAGGCTAGGCGGCGGTTTAGGTTTTCAAATTTCGTTCAAATATTTTGTAATTTACACAATAAAATTTGAAATGCCTTTAAATTCGTTTGAATTGAAAAAAAATTGGCTTTGGGGTGCGCCGTTGTGGACTGCACCCCAATTGACCGGACACATGTCCAGCACCCCCAATTAGGGGATGCCGGACACGAATTTGGAAGCCCCGGTGGAGACTTAATACATCAGAAAAATAAGCAATTATGTGGCAGATCTGAACTCTAATACAGATTGCTACAATTTTCCGGAAGCACCCTATTTCGGCTGTTCCAGGGATGGCCTACTAAAGTGGATGCAATAAAATAACAAGTAGACGCAGATGATAAGCTCCATGCTAACTCAGAAACAGATGGAAATAAATCGTTCATAAACAGTTGAAACCGAAGCACAATCGGAGCAAACAATCACCATTCAGCACAAAGAAATGTGATTCCTTGATGGGCACATAAATCCACACAAAGAACCTAGACGCCCAGGTGCACACACACACATGGGAAATCTTCAGTCACAAATTCGTCATATTATTAGCTAGGGAACCATCTGTATCATTAGATAAGCAGAAGAGGCTAAAACACAATATGGTTTCAGCAACCGACTGCGACGGTGCTTAATGCTCGACATATTCGAAAGGTAGTTTCTTACAACCACAGATAGTGAAGCGCAACACAGATAGATAGATGGTTTATCATTTTCTGGGCATTACGGATGGGGTAGGCAGACTCATTTCTTCCCACTCTTCTTGAGACCGGATCCTCCCAGCGCACCCTTCTGGCCTGCCTTGGCCTTCAGGTCCTTCAGTGCCTGTTTGGAAAGAAAAAGAATGTAGTTCATGTCCGTAACAAGTGTTATAAGACAAGCATAGTAGAAACAAATAAATCCACTACTGGTCTCACCTTTTCCTCATCTTTCTTCTTCTGGAGGTACGCAAGGTCATTCTGCAAACAGAGAGGGAACAAACTATGATAAGTAAACATCCGATCAACTGTAACTGGTCACTGAAGTAGCTCATTTTATCCATTTATTGCCTATGGACTGTTTTTTTATAATAAAGAAGCATTTTTTATTTATAAGGATGATACCAAAATCAGATCACCCTCCTCTCCCCTCACAATACTTGGGAATCCATGACGCTTTTATAGCTTATGTATTAAGAGAGATGTAGTATGGTTGGAGTACCAAGTAAGACGACTGAAACTGAGAGTTATAACTTATAACTAATTAAATAAGAAGCCCCAAGTCTCATCACCACTAAATGAACACACAGTTTTCTAGAGAACGAGATAGCCAAATACAGTCAAGTTCAAAGCTGAACTGCCCGGACACTACTTGGATATCAAAAAACAGATTACGGTAGTGGCATAAAGGAACAAGCTAAGGATACAGCTACTGAATCGAGGTATTGCTTCAAATTACACTAAGCATATTAACCTTAGACAAGCCTTGACTGCATCGTGTAAGACACAAAAATTACGGACAGGGTAACTTGATATTAGCTAATGGCAGCTGACCAAAAAAATCGCCAGTGCATAACATTGCTCACTCGCTAGCACACACAATCGCTTCAAACTTTCGAACTGTCAGAAAATTCAACGGCTATGTGACCTTCCCATCCAGAATAACCGGTACAATCAGTAACAATCCAGCAAATTCCCCTTCCAAGTGTTAGACCAATCATTCACGAAACCCTAATTTTCAAAAAAGAAAAACTTCTATTGCAGCATAACAGGATCAGACACGTATCAATTTCGCCAGATTTCTGTTCCCCAAACGATTCGTCTACGGTGAATAACCAAACACGGATCGATCTAACACCACCGCCCACAAGTGACCTAAGCACCTCCAAACCTAGAATTAATCACAGGGCCGGACAGATCGCCAATCCGGGCGGCGAATCGGGAGCAGGAGGACACCATACCTCGTCGTAGTCCTTCCCTGCGGTCTTGGGTTGCTTCAGCGGCTTGGCCTTCCCTCCTGCAAAACCACCCCGAAACCGACAGAGACGTCAGAAACCGCGAGGGGTCAAATCGATCGGCGCCGAACGGCGGCGAGATCTCGAGGGGGGATCGGGCGGAATTGAGTAGACAAACCTTGCTTCGACATGGCTGATGGGGCGGGTGGTGGGAGCGGGAGGCCGGAGGAGAGAAACCCTAGCTCGAGCCGCGACGAGGGGAAAAGGAAGGGGAAAGCGAAGAGGAAATGGACGAGAGGGGGAGAGAGAATGGGTAAATATGGAGAGGAGTTGGTGGAAAATGGAATCTTGTCTTGTGACTATAGCTGGCCAAACGGGCCAGCCCGGCACGGCACGGCACGGCACGGCACGCTACAGTGACGGCACGGCCCATGAAAGGCACGATTGTAATCGTGCCGTGCCGTTTCGGCCCACGGGCTGCGGTGCGAGCTTGAGCACGAGCACGCCGGCACGCGACGGGCACGATAGCACGCACGGCACGGTCGGCCCACGAAAAATAGGTATAAAATTAAAAAAAATGTAAAAATAGCTATAAAATTCAAAAAAAATAGGTAAAAATAGCTATAAAATCTAAAAAATATATATATAATAACTAATCGTGCCGTGCCGTGCCGGCCCGCGTGCTTCAAATCGAAGAGCGGCCCAGGCACTAACGGGCTCGTGCCGTGCCGCGGCCCATTTAGATCGTGCCGTGTCGTGCTCGTGTCGGGCCAAAAAAGGCGTGCTTCGGGCCGGCCCATTTGGCCCGGCCCGTTTGGCCAGCTATACTTGTGACTGGGAAGGTCTGGGCCGGGCCTCCGTTAGCCCGCGGGTTCGATGATGGGCTTTGTATTTCCTTGAACTGGCGCTTTCAGCCCGTGATTTCCGTTACGTTGGTTCTCGTCTACTTTGGGATCGTTCTACAAAAAAACTACTTCCGGATTTCCCATTCAATTATTTTCCGCTTCTGTCAGTGCTATTTTTTTTGCGGGTCTGTCAGTGCTATAATAATTTAAAAAATGATGTTAACAAGCAAAACGGTGGAGAGCAGGACAATGACCGATAGTGTAGGACGATACATATTTTGTCGCTTGTACAGCTACCAACTTATGCGTTTAGCGTTCATTTCCTCTGACAGTTTAATCGGATCGAAAGGAGTATCGGAGAGAGCGACATGAACGAGAAGTGGTAGAGGCATGGCTCGCTGCCCATTTTGGGACGTGAATCCTCTTATGTACGCTACAGTGATGTTGAGTTGTGCTCGACTCAGCGTCATTGCGTACGTTAGAGTATATGTTTCCCGTATTTTTAGACATGGCAAACTAATCATAGGTCTGTTGCAAAGGAATGTAGATAATATGTAGGACCATTTATATCAAAGCTCAAACTTGTCATTTTTATGCACCAACATGGACAGGGTGGTCAATAGACCATATTATAATGGAAAACAAATCCTTAGTAAAACAAAACAAAGCCATACATAAGGCAGCCTTAGGAGTACTAGGAAAATGTCCAGCATCGAAACAACATCTACAAATAAAGTAAAGATTCATAAAATAACCTAGGTTGGTATATTAATCTTGCTCTCGATAGCTCTGCCTTCAACATCATCACCGCCTTCTTCTCCATCTTCATCCTCCTTTGTTTTAGAAGGCTCTGACTTTTGAAACCTGTCGGCAAATGTCTCCATCCCCATAAATGACAAAAGGAACCATACACGAGAGAGTAGCTCCGGAACTTCAGTCATGTTTTTGGCATGCATGTAACCCCTACACCTGCCGGCAGAGTAGCATAGCATCTCGACCCATACCCCCTGGATCACCTCCCACCTCCGCCCTTCGTCGCACAACTCCATCAATGCGTTAGCAAGCTTGCATGCATTAGGAACTAGTGCTCCTATGATGTTGGTACCACCTAATAAGGGTTGTCCTGCCCTTGCAAGAATACCATGTGCAAGTCCTCTTTCATCCGGTGGTAACTCCCTGCTCGGTCCCAACATGAGCTCGACATCATCGCATGCAACTACGAAGATGTTGTTCCTGGTACCGGGCATAAGCATGTCAGGACGGATGGAGAGCAGGTAAGCCATATAGTTGGATATCACTTTGCTTCGAGCGGCGCACTCTTGGCCATGAGGGGTTGTGCTTTTGTGGTGAAAGCATAGGTCTGTGGCGATGTGCCAAAGAAGGACACTTCTATCAAACGACATCTTCAAGCTCCACCCCAGATGACATTGATGCCTCAGAGCCCACTCGCCCCTGCGGCTATTGAATCTCATGTAGCTGGCTGTGTCGTGGATGTATCCTTTCCAACCATCCCTAACATATCCATGAACCAAATTTGCAACTTGGAGTGAGGATGATGTTGATACGTATTCTGTATAACAATGCATGTTAACATAGTTTTTGCAGCAGACAAGTGCGGCAAGCTTCATCAGAATAGTGGGCTGCTTCTTGCGAGCACAGTATGAAAAGAGGTTATACTGGGAAACCTTCTCCGGTCTTATGAACACGATGCATGGACCGGTGAAGAACAACAGGAGATCTAGGACCGTGGTACAAGAGAACAAGATGTAAGTTACCTTGACATCTGTTGCGTTGTAGCCATGAATTTTGTGGTTTGTGGAGAAGAGGATGACAGAAACTAGTGTCAGAAGCGGAAGGCAGAAATACAAACAGCTGGCAGGGGCACCGCATATTATAGGTAGTTTTGTATAGAGGAGCAAAAATGACGCATGGAGCATCTCTATCGACAAAGTATTTGCATGTAGATAATCAAGGGTCATTAAAAGTCGTAGGCTTTTGATCCGTCTACAGTATGGGGCGGATATGTCTACCAATAGCCTGAAGACATTTTCTTGCTCCACCGGACTTTGTGCCAGCTTTTGTGCTTGCCCCTGATCACTCGCCAACTCTTGCGGATTCGTCCTTGCTTTGTGTATAAATTCTTCGAGTGTCATGTCTCTCTCTTCATCTATTTCTTCTATTCTACTAGTTACTTCGCTGTATTGGTACCAGCCAAATGTACAACACATCACTGAGCAACACATTTCAAACAAGCCTTCTATACTCCGTGAGGACAGGGAGAATCTGGCGACTATGTTGCTGACACTGACATTCTTCAGACCACATGGCTTGTGGCTGGATCTAATGATCCCAACGACGAACAACAAAATCGCGGCCTGTAGCAACCGCTTCTCCCCAGTCCAGGACTTGCAGAAGACGTAGAGGGATACCGTGACCTGGGACACCACGGTGATGGCGTGCCGGCTCCATAGCTCGTTGTCTTCGATGCTGTAGGCGGTCATCATGTGCTGGCCCCCGAGGTGGATGAGGAGGACAGGCGTCCATAGCACCTCTAGGCCGCTCCCATCATGCTGCTGCTGCTGCCCCTGCTTGTGGCGGTTGAAGAGGGTGGCCAGGGCGTAGATCGCCAGAGCATCCCCGCCTAGGTAGGCGAGCCAGATGAAGAGTCTTAGCAAAGATGGAAGAGCACACCTGCGCGCCGCGGAGGAGAAGAAGAGCATGAACTGGACGAAGAGGCTGCCGAGCACCAGAACGCGCAGCTGCCACTCTTCCCACCATTGCACAGCGTCTGAGAAATCCATCATCCAGGTATATTGCCCTGCCTCTCGACTAAGTATTTGCCTATACTATTGGCACACGCGCGTACGCACTTGTTTAGTGTGTTCAGCTTCTTATGTCGTCTCCGATCGGCAAAACATGCACACATATGCCCTTAACAAGAGGAAAAAGTAAGGCAAGAGACTGTGTTCGTTGCGTGCTGGTGTGCTTCTTCGTTTTCTTTTTAGGATTCCCTGTCGCTTGATTGCTTTTTATCCTTAGATGTATCCCTTGCTTGTTCGTGGTGATCACAGGTGGAATTTTAGTGGCTTTGTTCGTAATCATATGCCTCGCTGTACTGATGCACAAAGGAGAGAAGGAGAGTGCCACGCGGACCAGAAGCAACAGAGCCACGGCTGGCTGCGCATGGCGCGTGCGCGGCATGGTCCAGAGTAGATGCCGGCCAAGATAGGCTCGTGTGGACGGCGGGGTGCCGAGATCTTGACGGAGGGTGGCCCGTACTGACAGACGGCCGGCCGGCCGGCCAGGTGGCCAGCCACACGCTGCAGGGCGCCAACTGATTTCGTCGTCACCACGTCGACACCCACAGTTCACGCAAACTTTCCTGCACTGCATCGACCGATGCCATATAGTTCAGCACCGACACATGTGCCCCAGAACCTCCGACACACACACAGACAACAGTCTTCTCCGACAAGTGCCATCGCCGCACCGGTGGCGTCGGCGAGCAACCAACGCCTGCGCTAAGTCGCCGGCCGGCCGTCCTGATCAATCCGTGGTACGTCAGACCGACGACGCACGCGTACTGATGGTCTTGAAATGGTTTCACTCTCGTCTTCTTGACAATGTTGCATGCCGTGCGTGCAGTCTCTGCTGCCGCTGCTCCTCAGGCCGGCGGCGCGGTTCTTGGCGGCGCTCGTGGCGGGCCGTGCGGCCGAGGCAGCGGCGACGGCGCTGCACCGCGCCGGCGCGAGGAACCGGGGCTTGGAGCGGCTCGTCAGGGAGGACCTGCTCCACGGCGGCCGCGGCGCCGACGACTGCATTGTACGTCTCGTCGTCGGCGTCATGAAGTGCCTGTGCTAGATGGCCAACTCACACATTGTGGTCTGGAGCTGGGCCGGTGGTTCTCTTCTCCACTCCAATTCTTAGCGTTGTGATCTAAGTAGAGGATTTCAGTGTGTGTGTGGTGTCCGCCGTTGAGCTCGACCTCGACGACTTGCAGCTTGCAGGTTCAGAGCATCAAGGATGTCTTTCTTCCAGATTAATGCAACTTCAGTAGTCATCAGTGACTGATGACGGTAAAAATCTCAACACATTGGAGAAATCTTGAACCAGCGAGAAGCCAAAGTATATTTCGGTGACGCACTGATCCAAACCAAATTCAAACTTTCGTAAACTCTATCAACATTTGGTCGGATTGCGGTACAAAATTCCGTGGCTTCATCAACAAAATTTGCAGAGTTTTCTGAACCACTACGTGGAGCAATGGAAAATCTGAAACTATCCCCTGCACGTACCTTGGGCTGCCGCTGCACCACTCGCGCCTCAAGGCGGCCCATTTCCAGCCGCTGCTCGACAAGCTTGGGGCTAGATTGGCTGGATGGTGGGGGCACCACTTCACCAGAGCTGGCCGGGTACTGCGGTGCAGATCAGTCCTCACTTCGATGGTCATCTACCACCTGGCGGTTTTCAAATTGCCGAAGTGGATCTTGCGGAAGATTGAGAAGATCAAGCGGAGCTTCTTGTGGATGAAGCCTGGTACCACGCCAGGCTCCCGCCCACACGCACTTGTGAATTGGAGTACCATTTGCAGGCCTAAGGAGATTGGAGGGCTGGGTATTTTCGACGTCGAGAAGTTTGGGAGGGCTTTCAGATTGAGGTGGCCGTGGTATGCTTGGACAGAGCCGAGCCGGCCATGGCATGGGATGGCGCTGCCGTGTGACAGCACGGATATGGAGCTCTTCCAGGCTTCCACGGAAATCACCCTCGGTGATGGAGCCAAGTGCATCTTTTGGCATGACAAATGGCTGCCGGGAGGCGTGCTAAAGTCACAATTTCCGGACCTCTTCCGCAATGCCACAAGGAAGAGCAGGACGGTGCAGAAAGAGTTGCTCAACAAAAATTGGATTCGGGCTGTGGAGCTTCGCCCCATTCCCGACGCCATCACTTGGCGCTGGACGGCCTCGGGGACATACACGGCGGCTTCGGCTTACCGCTGCCAATTCACAGGATCATGTGCGCCTTTCAACTCTAGCAAGCTGTGGAAGGCCAAGGCGGAGCCGAAGTGTCGGTATTTTGCTTGGCTTGCTTTGCATGGCAAGATCCTGACGGCGAAAAACCTTGCCATCCGTGGGTGGCCGCATGACCCCATTTGTAAGCTTTGCAGGACTAGCCCCGAGACGGTTCGCCATCTTCTCCTTGAGTGCAGTTTCTCCACGGAGGTCCGGGAGAGAGTATTCGGCCCTCTTGGCTTTGGAGCGCCACCACCACCAATGGACAAGACGATCAACGCCTGGTGGGATGAGGTGTTGGAAGGCATTCAAACGGATGCGAGGAGGGCAGCGAGCGGGGCCCTCATCTACTCGATGTGGGGGTATGGAAAGAGAGGAACCGGAGGACCTTCCGCAATGTGGCGATCTTGCCCATGGAGGTCTCCGCCTTGGTGCGGGAAGAAGTGGCGCAGCGGGCCTATGCCCACACACAGGATCCTGGAGACGCGTAGTTAGTCGGTTCTTGTAAATACTTAGGGATTGTTCTCTGGCTCAAACTTCTGTAAATAACAATCTTTTCTCACTAATCGGAAGGCAAACGACTGCCATGTTACTCAAATCTGAAACTAAAGCGTACGAACCAAAACAAATGCTATCGATCGGTCGAACGAACAAACATACATCCCAGCTGAATCTCAACTCGTGATTTTACCAGCCTGGATCTCAACTCCGCGACGGCCAGGGAACCTCTGTCTGACTTAATGAAAAGAGTTAAACGCTTGAGGGATTATGCTTCCACCCATGAGAATACATGCACGTTTTGAGTTGGTGACTAATGCGCTTATCCGTGACAACTTCGTGACCCCTCAAGCGTTTAACTCTAATGAAAAGGCAACACTCATGCCGGATTCTAAAAAAAATTCCACCATTGTTCGTGAATGAAAATAAAAACTTCCACAACATGAGATACTATTTTGCATGATTTGCGGGATTATGCTTCCACCCATGAGAATACATGCACGTTTTCCATCAATCAAAAAAATACTGACACGAAAAAAATCAAGGCTTTCTATCGTTTGTGAAAAAAAATCTTCTATCGCCCATGATATAATCACTACAAGAAATATGCTGACTAATAACTCCCAAATTTGGTCACTAAAAGGTCATAATTTTTTCATCTATGACCTTTTTGTGACCAAAATCTGAAGGTCACATACCGAGCGTCTCAAACGGTCATATGTGACCTTTTTTTTGAATTAGTCATAACCATTTATGACCAAATCTGAGGGTCATAACTCTTATGACCAATCTATTTGGTCACGTGTTATCTGGCATGGCCACGTCAGATCCTATGGCCAATCCTACGTGGCAAGATTGTGACCAAATCAGAAGGTCATATAACAAATTCAGCCCAGTCCATGATGGTCATCCAGATGGGCCAAGCCCAACAATTTAGCCCATTTATAACCTTTAATTTTTTGTGGGCCAACAATTGTTATTTTCTGCAGCCTTTTACTGTCGATCTTTTGGGCCATGTTACAGTCCAGTTTGGATCTGGTCCACATGTCAGGTCATCAGGTAAGGACCCACCTGTCAGTTTGTTCTTCTTTTTCTAGAATTTTAAATGGGCCACATGTTAAGTGGGCCCAGTTGTAACGTGTTCCGTTAGGTCACACACACGTCAGGTATCAATTTGGGCAGATACATATAATTTGATTCAATCATAGCCAATAATGCATTAACGGCCAAACAAAGTACTTTACAATCGTTCACAGTACAAATCTGACATTCAGATTCAAAAATACAACTAAATATACACATAACGAGCGCCAGTGAGCTAGAACACGTTTCTGGGTGAGGGCTTTCCTCGGGATTCTTCTTCCTGGAGCTCTTGTACGCCCAACTTTTGAAGAATCAAGGACAGCAACTGCAAATTAATAAAGAACAAAGTTAGGAACATAATGAAACTGTGCATTTATCATTCTCATAACGATGAAAAAATGCTGCAGAAAAACAGCGAAAACTGAGATATATCATGCACATGATGGAAGTATAAGAGAGCAACTAAGACAAAGTTATTTAGATTTACCCAACAAATGCAAACCGACAGAAACTCACTATCAAGTTAAGGTGCCAAACTGGCAGAAACTAAAGATTCATGTCATGCGTTAAGGATAAGATCAGCTCAAACATACAAGCACGCTATAACATATACAAGGTCGCTATCTTGAATGTGTGTGCGACATGATACATGGATCGAGCATTAGGCCATCAAGCAACATGACCATATCTGTTCAACAAGGTAAATACCTGACTTCATGTCAAACCGATGGATGGTGCCGCAGCTGAACATCTCATCCATGTCAACGTTGACGCGTTCATGCCAGCATCGGTGAGGAAGACCTAGACAGAGAGGATCTATAATACTATTAGTAGCAAACAATGCTAAAAAATATGATCTGAACAAGAGAATCAGAACAAGCGAAAGGAGGCATAGCTATAAACAAAGAGATGACATACCCTGGGGGGGTCGAAAACGGTGAAAGGATGATCTGCTTGTTCTTTGACACCTCAATGAGCATCCAATATCAAAGAAAGGCTTTTAAAGAAAGAATAGGCTGCAATCACCCTGCATACAACAAGTAATAAAACTGTTATGAGAGAGTATACAAGTACTAATGGCATATGCATAAAACAACTTTGATGAATTAATATTTACTAATGACAGGCCATGTTTTAAGTATGGACTGGTATGATTAAGCAAAATAAAACTGCACGTGAAAAACAAGTTGTATATTATATTAGCTTATTGTCCATAACACAATTGTTCACATAAACATGAATTGTATACAGATCATAAAACAATTATATCATACACTTTTAGAACTCTAGTTTTATTCTGTTAAAGAAGCAGATCATTTAATGGCAGGCACAACAATTTTGCATGTGCACTAAACATCAGTTTTATAAAGAAAATATAGTACTGTAACCAGAAAATGATTAATTAAGCATACAACATTTCGTTGACCTTTAATAGCATTGATTGAACAACAATTTGCACAGAAATAATATTGTTACATACAGAAATAATAATGTTTAAAGAGAACATAGGGCTGCCACTTGTTGAGAACAGACATAATAATGTTTGATACAGAAATTTGTACTATGGGGATTAGTAAGGTCCTCTGTAGTGCTATGGGGATTAAGAGCATAGACACAGAAAGCTAATTGGAAAAAAAACTTACTGTTCATTGTTCTTACCAGACAGAGCAAACTGGCAAAAGATAATGTTTGTTACATCAATTTTAACATGCAAACTGCGTGATTAACATCTAGAGTTGCACAAAGAAATGGACACATTAAAAAAAAATTGAAGCATCAGGCCAGTACACATCATAGTTTGTAAGATGCACACAATGTCAATTCACGCGAGCAGTACATACTTCTCCACAACCTCTAATAATCAAGCACACACACAAGATACAATATACGCTACCACAGTCCACACAGCCTACTCGTGTTAGTTAAGGGACAATTGCAAGCATACAATAGACGTAATTGCAAAAACAGATCCATCACCTTGAGGTCGTTAGCTAGGCTTGTGCAGAGGATAGTAAAGCAAGGCAGCAGGGCCTGGAGAGTACCTCGCCGCATTTGGCCATTGTGGACACCGTGCAGCAGGACGCGAGGAAGGGGCACAGTGCTACTGCGCTCAACCAGCAAGAAACATGTCCATGGTAGACGACGACCGATCCCTCCGTGTAGCACGAGGTGGACGTCGGACATCCGAGGATCCCCTCGATGTCGTGGCCATCCTGGTTGCCGGTGAGCCGTAGTGACCGTGGGGCAGCCACCGCAAACCCTAGGTCACGCGCAGCCGCGGTACGGCCAGCTCGACGGAGCGGTGCGCATCGAAGCACGCGCACTCCGGCGAACGAGCCGGTCGCGACGCCGTGGCTGCTGGGTGGCGATGCATATGTCGCCGGCGAGGATGGGCGGTGCGCTCGATCTGCTGCGGGAGGATGAAACATAGCGACTGGGATAGGTGGGTGTGGCGTATGGGATAATGGCCGGAGTTGGGGGAGGAGGGCCGGCGGCGGAGGGATCTGCCGGCGAGGTGAGAGAGGCGGTGGCGTCAATCTAGATCGGGGAAGAGGGAGACGGGATCCAGATCGGGGAGAGGGAGGCGGCGGGGTCAAGGGAGAGAAGGGGATAGACTCAGATCCCCTAGGGTTTGGGTCGGGGCCTGCGTTTAAAGTTGTTTTCTTTTTTGTCTTTTTCGGAACGAGACGTGAGCGAGAAACGTTGGATCGGTAGGGTTTGGACGGCTCAGATCCGTTACAGGGGTTGATCTGTGAGAGGGAGAAATCTGAGTTTTAATTGGTTCAAGACAAGTGTCTTTCAAATGGTTTCTATGTGCTAAAAACATAGGGTTTTGTGAAGCACCTACCAACATTATGTTGGAAAATTGGACCAAGGAAATATTAGACCATATATTATGTAAAAATAACCAGTTGGTTGCATGTCAAATGGTTTCCATCCACCTCTTAAAAAGACAAATTTCCACCGATTCAGTTGGAAGGGAGTCAATTTCTAAATGCGGTTCTTTGTGTACACCTCTATGTGATCTACTTTAGATTAAATATCATAGTTTGTTCAATTTCTAAATATATTTTTTTATAAAAAAAATCACATAAAGGAGCTATCATGTATGAAGATTCACACCTTTCAGGCCAAATGACGGATGTTACGGCCACTTTCATATCATAGTTTGTTCAAATAATCTCATCTTGTGCACAGGCGTGCATCTTGGAGTGGCGAACAATGTCGCCGAAGAAAGTTTTTATTTTCTTTGCTTGAAAAATGTCATTTTTTCATTTTCAGAGCGCAAAAAATGGGGGTTTTGTGAAGGACCTACCAAATATGCGTTCCAAAATTGAATCACAACATTTAAAAATAATAGAAGACCACATCTTATGTAAAAAACCACATGGTTGGGTGTATAAAGGTTTCCATCAACCTCTCTTTGGAAAAAGATAAATCTCTGTCGAGTCAGCCGGAAGCGGTTCAAATTTGAACTACAAGTGCTTCGTAGTTTGATCATTATTTTTGAGAAAACTATTTTTAGCTACACAAGTAGTCATTTATTTAGAGATCCAACAAAATATTTGCATTATTCCACCTCCATCTATGAACGATCATGTCAACTGTTTTGAAAACATTTTGAAACCGACATAAGAAATTTAGAAAAAATCAAATATTGTAAATCTTTCTCGATGTGTCATTATATGTGACCTAGTTTTGATAAAAAATATAACCTTGTAATACATCAAATGTTTTTTTAAAGTGTTCTCGGAAATGAGCTATCATGTACGAAGACTCACACCTTTCAGGCCAAATGACGGATGTTACGGCCACTTTCATATCATAGTTTGTTCAAATAATCTCAGCTTGTGCACAGGCGTGCATCTTGGAGTGGCGAACAATGTCGCCGAAGAATGTTTTTTATTTTCTTTGCATGAAAAAAGTCATTTTCATTTTTGGAGTGCAAACAATTGGGGTTTTCGTGAAGGACCTACCAAATATGCGTTCCAAAATTAAATCACAACATTTTAAAATAAATATAAGACCACACCTTACATAAAGAAAACCACATGGTTGGGTGTATAAAGGTTTCCATCAACCTCTTTTGAAAAAGATAAATCTATGTCGATTCAGCAAGAAGCGGTTCAAATTTGAACTACAAGTGCTTCGTAGTTTGATCATGATTTTTTGAGAAAACTATTTTTGGCTACACAAGTAGTCATTTATTTAGAGATCCAACAAAATATTTGCATTATTCCACCTCCATCTATGAACGATCATGTCAACTGTTTTGAAAACATTTGAAACCGGCATAAGAAATTTAGAAAAAATCAAATATTGTAAATCCTTCTTGATGTGTCATTATATGTGACCTAGTTTTGATAAAAAAATATAACCTTGTAATACATCAAACATTTTTTAAAGTGTTCTCAGAAATGAGCTATCATGTACGAAGACTCACACCTTTCAGGCCAAAGGACGGATGTTATGTTCACTTTCATGTCATAGTTTGTTCAAATGATCTCATATTATGCACAAGCGTGCATCTTGGAGTGGCGAACTATGTTTCCGAAGAAAGTTTTTATTTTCTTTGCACGAAAAAAGTCATTTTTCAGTTTCGGAGTGCAAAAATGAGGTGTTTTGTGAAGTACCTACCAAATAGGCATTCCAAAATTGAATCACAACATTTAAAAATAATATTAGACCACATCTTATGTAAAAATAACCAAATGGTTGGGTGTATAAAGGTTTCCATCAACCTCTTTTGAAAAAAGATAAATCTCTATCGATTCAGTAGGAAGCGGGTCAAATTTGAACTACTAGTGCTTCGTAGTTTGATCATGATTTTTTGAGATTTTTTTTTTAGCTAAACAAGTTGTCATTTCTTTAGAGATCCAACAAAATATTTGCATTATTCCATCTCCATCTATGAAGGGCCATGTCAACCATTTTGAAAACATTTTGAAACCGGCTTAAGAAATTCAAAAAAATCAAATATTGTAAATCTTTCGTGATGTGTCATTATACGTGACCTAGTTCTTATAAAAAAAATATAATCTTGTAATACATCAAATAATTTTTAAAGGTGTTTCCGGAAATGAGCTATCATGTACGAAGATTCACGCCTTTCAGGCCAAATGACGGATGTTATGGCCACTTTCATGTCATAGTGTGTTCAAATGATCTCATATTGTGCTCAAGCGTGCATCTTGGAGTGGCGAAGAATGTTGCCGAAGAAAGCTTTTATTTTCTTTGCACGAAAAAGTGATTTTTCATTTTCGGAGTGCAAAAAATGGGATTTTTTAAGTACGTGTGCCTTGTAGTTTTCTTATAATTTTTTGAAAACTTGTGTTCATTTACAAAAGTAGCTATTTCATCAGAGATAATTCCAAAAAAATTGCAAAATTTATTTGATAAAAATTAGAGTTCAAAATCAAAAGTTATGTATGAAAACCGAAAATAATAGAAAAGAACCAAAAAAAAAAGATCAGCCGAGCGAACCCGGCCTAGCCCAGCAGCGCAGCCGAACCAGTTCGGACTCAGGACGGCCTACTCGGAACAGCCGACACGGTGGCTCGTCCAGCAAGGCCCAATTCCAGCGGTAGTTTACGTTTAAATAAGTTTGGGGCAGAAGTTTTCTACGATTACGCGTGTGGCCTGTTGGTTGCGTCTCCGGCTCCGGTTAGGAGAGAGTGCATGGGTTCGAGTCCCATTCAACTCATTTTGCTGCATTATTTATACGTTTATTCGTGTGTCTCACATGGCAGCGTTGTGGTTCCCACACTGCATTATTTATACGTTTATTCGTGTGTCTCACATGGCAGCGTTGTGGTTCCCACAGCACAGGTCAAACGGTGGTCCGACATGGCTGGTCCACATGGCAACGTGGTGGGTCCCACATCACATGTAAAACAGAGCATGCCACGTATGTAAGCTTAGTGTGAGCATCCCACATGACGGGTCCCACTAGTCAGCTTAGTGTGGTTCAAATCATGTGCATGCCACGTAAGCGGAAAAACAACTAAGCATGCCACGTATGTAAAACAGAGACAACTAAGTAGGACACATGGGATAAATTGATGAGGTGGCGCCCAGTCATAACAATGCCCTACAATTTAAATGGTCATAAGAGGGTAAGAATAAGAAACAAATCAATGCTGTTTACATTATTACCAATTTGTGTAAATACACTTGTGACCTTTGTGACCAAAATGGTCATGGTGTTTACAGGTTTAGACCTTCCGAATCAGCCTACGACCAACTGGTTCGAAATGGTCACAGAACTATGACCAATTTTTTAAATGTCACTGACATAAGGTCACTAGTTGACATATTTCTTGTAGTGAATATTTGATTGATTTCTGGGATTTACTACCTTATGTTTCCTTACAACTGAATATTTTTTTTTGTTACATGCAGCCGTGATGTGAGAAAGCAGTGTTAAGAATCAAACTACTCCCACTAGTTGAATGCCTGTGCGTTGCTACGGATATGAGCAATTTTCGTAATGTTTTGTCTATAGAATATATGCAAAAATTAATGTGTAAGAATAAAACATCCATTCGGTGGCGCGGTGGTGGAGGTTCTGGCACGGCCTGGTCATTCCGGCGGCAGGAGGTGCTGGTGCTGGTCGCGGGGGTGGCTTGGCCGTGCCCGTTCAACGGCAAGATCTCGTTGCTTGCGACGAGTGGATTATGCGGTCTTCTTCAAGGTTGGAGGTCCTCCCTCTTCCAGGCGGGCGGTGGTCTGGTTCTTCTTCTCCGGCGTGCGTCGGCGACGAGGAACTCCGGTGGTTCAGCAGTTCGCTGCTGTAGTGCTCTGAGTTGTGTACGTCTTGTACAAGCGTGCGTATGTATTGCTTTTCGTATCCTTTGATTGTACGCAGGTTTGTATTTCAAAAAAAACATCCATTCGATATTAAAAAAGAATAAGATTCCAATTAAATTGAAATGTATATCGAGAAAAGGTATAATTTGACATCCTTCGAACATTAAATTAGCACCCCACTAATATCTACTCATTCTCATTGATGCTAGCTAGATATTGCCGTATAATCTCAGGAATGTTGTCTTGCGCTTCATTTTCTTGGTATTTGAGCAAGTGTAACAGAAATTTCTTTCTCAACTTAAAAGCATCCTACACAAATAGTACATGTCATTAGCTTGAATAATTCATGTGGAAATAATAAAAATTGTAGTGTAAAAACGCACCGTGCATACTGGATGAACCAGGACTTTACCATTCCACGAGAGCATTATGTAAAAAAAGATAACCAGACAAATTCCTGTAGATGGATGCAGAATCATTATGTTGAATAGAAATAGAAAAAATAAAACACTCTGAGTTTATTTCGTAAGATAGTCACCTTGATGAGATTGTTGGAATACCAACTGATTATCTACGTGGCCAGAAAAAGATATCAGAATCCCAACCGGGTTGTGCTATTGCAAGCGCATCGTTGATGTAGAAAGAAATTCTTTGTAATTTCAATTGCACGCCATGAGTTCGAATCATTTTATCCTCCAGCGATGACGATACAGAAAGAGGATCCAAAACGTATACACGAGATATGTCCTTGTCGATACAAAACAAGACGAAGTGGTCAATGGATGCATAAGGAAGAAAAACCTGCATATGGACAATCATTAGAAAGAAATAAAACATGACAACAATGTACAAGTGAATTATCTTTACCATTTTGCGAGTTGAGATTTTGTAATCTATCCCTGGCCAACTATGGAACAACGTTGCCAAAAACTGAACATTTGGCTTTACGCGCCACTTGCCGCCTCTCGTGGAATCAACCATTGCCGTCTAACAAAAAAATATACTTAGAAACATAGTGATACAAATGATAATACGTGATTATACCAACTTACACAAAACCGCAGATCCATGTAATGCACGTCAGTCTCAACCAGCTGCAACAGTACGTCGCATGCCACTATGCGTATGGCTAAGTGATGCATGTAAAATGTATACATGAACTTTGCATTATATCACTTATATTTCAATCATATTTGCATCATATAAGGGTTATATCATTGTTTTATATTGATTTTGGGAATATTTCATTGTTTCCCTATTTTTCTGGAATTAACCCTGCACAGGCAGAAAATCCTATTTTCTATATTTTGATGTTTCAGGGACCCAAACGACGTCCAAATGACCTAGAAATTTACGAGCATCAGTTTTTGGAAGGAACGAAGCGTGGGAGCGAAGAAAGCGAACAAACGGAGGCCCGAGGGCCAGAAGAGGGTGGCCCACGTGGCCAAGGAATCTGGTCACGTGGGACCCACCATCTGGGACCTCGTGGCTCCGTTGCCGTCGATCTTTTTTCCCGAGCCTCCGTCTTGACCTAAAAACGACTATAAAAATAGTCCCCGACGCCCTTCGAAAAGGAGCACCGCAGAAATACAGAAACCACGAAACAGAGACCTGGAGTTGCAGATTGGAGGGGGAAAACTCTGGCGGGGCGCTGCCGGCGTGGTCTCCATCTTCTCCAACGACTTCTCCACCGTCTCCATGATGAAGAGGGAGTTGTCCACCCCTAGACTATGGGTTTGTGGAAGTAACCTATGTATCTCTCCTCTCTTGAGCTTCACTAATTAGCACCGTATGAGCAGCTGAACATGATTACGGTTATCTATATAATACCTTTGTGGTGGATCTTTTTATGAGTTAATATATGTTTGAGATTGCAATAGTTTTGTTTCAGTTATGAAAATAGATGCATATTATGTACCCCGTTCTTGTTTACTTGTTCTGATCAAGCATGTGTATGAGAGCGTGTGAGGGGGAACATGTGCATTAGTTGGAGTAACGGGGGGTGGCTAGTGCGGTGAACGTGAGAGAAAGTTCCGCGATCCACTTGGGTTTTTTACCTTACTTTGTTGCCTCACTAGGGATAAAGAAAAATACCTTGCTACCGGAGATGTGGGTGTGACCATTGCCACTACTCCATGACTAGATCTAGCATGTTCTTATTTTAACTTCATGTCATGAAACTTAATGCTATGCTCTGATTTATCTTAATTACTAAGGTGTTATGATTTAGTTCGCATCTTGGTGGAGTATAAAAGAGATTAATAAACAAAAGATCTCTATGTTAGGACGTGATGCCCATATAATTAGTAACTTGTCATGAAACCTTTTTGTTGCAATCTCATATGTCAATTCTAGTGTTCCATTGTCTGCCACTTTATTAAAGAGAGAGTGCATTTCTGAAACCATGAACCCCGGTCCATTTTTAATCATAAGAAACACCTTTCCAACAACTTTTATCCACTTTACATTTTCTGCCATTTAAAAATCTGAAAATACAAAAACACTTTTACATCTTGCATTCACAATACAAAACCCAAAAATATCATCCATCATTGTTTCCACCATCCTTGCATATTTATTTATCATCATTGCATATTTATTTACTGTTTTGCATTCATTTTATTTTGATATCATTCTCACACCTTGTGCTTGACAACCACTAGGTGAGGTTGAGGGCCAAAGCAATTTACTTTGTTTTGTAGGTTTTCAAGAGAAGGATAAGAAGATAAATCTTTCACTACTGATTCCCCGAAAGTTCGATATTAAACCCTTGAGTCATCCCTCGTGGGGAAAACCGTCTTTCCTATACTATACACTCTGCACTTGGAGTCTCAACCTAACCCATATTCTTTTGACGCAGGTAAATACGTCAAGGGTCATCACTAAGTTGAAACAATCATTGTTTATAGGCTGGTCCATCCTGATTATATCCTGAATTTTCTTAAGACTCAAACCTATAGGATAAGGTTTGGAGCTCCGCACCCAGTCCATTCTGCAACATAAATGTTAAGTTAAGGCTTACGAAATCATAACAATGCATATTAAAAACTTTCGAATAAGTAACATATTATAAATAGTACTTACTCCAAAGACTTGGCGTCTTGAATCAACATTATTTGCTTGCAAAGCTCATTATATAACTCGCGTCGGTCCGTGGGCATGACTCTATCAGGCAAATATAATTGATTCAGATCCCTCACCATTGTAACATCAGAATTAGATCCATTAGATTTATCCTCAATTTTTGGATATATTGGTGTTCCTTTTATCTCATTCAAAACAGATTCATGCAGAGTTATAGCTACATGCTCCCTAAAGCGTTTGATACCCTCCTGCGACGTATTAATTAGAATCAATTGATTGTAACAGTGTATCTTTATTGATTACTTTCAAAATACCTGTGTTACAGCATGTGCAAGACCTTCATGAATTGCAGCATGAACAAGCGCATGATGAGCTACAATAGTTAAAAAACACTTTCTAAAATAAGTATACATGTTAATATTCATATTCATATTTGATCATATAATAAGTTTTTAACGTACCCATCTGATTGAATTTTCTCATGAACACACTCAACTATAGGCCATTGAGTTACTCGAAGGTCGACCCACTTATCACCTATGTTAAATTCACACATTTGTGAAGCAATCATAAAGTGATGCTCGAGCCCCAGAAGCTGTTAAATGAAAGAGTGCATATAGATAATATGTAGAATATGTAGAATTAAATAGTATGGAAAAATGAAAGATGAGTACGACTGCAGTAAATACTCACCGTATAGGTCGGACCGGCCCACCGCAGAACCAAATGAATCGAATACCTCTATCTGACATTTTTTGGTATCGATACGACATAGATACCAATGGAAGTTTGTCACATTAATTGGGACGAAGAGTTGACAAAAATAATGTAAGTCATACCAGAATTAATAATAAACTAAACCCAAAATGTTATCTAATTAGTCTTACCATGTCATGTTCTAGATAATTAAGAGCTCTTCGAATAATTTTGGGATGACTTTTTGCACTTATGGGAATTTCACCATCTCGTTTGAGTTTTGCAGAAATATGCGTATCCACTAAAAATGCATATCCACCCGCTCTTTTAAATAGATATTTTTGAGTCCGCAGGTAGTAGATATACGCGGTGATAACCTATAATTTTAATTAAATGTTATAACAAATAAATTAGACACTATTATGCAAATAAGTTTGTTTGTATGCGAAAATGTTAACTTACTTCACCATGTAACCATCTACCATCATGTAACAAACATTCCAAATCTGCACGTGTCAACCAAACATCCTGGATCCGCACCAATATGGTTTTTGGTGGGAAGGACATGATGTTGTCCGTCATTTCTGCAAAATCAACTTCAACATCCACAATATTTTCTATGGGAACCTCGGTTGATCCCATCTATAACAATTAAAAAAATTATGTGAGCAGGAGAACCAAATTATGAAACGTCTCTAGGAAAAAGATAATACTTAGTACACACCTCTTTTGATTGTGTGAGACTCTTTGTGTTTTCAGTCTCTTCCACCAGCACTTCACCGGACTCTATATCGGTTGGTTCTTCAGTAGTGTCAGCATTATTTATTTCAACTAGATGATGCCCCGCACGTTGTTGCGGCAATTTGTAGCAGTCATTGTTTCATGATTAAATTTGAGAAAGTTCAGTAAGATGGAAGTATATAAGTGAATCAAATGAAGTGGTTGAAACAAACGATATCCATATAATCATATTTTTGTACCATGTAGGTGCTAAGAACCTTAGTCTTGCCCATTTCTTGGTACCACCAAATCAAAGAGAAATGTTAGAGAAGTTTATAATAATCGTAAGAGAATCATAGCAATAGAGGAGTCGCGAATCAACTTCATCCAATATTTATTTATGTATATTGAGCATGACTATTCTGTAAGAAATGTTCTACCGTTATAACTGAATCAAATGAATTTTGGTACAGCGAACATGGAAGTCGGCCTGGTTTTTCATTCTGCTTTTATTCTCATCCGAGATACATCTGAAGATACAAAACTACCATGATACACAATACAAACATGATCCGTCGGGCTGAACTGAGTAAGAGATAATTTTGTCAAGAATATGTTAAGTAAAGTGGGTAGTAGAAAAAGACATGGACGTGGGTTCATAGAGTTAGTGTCACCTGTGTTCGAGGTCGGAAAACACCATCCATGATCTATGCAGCGGTCCTTCATAGGAACTGAAAATACCCAACATACACAGCCACCCACAAGCTTCACTATGAACAAATCGATCAGAATGCTTCTTGTAACCTCTCTGAGGAAAGCGATGAATTACGTAGCAACCAAAAATCCCAGAAAAAATGTGACACGATGGGGTAGCAGTGCAGGGTGAATCCAAATATCTGACGGCACATCGGAAAGATTTTTCTTCTCGTCAGCCAAACCTATGGCGAACAGTGCGGTGGCGGTGATCTGTAATGGACGGTGATGAAAACCTCAGTGGGGTGCAGCCGTGAAGGTTGAATGGCTGATATGGCGACGAGATTGAGACGGCCCCGAGGACGGCAGAGGCTTCGTATATGTCTCATCCTGCTTCTCAACGGCCCAAAATAAACTGCTCGAGACTATCCACAGCTTCACCTCCCTGGGTTACTTTCGCTTGGAGAAAATGAAGAGATATGTCGTAGTCACTCGATTCCTTAGGAATATAATATATTCTGCCGAGGACTTCTCGTATTCTGCCATCAGTTACCTGAGGAACAGTTTCTTGCGGGAATGGCCAGACCGCTGTGGATATTTAATCGAGAGGAGGAAGACATAGCGATCAAGATTTGCTTGGCGTGAAGATGAAAAGAACTGGGCTGGGCTAAGGAATAGGATGAGGCATGGGCTGCACCGGTACAGACGTGGGGAAGGAAGATATATGGCCGGCTGGTGGTGTGATATACATTCTCTCAGATGATTTTTTTTCCTTTTTATTAGGTGGCATATTTGCTTAGGTGGTAGGCTAGGATTGCTCAAAGATGTTTGATGAGGTGGACACCTTGCATGTTGAGAGAATTACTTGTAGTGGGTCATTGCTATTTAGATATAGAAGATCTGGGCCATGATCTACATAATTGAAACATACATCTAAATATAACATGGATATATAGAACATCTATATATTATATTAAAATAAGAATACAATTTTCACCTCTTTCGATTGTGTAGAACTTGTTGAGTTTTCAGTCTCTTCTACCATCATTGCATTGGAGTCTTCGTCGGTAGATTCTTTCAGAGCGTTGACAGTATCTATTTCTATCGCGGCGGCAATCTACAAAAGCGGAAAAACATAAAAATCACAAAAATTAAATATGTCAATATAGAATTTGTATATAAAGAACACCAATGTGTATAACTCTCCATTGCACCTCTTTCGATTGTGTAGAACTCGACAAGTGTTCTTTCTCATCCAGCGCCATCATGTCGGTGCCTACTGTCTCCATAACTGTATATAATTAAAAACCATATATATTAAAAAGATGGGATTATTTGTAAGCACATAAAAAATTAGCATCTCAGTCTATCAAAGACAAGTCGATAATCTATTCTATGCCCGTGCAAAGTAAAAAAGAAGACAAGCATCAACTCTCTGTCTCTCCGTTGACGTCGGTAGCCCCCATCCCCAATTCCTCACTCCTCACTCCTTAGCTCCAATCTTCTTCCAGCAGGCCATGGCCATGGCCTCGCCGGCGCCGACAACCAGCGAATGCGGCGCTCCCGGCCCTCACGGACGAGAACCTACTCCTGGCCGGCTCGGCGGCACTCGCCCGCGCCTCCTTCAACTGCGCCTCCTTCCTCCTCCTGCCCGGCCCGGTGGCGCTCGCCCGTGGAAGTCAGTCGGCTACTCACGGCCAGCTGCTCTCCCACGGCTGCGGCCCCCCATATCCACGCCGCCTGCTCCCCACGCGCCCTCCCGCTCCTAACGCTGCCGCACACCCACGCGGAAAATTCTGTAAATCGCCTCCTCGCTCGCACGACCCAACCTCCGGCGCCGCGCCGCCCTCGACCTATGGCGCTCCTGCCTCGTACTCTGGCCCTCCGTTGCAGCGCCTTCCGCCCCTTCGAACTCTCACGCGATGGCGCATATCGATCCAGACCTCCGCAGCCTTGCGCGAGGCCGGCGATGGCACACATCGAAACAAGACGCCGCCTGTTGATGCATGGAGACATTGGTGAAGGATCAAACCTTGTCGCCGATTCGTCGTGGTGCCGGATTGACGCCGCTGGTGAGGATTGGTGAGCGAGGAAACCTCTCTATTTATATTTGTACATAATGATTAGGAATATGATTTCGTATTTGGTAGGTGTCGAATCACAGAATATCTCCTGTTGCCTTCTTTATTTGATCTGGCTCCTGATATCTAGGATAATTTAATAGAATTAATCATTATCACCATAAGAAATAATCTGGCGTAGCGATACCAATGAACCTTCCTCATATATTTGCTCTAAATAGTTCCTTTCCATGTTAAGAAGATTAATTTCCTCATGATTTGTCTTTAATAATGGAAGCTTGCATTCTATGCGGATTTACTTTATCTTTTGTGTTTATCGATGGCAGAACGCCCTAAGGTTCCTTCAGCCATTTGTGTAGAAAGGTCATCATCATCAGAGGATGTATAATTGCTGCTAGGATGGTTGTTTGTTTCATGTATGCACACGCCGCCCCGTCGGTGTGGAGCTGATATCTTTGATTTATTTATTAGAACAATCACTGTGTAATAAGTAAAGCTTAATCAGTTCATATTATATATAATGTAAACATAAAGTAAAGATTTATCTGTCCTACAAGCTGTCAAATAGAAACCTTCTTTTCCTTTGTTGGCCGGCTTGTCCTGATATTTAGACATATTCGATAGGCATAACGAAGGTGACCGCAAATCATTTGAACTACCCGAGTTTGGTGTTCCAAATGTAGTCGCACAGGACGGCTTCACAATGGTCGTTCTGCCTACATGAGCATTTATATACAATCAGTAGTCTTTACAGATATGATGCTGATCTACCTGGTAGTAAACATCACCTTCCGTAACCGGGTGTATGGCAGTTGGGTGACAGCTGAGTGGCCAGTGGCATTATTTGGAGTGTGAAATCCTGACATAAAGAATTCGTCATATTTCTTATTGGATCCAAATATGGGGTGGTCCAAAGAGTGAACATACCAGGTGATGTGGGAACCGGTGTGTTAGATGTAATCTGTTTTCCATCGAGATTAGAGGTGGTTTTCTTCAGCTGTCGGGCCTCACGCTTCTTTCTGTTAATCTCAACACTGTTTCAGGCATATCTTTCCCGGTCCTTTTGTCTCTTCAGTTCTTTTGGATCTGCTGCTTGTCCTGTGAGTCAGAAATCTTTACCATTAAATGGTGTTGGAATGTAGAAGGTTGAAGTAAGTACTGAAAATTTCTTCTCTATGCTTGTAAAAATGCATTATTGTTTCTGCTTGTTAGGTAATCTAAAAATGCGGTACTATAAAATACAATATTGTTTGTGCTTGTAAAGACAGTATCAGGCTCACTCGTAAGAATAACACATCAGGTTCAGTTTTACTTAGTTCATGTGGTGAAGGACATTTACCTGAATTGTTGACGTTTGTCAGGTCTTGGAATGGAGTTCGTACCCCAGTAGGCTTTGATGATGCCATATACAACACACTGCTTCTCCTACTATGAGGACAACCACCAGACATGAATAGTCCAATCAATCTACGATGCAAGATTAGCAGAACAGGTAACAATGTAGACGGTTTCCTTTATATAACAGTCACCATGGATTTTGATTTATCTCTCTTGGACAGTGCATAATGGTTTCATCTATTCACCTGCTATTCTGCTAAGAAACCACCTCTTGGACAGTGCATAATAACTCACCGTAGTTATTTCTTTCGATGGCTGCAATTTCAAGCAGGTCGGCGATGGCCCGGCATCGATTGCCCGGCGTCGTTGGTGCAACCAGGTTGAGGACGCCAGGTCGAGGATGGCAGGTTGCCAACCAGGTCGAGCTACTGTAGGGCACCGGGGCGGCTGAGGACGACAGGTTGCTGTATTCAAATTTTCTTGACTGCGATATTAGCGTTCGTGATTGACTGATTGCAGGGGCAGTCCGTCGGTATGGAAAGGAATCATTAATTGTCGGTATGGAAAGTAATTGTCCGTGACTATTATGGTGCCTATTTTATGGAAAGTACCGATTGACATAAGGAATGAATGGAAAAGTTTCTTACTGGGCCGGCCCATGTTATCGTTAGAGAAGGGAATGAGCAATCGAGTGAGCCACGGTCGAGGGAGAGATGGTTCGCTCGGTAACACGACCAACTCTCATTTAATAGTATAAAGATCGTTGCTCCATCACTCCATATGTTGCATCGGACGGCAACGCAATGGTTTATAGGATCGGTCGTCCGATTCAGGCTAGAAGATATGCTAGCTAAGCATGCATTAACCGCCACTAATCCAAGCGATCATGGTATCCGTCAGAATAATTCAAGTGATCCTGGTATCTGTCAGAATAATCTGTTTCCAATCACGGTCATGGTGGCAATCTGTTCATCCGATATATAAGAACGCCGTACATCTCCTTCTTTTCATCTCGCAAGTCGCAACACACCTTAATTTTCACTTGGAAATCTAGCTGCCTTCTTCCTTGTGGCGATCGATCCGTGTCCACCATGTCTCGCAAGAAGGGCAAGAAGAAGGTGACCATGGAGTACACCTGCAAGAGGCGCAGTATGGGCATGATCAAGAAGAAGAAGGCGAGCGAGCTGTCCATCCTTTGCGGCGTCAAGGTGTGCCTCATAATCTTCCCCGAGGGCGGCGAGTCGTCGCAGATGCATGTGTGGCCGTCGCTCGAGGAGACGACGTCCACCATCGAGCTTCTCCGGTCCATGCCGGAGGTCGACCAACGCAGGAAGATGGACGGGGAAGGCTACGTCCGGGAGCGCGTCGGCAAGATAAAGGAGCAGATGAGCAAGGCCGTGTGCGACAACCGGCAACGCAAGACCATGCTCCTCCTCCATGACGCCATGGTCGGCCGCCGCCCGAACCTCGATGGTCTCACCGTCGAGCAGCTCGTCAGCATAGGCTGGACGACGGAGAATCTCATCAAGAAGATCAAGGACAGCATCGCGTACCGCAGTGGCCAGCAGGCCGATCCACAGCGCTGATTCCCGAATTCAACTCATGTAAAGTTTCATCAGGTTTCACCGTTTCAGTAGAACTGAAGTGCATTGTTTTGCAGAATCAAAAACAAAACGTTTCATAAACTTTCAGTGGTGGCCGAAACTAAAATTTTAAACCATGAAAGATAATCATCAAAACTTGGAGAAACATGAATGAAAAAAATTATGTGGTTTCATCAACAAAAGTTACGCATGAATCAAAGTTTCTGAAATTACGAAACTAAAATTTCAAACGATGATCCATATTCCATACTCATGAAAACTTGGAGAAACAAAAGTGAAGAAAATTCTGTGGTTTCATCAACAAAATTTACACACGAATCAATGTTTTCTGAGCAACTGCATGGAGCAATGGAAAATTCTAGAACTGTGTATGAATCAAAACAAATGCTATATCGATTTATCCTATCACCTGTATCCAGTTAACCCATGTACCAATTTCCCCATCTAGACGAGCACCACCAGTGAAGAAGGGAAAGCAAGAAGTATACCAATGTTGGAAATAAAAGGAAAATACATGCACACGTCGTCTCTTCGGTCTCAGAGTTCAGAAAGGTTGCGTAAGCTGTGACTTGCAACGAAGAACTGTCAGAAAGCTTTGATTCTAAAATTGTTACACAGGCCAGATATCATCTTGGTGCAGCCTCCTCAAGCATTCCTTAGAGCAATTACCCAGGCAGCCAGTTCATCAAAGTCCGGCATTTTCGGGTGGACGCGCACACTCCCAGGACAGTTCGAACGCAGTGAGGTGGACCGAGCAGGAACCTTGACAGCTTCACCCGTGCTGGCGGATTCTGGCGGTAGCGAGACTGTTCTTCCTGGAGGGTGCAAAGAACCGTTTTGCTGACGTTCTGTTTGTGCTCCATCATATTTAGCAGTTCTGCTGGCTCCTGCTGTTGTCTTGGTTTCATCCATATGCAAACCTTTCTTGCTATAATGCATCAGGAGCTTGTCCATCATTATTTCCTCCTCATCGAGATCTCCTTCCTGCACATTAGTGTTCCTGCTTTTGAGTCGATGATGCCCGTTTGTAGTCCGAGGTAAGAGATTACCAAAATCAATGGTACTTTCATCTTCGCCAGCTTGAGGCTGCTGCATGGATCCATCGTAATCGTCCATGTACAAAGCTCTGTTTCTCCTTCCTGAATGACCTGGTCGACTATTAGGAGTTCTCTCGACATTCCTGCCATTACCAACACCATTACCGTTCTCGTCGTAGGCATCACTATCACCCTTGTGCTTGCTTGGTGGTCTTCTGTGACTGTCGGTTGTTTGGCTTGTGACCTTTTCAGGTGTCTCATCATAAGCATCAGCAGGTGCTGGTGGCTTCTTTCTTCTAACAGAAACAGGGCGAAGCACATATTTTTCAGCAGGACGATCTGTTTGTTCAGTCAGATTCTGCTTCTTGAAGTTGCTGCCAGTTGGTTTTGCAGAATCATCAGTTACAGGCTGCATGCCAGATTTGGGGTTGATATAAGGAGGCCGCATATTAGCTGCCATCTTTCGCGCGCTCTGTCCATTTGCACCGTGTGGCCCAGATCCTCCAACTGCTGTGGTCTGCCATTAAAGAAAATGTTGCTCTCTTCTTTCTATCACAATTCTTGACCTTCCCTGCATTTGGCTTCGCATAAGGAGGGGGCCTGTTTGCAGCTTGACCACTCGAAGGATTTAGTGAACTAGGTCCTACCTTCTGTAGGCCAGGAGTTCTGCACCCTGTGTTTGCGTGTCTCCTATTATAATCAAGACGGCCAGGCATGGTGATCGGTGCTCGTAACCAAGTCCCTTGTAATTCTCTTTTTCCAAACAATGTTCTTTCTCAGCTTCTTTCGGCTTGACATTTGGTGGAACTATCTTGTTCCTTTCTGTCTCAGAAAATTTCACTGAACCAGATTCATGTTTTGGTAGGCCATCGATATCTAGCTCCACGGCTTCCATCAGCTCTTTTTCTGAAGGTCGAGCGTCTTTCTTCTTCAATTTCTGAACTTGCCTCTGAGTCTCCCCACTTTTAGTGTCAAAAGGAGATACTGATTTCTTCAAATGTTCTTTACCATCAGGTTTGTCAGCATGCCGCCTTCCAGTATTACCATCTTTTTGAGTGTTCCCCCTTTTCATGTCGAAAGGAGATACTGATTTCTCCAATTCTTCCTTAGCATGAGGGTTATCAGAACTCTTCCTTCCAGTATTATCGTTTAATCGACCAAAGTCATTAGCAACAGCCTGAGCAGCCTGAACATCTTTTGGTTTTGATCCTGTTCCAGTTTCTCCTTGTGGCCTACAGGTGTAGCTTCAGATTTTCTCTCCAGTGGATGTTCACCATCATCCTTCTGCTCGATGGGCAAAGGCATTGCCAGTTCAACCTTTTTCACCGCATCATTTTCAAGAGAATCCTGAAATACAAAATCCATGATGCCAAGTTAACGACACATGTATGTTGCTTTATATATATATTGAAATAATCATTGTTCGGGTAGTAAATTCGTTTACACAAGTTCATGCAAACATACATCTTTAGTGTCCAGTGCAGCCCATAACTCGATTTCCAATGCCTTTTTATCAAAACCAACTGAGAACTCTTCAGCAATACTTTGCATTACTTGAAACTTCTCCTCATTTGTGAATAATTCAGTGTCAAGTTTCCGAACAAACTGCAGGTACAAGGACAATTAATCAGGTTAAGCAGAACACTATGATGCAGACAATAAATCTGTGAGGCATATCACGCACCTCGAGGTTAACAAATGGTTCAAGAGAACCATATGTTCCTGTGAATATATGCCTTAGATCGCACAGTTCAGGCAAGTCTGGAAACCGAGCAGCAGCAAAAATTAGGGTTGAACGGCCTCCCTGGACCCCGGGGGACATTCCCTGTTGATGCAAAGCGCACGGTGTCATGATATATTGCACCACCAAGGTAATTAAAATACTTATTTGCTTGCACCCCTAAGATACTATCAATGGTCATATTCACTAACTGAAGCTCCAAGCAAAAAAAATTGCTTGTGATAACACTAAAACAGAACAGTGAAAGAATCAGAGATACACATTTTGGACTTAAAACCTGCTGGAACGGTGATTTTATCGTAAACAATCATATGGATACCAATAACGGATAACTGTCTATTGCTATTTTATATTCACCAACCAATGATCCAAAAAGAAATGATTTCGTTTAGACTAAACTAGATCATCAACTGGATGTGTGCTTCTATTTTGGACTTGAAAGCTACTGCAACGCTGATTTTAGCCTAAACAATCATACTGACACCAATAATGGTTAACTGTCTATTACTCCCTCCGTTCCAATTTAATTGACTTGCTATTAACCACATGTGGATGTATCTATACATGTAAGAAGAATGCTATATTTTAGATACTACTATCCTGCTGAATCAATTCCTTACAGTTGGTCACACTAAAAGACTTGGGGTGCATAACTCTCTTGGGCATTAACAAACTTTGCTTTCCGTTGACCACAGAGAAACAGGGGGACTTCCTTTCCTACTCTTTTGATCCAAGCCTACAAAAACCAAGTGAACAGAATAACCGGAGATACCTCTGTTTCTGCAGGCTGCTCAGCTGTTCCTTGATGAAATCACAGAACTCCTCAATCATGTCATAACAAAAGGCATGGTTCATCTCGATTAACAGCCCATCCATCTGCAATGCAGAGAGGGAGATAAGCAGAGTCAGGAAACATCATTAGCAATTCAGTCATCACAGGCACAGCCACAGATTGTTTTTCGCTCTAGTAAAGTGGATAAGACCAATCAGTGAAACTTTTGCCAACTTTTCCTACTGAGACAGGGGAACAACAGAGCCCAGTTTTCCCCAGTTCGGCATCAAACCATAACCGGTTGTGTTGTGCGAGCAGAGCAACGCAGTGGAGAGATATATGCAGGGCAAGAGCCAAGAGAGAGCTGTACCCAGAAGAAATAAAAGGGACAGCTTAATTACCCGTCCAAAGGCGTGCGTGTCGTGGCCGTTGGAGAGGAGCTCGGCGACGTCCTTCTTGAGGAAGCGGATCATGGCCTGCTTCTTCCGGCGTATGACGACCAGCCGCGTCCGGATGCATTTGAACGCGTGCTTGCTGCATATCCATCGTTCAGCAACTCAATCTATTGTTCATTACGCGGTAAGAATAAGCGGAGAAACGCAGCCGAATCGCCCGAGAACTCGGGGGCGGAAACAAAAATTGACGCAGCATCTGAACCGAGCTCGATCGAAGTCTGTCGAACCCCGACGAATCCGGACGAAACTGGTAATACTACTAGCGGAGAAGAAGGAGCGGCAGTAGCCAATCGCGTACCTGCGGGTGTAGAACTTGGAGTTGATCAGGCTGTCGAACATCTTCCTCCTCCGCTCCGCCTCGTCCTCCCCTCTCCCGCTCCCGCTCCCCCGGCCTTCTCCTCCCCCTCCCCGTCCGCACCCCAGCCGCTCCTCCTCAACCAGCAGCCGCCGCTCCTCCCCCTCAACCTATCCCAAGTCCCGCCGCCGCCGTCGGAGGAGGAGCTACGCGAGGGAGTGGTTCCGCGGTTGGAGGAAGTGGTGGTGGGGTGGAGAGAAACGGGAAACTCGACGAAAGCTGTTGCTCTGCGCTGCAGGCCTGCAGCCTTGCGGCAGGGGAGAAGGATCCAGGTGGCGCCCCGGGGTTTCCGGCTGTTGCCGGCCGTCCGATGGAAAATTTGCGGTGCGGATCGGATTGGGAAGGGGAGGATCGTAACGAATCAGCCGGCCGGGGGATAAAGCTCGCGGCCAAAAGTAACAAATTGGATTTTCGAATTTTGGGAGCCCCGGCGGCTGGCGGTGTTTTGGCTTTGGCCCGTTGCGGGAGAGCCGGGCTCTTTTCGTTATCGGTTTTTTTAGGGAATGTTCACGTTCGGTGAAGAGATGGGTAATTGTGTAATTTTAATGGAACGCCTGTTTAGTTTTATTTTATGACACAAATTTTTAATGGATTTATGAGAATTTTATTACTTATACTAATATAATTTAGAAAACATTGATTTGGCACTATTATGAATGATAAACAGTCGTATCGGATCCATACGGGTCCGCACCCGCGTGGAGCACCTTAGGTGTTTGCATTTTTTTAGCGATTTCACCTTTTACACAATTTTAATGGATTTATGAGAATTTTATTACTTATGCTAGTATAATTTAGAATTTGGCACTATTATGAATGATAAAAGTCATATCGGATCCATACGAGTCCGCACCCGCGTGGAGCACCTTAGGTGTGTGCATTTTGTTTTGAGTGATTTCACCTTTTACATCTTGGTTATGCGTGCGTGCCACATTACCCTATTTCGTGAAAATTATATCGGAATTCTATCTAAAAACTTTGGACTCGATTTTATCCTATATTAGCATTTTGCACGTTCTACTATATAGGACTGACATGTTTGCTCAATGTAGGGGGCCATCGATGATCATGTCAAATATTTACATTTCGGTATAGATGAAATTTAATCATCACCTCACAACTTGTTCAAGAGAAGCGTATCATAAAAAGTGGGCTCAAAGTTTTTTTAAATAGGATAATCTAGAAGAATTTTTGCAAGAAATGATAATAGGTGTCACAGATGCAAGTGGATTTAAAAAAATTGTAATGGAAAAACAAGTGCAAGGATTTAACATCCCATCAAGTTGACTAATATTGTAAGAAAACAATTTATTGTGAAATATAGCGAAAACTCTCTTTGTATCCCAAACTCAGTGAACTCTTTATTTTAAAAATTCGAAAATATATTATAAGTTATGAAAATTAAAAAAAATAAACATGTTTCCAGTGGTTTCTATTGACCACTCCGAATATTTGCGGCAAAGGTATGTCTTTTCTTGGAGTCCCGACGGCACGTGGTAGTGGTACCCCGTCGGTCTTGGCCACAATAATGCGTAGGTCAATTGGTCACGACATTCCAACATATTTCTGCACAACACAGAATCTCTGTTCCTATGTACTACTCCCTCTGTTTCGTAATATAGGGTGTATAAGGTTTTGGCACGGATATTAAGACGCCAGTATTTTGCATCTAATGGACTAAACTTTTACTGAAGAAAATTGAGAGAAAGGAGTCCCTATTAGCCACAAACTGAAAACAATACGTCAAATTCCTCCGTTCCAGATTGTGACTCGTTTTTTGATGGGTAAAATTGTCTATAAATCGCAATACACCTTATATTTTATTTTTTCTCAAAACCTTAGACACCTTATATCAAGAAACGGATGGAGTATAAAATACCACCTTTCAATAATTTTAAGATAATCAGCAGGTATTACCCATAGCTTCTGGTACGCTTAAGAGTCATTTGCGCGTGGCATAAGCGAGTGATTAGCACTCGTGGTTCCACACGCTGCGAGGCCGGTCGTCATCATGTTTTCCATGACAATGTCCTGCCGGCCGTTTTGTGATTACTATTGAAGATTTGAACTTGAAGTAGTAGGCGCGAGGAAAAAGGCTCACGGACAACTCGTTGCCTGCCTTCGTCCCCGACATATGCCATCGATCACGCTTTCGATCAAGAGCTGTGTACGTGCTGGCCCTGTTCTGTTTTTTGCCGTCCTGATCGAGCTGGTTCGTTCGAAAAATACACAAACGGTCCTAGGCTAGCAAGCCGCTGATCACAAATGGCGATTTTTCTAGATTTTATTAGAATTATAATACTGATCATATAATTTAGAAATAATTAATTTGACAGGATCAAATGATAAAAGGTGTATCGCCGCGGTTCGCACCCGCGTGGTGCATGTTATGTGTCAGCATTTGTAAGCGATTTTCACTTCTTATCTCTGTGTTGGTGTGTCACATATTACTCCATTTATTGAAAATTCTATCGGAATATCCATTTATAACACTTTGAATCTGGTTTTACTCTATATTACTCCTTCTGGATCTAAATATAAGTCGTTTTCCTAGTTCAGTTTGAGCTACCATAACATGTTATAAGGATTAAAATAATATATCTTTGTGCAAAGGATTAGGAACATAGATTCTGTTGTGAGGATTAAAATAATATAGATTTCAAATAATATATCCTTATATAGCGGGCTATAAGGATTAAAATAATATATATCTTTTTTTAGTTGGAGGAAAGAGAAGATGAGCGGACTTTCATGCAAGAGCCAGCTCTAACACGTGTTCTTAGGCACTTTGTGAGAGTGGATGCTGGGCCATGTATCAATAAATAGCTCATCTTTATATCTTACTATTGTACATGTTGACTATAGAGATAGCTATACATGACATGGCATTATGTTATAGTCAACGCTTTACTCTACTATTAAACTTGCTATAAGAGGCGGTTGCGCATGACATGAGCGAGTGATTAGCACCCGTGGTTCCACGCGCCGCGAGGTCGGTCGTCATCATGGTCTCCATGACCATGGCCGGCAGCGAAGAACGCCCACGGACTGCTCGCTGCTTGCCTCGTCCCCGACATATGCTCTCTTCCATCGATCACGCTTTCGATCAAGAGCTGTGTGTACCTGGCTACCTGCTGGTCCTGTTCTGTTTAATTGCTGCCGTCCTGATCGAGCTGGTTCGTTCGAAAAATACACGAACGGGCCTAGCTAGCTAGCCGGCCGCTGACAAATGGCAATCATTTTCCTTGTTAATCTTGCAGTTAAGTCAGAAACACGTACGTACTACAAACACAACGGGCCGGACAGAAGGCGAGAAATACAATTTGTACAGAGATTAACACCGCGTGCAGAGCTGTACTCCTACTACGTACGTAGATGGATCAAGGAGAAGAAGAGTTCATGGCACAAGTACGTGTAAGCTGACTCTTTCCCTTCACGATTATACTATAGAAATTATTTTCAGGTTCACTCGGAAGCATGGATCAACGCACGCAGACGATCGATTAGCAACGGACGAAAACGGCAATACGTACGTCACACAAGCACACACGGTGTCAGGTTCTTTTGGACAACGACAAGTATGAGGATTGAAGAGTCTTTCGAAAGTGTTCATAGGGGTAGTGTGTGCGTTCATAGGGTGGGTATATGCACGTGTATATGAGCGCATACGTTGTAATGTGTTGAAGAGATGTCGCACACGTACCGACATGGCCGGTAAAGTTTCCCAACAGTCGGGATGGGCAAATGGGCAGGCCGTCGATCCCCCTCCCGCGGACTCACTGCCCTGCTACGCGCAAGGAAATGCCAGACCGCCGGCGAGTCCATCGGCCGTGCATTTCCGGTGGGATCGATCGCCCATCATCGAGCACACGCCATGCGGCAACGGATAGGAGGAGGCTAGCCGCGTGCAGCGATGATGTCCGCCGGCAGAAAGACGCTGCAAAAGTCGAAATCATGGCGGCATGCATGTAGGCACACCACCTTCTCGTCCTGGGTCCTGGGCTGGGCTCAGCGGCAGCTGGTTGTGGACGGCAGCAACGGTGAATTTGCATACGAAACTCGATCTCGA
This sequence comes from Poa pratensis, assembly GCA_947311845.1. Taxonomy (NCBI): domain Eukaryota; kingdom Viridiplantae; phylum Streptophyta; class Magnoliopsida; order Poales; family Poaceae; genus Poa; species Poa pratensis. The sequence goes on from CAMZMU010000078.1 coordinate 15,798,124, forward strand.
CCGCTCCTCACAAGTTTTCCTTCAACTGGCGGCAGTGCCAAACGACCAGGGCTGCTGCATAGCACAGGGTCGATGCTAGCTAGCTGTAAGTGTTCCTAGGCCATGCACGATGCAAAACAAGTAAACCAAACTAATCCATAAGCACCAGTGATTACATTTCATGAAGGAGGTGCTTGGTTAAAAAAATTGTCTTGTGCAAATAAGCACCGATGCTTCACACAAAAATGATTTAGAGTCGGGCTGCGTTTATGTGTTATATAGAACTGGGGAAGCAGTTGTGTACACTAGAGATACTAAGCACAATGAAGACAACCAAAACAAATAGTGTTGATCCTCATAGGGTGCTGCACGCTCATTTCTATCCAATCCGGAGTTACCATGTGGCAGCTGATGTCAAGACAACTCTCATCTCGCCGTTACGTAAGCAGATCCGAAGGTCAATTTGTCGGTCTATGCGTCGAAAGATTACATGTTCGCTCGATGTAAAAGTCAGATAGTTAAGGGGTATACAGTCCACTTCATTTTTATTCTTATTAGTGATCATTATAAGTAATGTTATTTTCAATACAAAGTACGGAGCAATCACATGGTGCCAACTTTTGACCACAAAAATAATGGTCAAAAACATTGTCAAGGGTAAAATTTATACTCCACAAGTTACCTAATCGTACACTTTAGATATCTCTATAGTGAATTTGCGATACTTGAGAATATTGAACACATAACAAACGCACAAAATTCACACTATATATTTTATCAATTTTCAAAAATAACTCAATGAGTAATTGTGTTACACATTAATTTTAAATTTAACACAGTACACATATATTATGCAATTATATAAATTGAAACTTTTTTAGCGTAAAAACTATAACTAATACTATCTTCGTTCATTCTTATAAGATGTATTAGTTTTTGAAAAGTCAAACGTGATTTTGGACCAAGTTGTGGAAAAAATACTAGCATGTAAAATACCAAATCAATACGTTAGATTAATCCTGAAATATAATCTCATTTTTATTTGTTTAGTATTTTAAATGTTGATGATTTTTTTCTCAAAATTTGGTCAAATATATCCGAGTTTGACTTAAAACCAATACACCTTATAAGAAGGAATAGAGGAGTATTTTGCATCATCGTGACATGGTTAACCATGCCAACTAAATAATGTACAACTCTAAAAAACTAAATAATATACATGTTGATTGTAGCATAACGAAATTAAGTCATAAAGAAGTATACAATTTTAATATAAATTATATTTGTTGAGTGGAACTAATCTAGAGCTAGTTGTAAAATATTAATCTACAACAATGAACCGGTCAAAATGACGGACTAGTCGCGTCTTCCCTAACTACCGACTCCCTTTGTAAAAACCTGCAATTTCAGGAATCCCGGGGTTTAGAAAATCGAATTTGTTCATTTGAATACATGGAACTGAAATTTTGGGATAAATTTGGCGTTTCTATGAAAAGTGAGTTGAGGTGATCAACACTTGACTACGTTGATGATTTGGAAACAAGTCGTGAACGAAGTTGGTCGAGAGTCATTGAGGTAAACTGAGACTCTATATTTTGAATTCAAATTACTTTTAAACATATTTCAAATTACAAGAGTTGGAACAAAGGATTCATCACTAGATTAATATATTCTCTAGACTTATCCATCTTCACATACAATACTTAGAACTATAATTCAAATTCAGAAGATTTGAATTCAATTTCTTTACAAGTGTCACAATAAGAATAATTTAAACTCAAGGATAAAATCACAATTAATAACTCAAATATATACTTATTTCATCTCAAGAGTCTGCGAGAGCGGGGAATCGACTCGATCGCCGGTGAGTCGGCCGTACATTTCTAGTGGGATCCATCGCCCATCATGGAGCACACGCCATGCGGCGACGGGTGGGAGGCCAGCCGCGTGCAGCGATGATGCCACCAGAAAAACGCTCCAAAAGTCAGAAAGCATGACGGACTGCATATGCCCAGGCACGCGCCTTCTCCTCCGGTGGCCTGGGCTCAGCGGCGGCTGGCTGGTCGTGGACGACGGCAGCGACGGTGAATTGCATAGGAACTCACGACCGGTCGCTGCCCACAAGTTTGCGTTTCCAATTGGCAGTGCCAGTCGAACCATGTACCAGGGCTGCTGCATAGGACATCGTTCGACGCGAGCCGGCCAAAACATTTCTGCATGCACTTTCAGTTTTGCCGTCCGTCCCAAAAGGTAACATAGATGAGAGGCTCGGCTGGCATTTGCTGGTCAACAGCTTTGAAAATTTCATTATGATTTTTCCTTATAGTGTAACTGCAAATTAATTAGAATGATCCATATGCGATCATGTTGGATTTAATGGGCTGCGGCTCATCTAGTCAACATCCTGAAATCTTAGAGGCCCATTTAGGTTGTGCAGTTTTATGGCACCACCTTATAAGGGCAGCTATTCTCCCACTAGTAAGAGAGTGAGAATAGGAGGAGTCTTTGCGCACTCCTCCTCCTCCGCCGCCCGCCCAGCCCCGCGACTCCACGACACTCGCGTTTCGTTTCGTGAATCGAGTTCGAGTTAGAGCCCGTTTCGTCAAGTTAGGCCGAGCCCGAAATTGCCTCCTCTATGGGCACCACCTCCTCTTCTAGGCAACGCCATCGCTGGATCGCAACAACCTTGACCAACCGGATCTGACATCTCCGACCTCCTTATCAACAAGTACAATGGGTGACCATGGAAACAATATCATCCTGAGCGAGACGTCGTGTCAAATGCTGGTCTAGGATACACTCGTGGTTCTTTTTTCGTAGTGGTATAACCACTAGGCAACGTCGATTTTCTTCGTCAACGATTTCTATATCTCCACTGACCACAAGCACTAACTGACGCAAAACCTGTAAGTGGAGAGGTTTAGGTACCTGTTAGTGGAGAGTGATTATATAGTGGTCAATAAAAGGTTCAGTTTGCAATATCATGTCAGAAACCATATACAAATACCGTATATGCACCATTTAGGAAAAAACTCAGACAACCGTCAGAGTTTACTTTGGATGCTAGAATGTATCCGATTGACGTCCTACAAATTTTACTGGTATCTAAGTTAAACTTGATTTGGATTTTAATTTCTGCATGATCTTTTATTTTTAGGAACTAGAGAAGCAATTGTATACACTAAAGACACTAAGCACAATGTAGACAACCAAATCAAGAGTTAAAGGGTATGTATGTTGAATTAGTAAAATCCACGTCATTTTTATGTTCGTTGGTGAGAATTATTAGTGATGTTATTTTCAATAAAATTACGGAGCATGCACATGTTGTGAACTTATCATTGAATTCACTTTATTTTGCTTGACATATTTTACAACAAAAACATAGCAGTAAAAGATCAATGTCAACGGTTCAATTTATGCTCTAGAAGTTACTAATCATACACTAGAAACCAAAGTTAAGATATTAATCTGTTGTTTGATCATACACTTTAGAGATCTCAACCATGGTATTTGAGTATTTTTAACACAAACCATCTCACGCAAAATCCACCTTATATATTTTATTAGTCGTCCAAATAATTCAATGATGATTTGTGTTAGAAACTGATTTCAAATTGAACACAATGAAATATATTTTGCAATTATATACATTAAAATTTTACTACAGAAACACAATAGCTAATATTTAGCAACGCCGCTACGTGGTTACCCATGCCAATTAAGTAATTATAGACGTTAAGATTGTAGCAAATAAAATTATGTTGTAAAGAAGTATAAAAATTTAATATAAACTAGTAAAATGCCCGTGCGTTGCTAGGGGCATCATCCATCGGCACGGAAAAAAATAATCTTATTTCAAAATATCTCCTATAAGAACACATTATTTATGCAAAAATTGTATAAACTTGTTTTGCCTAATACTTGTGGTCCCGTGTTAGATATTTTCTGTACAACAAAGGATTTTTTTTTGGTAATACTTGTCTCATTTCTAGAATAAAAATTAAAACTATAAGCCATGTAAATACCGACGTTATAGAACTAAAAAGATAGGAAAATCCTACCTTTTACAAAAAAACCCACTATCAAGAAATAAAATTACAATCCATACCAAAAAAAACTCACTGGGCAAGATCTAACGCCTATCACTCGCTTCCGGCGCCTCCGTAAAGGCCACCCAATTATTTTTTGGACATCTCTCCTCTTTAACCGAGCGCGACACGATCCATCGCTGATCTGCAGGTTTACAAACCAAAGATCGTTTACCAAATATGAATCCATGGCCGGGCAGCTTCTCAGACACGTCATCGAACTCCAGCTCTAAAGAGCAATTGCGAGGCAATGGCAGGGATAGGATGGAACGCGGAGGAGCAGCAACCATGGTAGGGAAATGTGTGGATCAAGAGCCCTAGAAATCACCTGGCCGAGGATGGCAACATGATTGCTTTTGATGATCTACTAACCGGATCCCACACCGGGAAGGAGAGACGGACGGAAATCGAGACGAGTTTGAAGTCACTCCCAGTCCTCACCGGATCGAGGTCCAGCATAGGAGGAGTAAAACCCTAGTTGACAGAGGAGTAAAATCCATGCTTCTCCACTAACCATCATATTTAAAATGATTTATTAGCTATCGCAGCGGACACGCAAGTTACCGGCAAAGCATGACAAGAAATGGAAGGAGACGCTAGAGAAGCTGCACTTGTTGATGAGAAGATTGCAGTTAGTCTCCAGTTGCAGAAGGGGAATTTGATAGAAATAAACCGGTTTGTTCCCAGCGAATCTAGTTTCTGGTGTGTAAGGGTATGTACAACGCAAAGTGCCTAGAGAGGCGATTAGATAAATAAACCGGTTCTCGTTTAAATAATGGTGCTTATTTATACTAGGCAAATGCTTAACTATGCAACTCTCCTATATAAATAAGCACTGATGATTATTTATTTTTATAACCACCTGCCTAAGCATCCTCTATTGTACGTGTCCTAACTGCAACACAATTCATAAAAAATCAGGCCGCTAGGCCTTTAAATAAAAAGGCATTTTCCTTCAAATAACGGAGCAGGATGATTTAAAACACTTTGTAATCGTGTAACTACTAATTGTGGGCCGACGAATGCTCCGCAGTTGCCCGGCCTAGCCCAAAGAAGGCCACAAAATAAAGGACTTCTCTCTTCTTCTTTTTTTTTTTTTTGAATTTTCAAGGGACCTGCGGAATGACGAAGAACTAGCTCGAAGCTTGAAGAGCTCGCGCCCGAACCAAAGAAAGACACACCACATAGAGCTGTAAAAAGAAACGCCACATAGACGTGCACCTAACAGTCCAGAAACTGCACCTACCAGCGTTGCATTACCGGATGCCGGAGAAGCTACTAGCTTACAACAACCAGTCTTCTTCGCCCTAAACACGAACGGCGAGTGATGTTTTTTGTTTCACTTCTGTCCCAAATCCCATCTGGCCGATCAACTTGTGACCATCTGCGTGAAACGGCCGGCCACGACGACGCCGACCTCAACGCGAGATCGAGTGATCGTCGATGATGGCTCCGACCCCGAGCAGCGTCATCCAGGCAAAGCTGGTAGGTACGTCGCACACGCGTGTAGTTTCGCAAGCTATACTTCAATTCATTTTCCATGGTGAACCGATCAAGCTAGTTAGTTTGCCTTCATGGCAGGTGCTTCTGGGTGACCTGGGCGCCGGGAAGACCAGCATCGTCGTCCGGTTCGCCAAAGGTCTCTACTACGAGTGCCAGGAGTCGACCATCGGGGCGGCCTTCTTCTCGCAGGCGCTGCCGGTCAGCGGCCATGGCGGCGAGGGGGACGCCACCGTCAGGTTCGACATCTGGGACACCGCCGGCCAGGAGCGGTACCACAGTCTCGCCCCCATGTACTACCGTGGCGCCGCGGCCGCCGCTGTCGTCTACGACATCACGAGCACGGTGAGTGACATGTTCTCTTCTCTGCCGTCAGTGGTTCATGTTGCGAAACAAAACCTTTCAGTTCAATCGTTAATTTGTTCGATATTTTCGCATTGGGCGTCAGGATTCGTACATCCGAGCAAAGATGTGGGTGGATGAGCTTCAGAGACAAGGTAAGAAAGGAGCCAAGAATACATTACGTTTCTGTACTTCCATCTCGTCGTGCTGCTTCAGTTCGGATCCAAGAACGCACTTTGCTTCTCGTTTCTGAAACTGCCATCGCATCCCGTAAATAGAACTGGATTTCAGTGCCAACATCTTGTGCATGTCCAAACAGGTAATCCACATTTGGTGATGGCGTTGGTGGGCAACAAGGTTGATTTAGAAGAGAAGAGGAAGGTCGGGACACAGGTACATGGATGACATTCCCAACATCTCTGCAGGGAAAATAAAATTGGAAATTCAGTTCCTCAATGTTGCATCCGTCAAATCCATCATCTCTGTTTTCCTCTGACGGCAGGAAGCGTTGGAGTACGCGGAACGAAACGGCCTCTTCTTCGTGGAGACGTCGGCCAAGACGGCGCAGAACGTCGGCGAGCTCTTCTACAAGCTTGGTAAGCACTGAGTACTGACACACTTCTAGTTCGTGCTCACTTAATCTCCGTAAAGATCGTCGATCGATCGTTGGATCAGCTGCTTGACTGACCAGCCGCGTGCATGTGATGCGTTTGTAACTGGCAGCCGAGAGACTGGTGAAGGTGCGGCCGAGTCGTCCCGCTGGGATGGTCCTGCACGAACGGCGTGGCGGTGGCGGCGGGGGACGGTGGTTCTGTTGCTCCGGGTGATCCATCAGTGCACCATCGCCATAGGAGCTTTGTGATGCAGTTTATACTGTTACAGTAGTACTGACAGGTGCATATGCAGCATATGGCACAAGTAGTACTTGTGCTTGTGTTGTGAACTCGTGATGTGTGAGCCCATATGACATTTGGTTTATGGTGGTGTGCAGTTTGTGTGTATTGTAGGATTCAACAAGATCTGATCTGGGAATTGTACACCTTATTATCTGAATGTTCAAGACATCAACTGTTGATTCACACAGCTGCTATATTATTCACCAACGAGTGAGAAAAGAAAAATAAAATACAGAAAACTGCATAACCGGACATACAGTTCCCCCTTCCATTGAACACAGTGATTTTGTTACAATTAATAGCATCACCAAAACACGGCGCAGTTCATCCACCAAAGAAGCAAACATAAACGACCAGTGCGAACATCGGCATCAGATAGACAATCACAAAGATTCGCAAGACTGATGCCTCAGGTGCGGCGCCACTACCGGGGCGAGGGGGGGCGGTCGCCCCGGCTCCCCTGGGGCGGAGCAGGGACCCCCTATTCAGATCTCTAGCGGCGGCGTCGCCATTGACGCCCTGGAGGAGAGCTTCGCTCTGTTTTTCTCGAACAGAACAGGCTAACAGGTAAGTTGGGCCTTTGGGCCGAACTGAACGGACGAGAAAATGGCCCAGCTAGGCTTTAGCGAACCCAGCTTCTTTCGTTGGACTGTCCCCAACACCCGACCTAGCTCGCTCCAAATTCCCCACGCGCCTGACGCCGCCATCGAGCAGAGGCAGAGCTCCCGTCGCCAGGCCGCCGACCCGTAGCCGTCCCCTGGCCGCCGCCCACCCCTGGCCGCTGCCGACCCGCCGTTCGACTGCTCCGGGCTCCGGCCTCCTCAAACTGAGCGGCGATGGACGCGGAAGATGATGAAGCCTGGTTGGCCATAGTGGCGCACGAGGAGGCACAGATAGAAGAAGAGGAAGCTGCAGCAAGAACAGCGGAGTTGTCGACAAACCGCAAGCGGGGCGCGAATCCACGGCCGAAACAGAGCAACATGATCAGCAGGTAATCTATCCCCTTCCCCTTTGATTTCAGTTTTCTGTATCAGTTTTGGAAGTCCAATGTAATAGAGCAGAACACTCAATTTAATTGTAGGAATCTGAAACTCCACAAGCTAGTGTTCCTGATGTGTTTGATGTAGCAAATGTTATTGGGGATCCTGGAATTCGGAGGCCAATTGACGAATTTGCAACAAGTGAAATCAGAGATACAATGAGAAGGGCATATTTGTCGAGAGGACGGAGTCGTTTGATTGGCCACCATTTTACCAAAACAAAAATTGGGGCAGATTGGCGATCATTCCTTGAAGCATGGTATGATAAATATGAATTGTCCAATTGTGCTACTACTATTTAGACGCACAAAGTTTTTATATTTTGTAGGTATCTCTTGTATGGGATCATATGGATTACATGTGTTGTCAAAAAACAAAATTCGCCGGTGGCACACATTTTACTGTTTGCCCCCCCTCGTCTCAATTCCTGGCTCCGCCACTGCAGGTGCTGCAACCTGTCCAGAGTGCCCCGCGCCGAAGGCGAACCCCGGCGGCACCGCCCCTCCAAAGGACTGCCCCTCGTCCTCTTCGTAGTCAGAACCCGTCGCATCTTCACCATCCTCTTCGTGGCCCTCGCCGTCCTCCTCGTCGATCATGTCACCGTCGTCCTCTTCGTGGTCCTCCTCCTCCTTCGTGTTGGCTGACGGCAGAGCGTAACCTTGGAACTGGACGACGACCGCGTCGGCGTCGGCGTCGCCTCCCTCCCGCATCATGTAAAAGCAAAACTCCTCGTCCAGCACCACCGGGGTCTGCAGCACCTCGCGGGGATTCTCCGACGACAGCTCCGCGAGCACGAGGCTCAGCGTGCCGATCTCGACGCAGGCGGCCAGGACGCCATGGCCGGCAGCGCTCTCCGGGTCGACGAGGAAGACGTCCGTGAGGCAGAGGGTCTCGCTGGTCTCCTTGGCCCCCGGGGTAACCCTGATGCCCTGGTCACTCTTCAACCGTAACGACCAGCGGTGCTCGTCCTTCTCCATCCTCGGCAGATTTCCTCTAGGGTTATCGCTTCGTACTCCTTTGCTTATATTGATCGGGCCGCCTTGCATGCCGACTCGGACTGGATTACTAGCTAGCGTGGTCAAACGGATTCTCAAGCCGTATTTGACACATGCCGATTACGATTAGGATAGGAATCCGACCTGAATAAGTACTAGCGCCTAGTGCGGTATCTCTTTAATCTCCAAGCACACGTAATCTCTCGGAGCAGCCACCGACCAAGCGCACACCATTGGTAACCATGTTATACGACGTGACAATGAACGTGCGAGTCTTAATTAGTTCAGTTAATTTATTAATTTGTCTTCTCTTTTGTAACGTGCGAGTCTTCCTAGGAACGCAGCAAAGAGGAGCTTGGGGCGCTCGGTACTCTACTCTCATGCACTAATTTATCCATGACCTTAATTCTGTTTGATTGTGCACCCTCGTGATTGTTGGGCGTAGAACCCAGAAAAAATCTCAATAAACAGAGGTATAGTACACAGTAAAGTACATTACTACCTCCGTTTCTAAATGTAGGTTTTTTCTACACACATGCATTAGACATAATTTAATGTAATGTTCAAATCAATCTTGCACTAAAACATGTCTAGATACATTAGTATAGAAAAAAGGCTAGAAAGCCTTACATTTACAAACAGAGTGAGTATATATAAAACAGACTGATGGTAATTACATGCTCAGCTTTTTTCCGACATGGAGGTTGAAACCTCCTACCTCTCTTCATCAGAATGATGCATTTTTTTTGCACTGTAACTGCAGGCTTGAGCCCCGTAGTAGATTATTAAAACCAACCGGAACAATATTTACAAGTTAATTATAGGGGACAGAAAAGAAAAGAAAAAACAGTCAAACTAGGGTATCAATCCACGATGACAGGGGTTGTAAATGTTTGGCCTTCACCTATGCATAACCATTAAAACCGCAAAATGCTTGGGACACTTGAGGCTCTGACTCTCACTTATGGTCAGATGGTCGTCGACAAGATCGATCGGGATGCCATATGCTAGTTGTCGCAATGCGGATGTCACCTTTTGGTAGGTGATATACCCAAGTTCCCTAGATGCATTCCTCTTTTGCTCGAAGAATCGATCATGAATTTTCACACGTTCCACAATTTGCCTGAAAGAAAAAAAAGGAAAAGAAAGGGAGTAGGCAGCCACCACGAACGATATGCATTTCACGATACGGGAGCAAAGGGAATGGACGTGAAAGAAAAAAAACTAGCATATGTAGGACCGAACCACCTGCGCACGCCACGCGCGCGAGGAGACGCTTGACTGTGCGAGCGCTCGCATGAGCAAGCAAAAGCTATTTCGCACACAAATGTATCTCACATGCATGTTGGTTCACGCGAGGTGCAACACTTAAACATAATTTTTTTCCTAGCGCATTCATTTTCTTCTTCTGAAATTGACCTAGCACAGTCATACCAAGATCATACACTAGACCCCAATGTTAATATATTTATCTGTAGTTAGATAGTACACTTTATGATATTTGAGAATATCTGAAAACAAATACACACACGCACACACAAAATCCACAGTCTATATTTTATCAATCGTAAAGAATACATCAACGAGGAATTGTGTTACAAATTGATTTTATATTTAACACAATGCATATATGTTTACAATTATATATTAAAAATTGGACAACAAAAACCTATAACTAGTATTTAGCAACACCCCTACATAGTTCATGATGCCAACTAAGATATACAAGTTAAGATTGTACAACAACAAAGTTATGCCATTCTATTTTGTAAGGAAGTATGCATGTTTAGTATATATTATATTTGTATATATTAGTTTATATCCTCACGGAGATTCTCCGACGACAGCTCCGCGAGCACGAGGCTCAACGTGCCGATCTCAACGCAGACGGCCAGGACGCCATGGCCGGTGGCGCGCTTCGGGTCGACGACGAAGACGTCGGTGAGGCAGAGGGTCTCGCTGGTCTCCTTGGCCCCCGGGGTAACCCTGATGTCCTGGTCACTCTTCAGCCGTAACGACCAGCGGTGCTCGTCCATGTCCATCCTCGGCAGATGCTCTAGGGTTACGTGTGCTGCTGAACAAGAATAGTAGAGCACCTTTGTTTTGTTTTGCGCTATCAGCTGCACCGAGTGCCATGCATATTTTACGAGAGAATTCCTTTCTTGGCCCTCTCTTAAATTTGGATGCCTTCTCGGCCCTGGACAAGTTTCGTGTCCCTTTTTGACCCAAAAAATTTAGATGACTTCCTTATTTGCTTTCTTATTCTCACAATAGCCTTAGCTTGGAAACTACAACAAAGAAAAAGGGAAAAGATGTAAAATCTAGTGCTGGAGCATCAAAAAGGTAATTACAACTAGTTCTGAAATTCTAAGTTAAAATAAAACATGTTTCTATTCTTATACTTGCTTTCTTCTCAACATAGGAAAAGCTTGGGGGACACAAGTAGCAATAAGGGGAAAAAAGCCAATTGTGAATCTGGAGGATCAAAGAGGGCCAAGCAGAAAAAAAGAGAGGATGTTACAAAACTTCCTATGGTGCCATTTGACAGCCCAGCAATGGGCACAAGAAGCAAGAAATTCAACCCTTCTAGCCCTGCAATGAGCACAAGAAGCAAAAGGAGGCTCAGCTTGTGATTCTCAAATGCTTAGTCTGTATGCAAATATTTTGTGAACTTGGCAGCATGTACATATCTCTTTTGTGAACTTGGCAGCATGCTTGTGACCATGTGCGTGGTGTATATGTCCACTAGTGTTGATATTTGTATATTTGGATACTTTTGGAACTTCTACATGCTGTGTTATATATTCTATATATATGTTGAACTGTGTGTACGGATATGGCATCCGGTTATAGGGGAGATTCTGTCAAAATTTCGATTTTTTTCAAATCTGAGATTAGTTTTTCAGCAGCAGGGGTAAAAGAGTCATCTTAACAGCTACTTAACACCGTTAGTGTCCAAAATGAACTAGAGGGCCAAATAAGGAAGTCATCTAAATTTTTTGGGTCAAAAAGGGACACGAAACTTGTCCAGGGCCAAGAAAGACATCCAAATTTAAGAGAGGGCCAAGAAAGAAATTCTCTCTATATTTACCTGGGGACTCATATAGACCTCGACCGATTCTTGATTGGACTTGCTGAGCCGACTCGGATTAGTTCTCGCCTGGTCAAACGGATTAGTCCGATTCCTACTTTTTTTTAACATAGTCCGATTCCTACTAGGCATATGTTGGCGTGGGCCTAGGCCTGGGCCTGGGCGTGGACTCTTCTCCGGCGGGCCAATGAGAGCGCACGGATCGCTGGCCCACTCTCCACCCTCTACCGAAAAGAACACGAAAGAAACAAAACAAAACGAAGCGGCGCTGTGCCGGCGTGCCGCTGTACCTACGGCAGTGCCCACGTGGACGGCACCTGAAGCAATCGACGACGACAACATCCGCCGGAGCTTCTGCTTGCTTGATGTGTGCTTGCCTAGACATCAATCAAGTCGGTCAGAAGCACGTGACGTGTTTTTTCATGTAATAAAATTATGTGTGTTATACTAAACAGTGCGCAAATCCATTTCGAACAAAAAAAGTACTAGATCTAACAATAAATGACTATAAACATGTCCTAAATGTGAGAGCATGCTTGGTGAATTGGAAAAATAATGGTTCATAACCCCTCTTAAAAGGTGTCAAATTGCATAGAGAAATAGTTGAACATCTTCTGGAAAGGGTACAAGAATAGGACGTATTCTGGGGAAGGACCTGCACTTTCCCCATGAGGGTAGGAAAATCATGACAATTTTTTCTGAAAGGCAAACGAAGCTCTGACGTCTACATCGATCAATGCATGTGACCTCCAAAGATCTTAGCAATTGTCTTGATGTTTGAAAGGCCTATCATGTTTTTCTCGTTTTATCGTCTCATTGAGTTGGCATTACTTTTAATGATGGTCATCGTAGGGACGCAACAATGAGGAGCTTGCGACGCTCGGTACCCTACTCTCCTAACTACATTATCCATGCCGTTTTCATTAATTATCTTTGCTTGTGGACCGTGATGATTATTGTTGGGCGTAGAACCAAAAAAAATATCAAGGATTCACAATCATGAAAGAAGAATCTTGATTTCTTTAGGGCAGGTACTAATTAAGTGCTATATATTGGTGATTAATTTAGTGTCTTTAAGCCATACTGCTGGAATGAACCTCCATTGGTGCAAACAATAAATGTTATAGAAATATTATTATCTTTTAATGGGAACCATTCTTGGGAAAATAGTACATTTAGATTCATCTTCAGAAATACAGTAATCCATAAAAAATTATAAAATAGGAGTAGTTATATTATCTACAGGCATGTAGAAACTGACTTGGTCATATCTTTTTTTTATTTTATGCCTAGATAATAGACACATAGTATATTGTATTTATCTTACATTTTGGGTCGCGCCAGGTGCAACACTTGCACACAAATTTATTTTTGCTAGCGTGGTCACACCTAAATTATTCACTAGAAACCAACATTAAGAATATTTAAACACAAATACACACAAAATCTGCAATCTATATTTTATGAATTGTAGAAAAATAATTCAGCGAGGAATTTTGTTACCAACTGATTTTAAACTTAGCACAATGAAAATATGTTATAAAATGAAATACATTAAAATGGTAGAAAAAACTATAACTAATAGTTAGCAACACCACTACATGGTTTACGATGCCAACAAAGATATTATACAAGTTAAGATGGTACAAAATAAAATTATGTCATTTTGTTTCATCAAAACGTATAAAAGTTCATTACAAAATATATTTCTATAAGTTTATATCCTTAGAACATAGATTAGGCTTGTTGGCCTCACTCGTCCGTGAGGCAGAGGGGCTCGCTCGCCTCCTTTAGCACCGGGGTTAACCAAATCCCCTGTCCGCCCTGCAGCTGCAAGGACCAGCCGTGTTCAGCCTTGTCGATGGCCATTATTCTCGGCTTTATTTTTTTTCCTTGACTGTTTCGTACGTGATGGCGAACAAGAGTATGCTTTGACCTTGCTAATTGCTTCGTGCTTCTGTCGTGCTTATATTGACTTGGGGATCGACTTGATTCGGATTTAGCCCCACCAAACGCATCTAGATTGTTCTCGACACCATACCGACCAATTAAGCGTGCCACTGATCAAGATTCAGACTCGGAGCAGCGCACCGATCGAGCTCTATACCTAGTTTTTCTATTTGTGGGCCCTATTAGATGGCAATTGGCAAGCCGGTTAGGAGCCAGTTCTTACTTGTAATACTTTATGCATATACGGAGTACTTATGTATTGTAGATACCCGAAAAAACCAACGAACGTCGCTCTCCTTCCAATTCCGAGGAAACGATGGTCGCTGCTAACCTCGGTAGAGATACAGACACGTTGTATGTCAGCGTTTTTTTTCTCTGGAGGAAATAGCCACATCTTCCATGTTGCAAGGATGGTCCCACGCCTTAGGCACAGGCAAGCCCGCCCTTTCCCTCAACTGGTGGGTGGGTGGGGCCGGTGATACGTCTCAAACGTATCTATAATTTCTGATGTTACATGTTGATATTATACCAATTGTTACATGTTTTACATACACTTCATAGCATTTTTATGCATTTTCTGGGACTAACCTATAAACAAGATGCCACAGTGCCAGTTCTTATTTTCTGCTGTTTTTGTATTTCAGAAAAGCTGTTCTGAAAATATTCTCGGAATTGGACGAAACCTGGACAGGACCTCCTATTTTTCCAACACGTACACGAAGTCCGAAGGAGAGACGGAGGCGACCGAGGAGGGCGCCACACCCTAGGGCGGTGCGCCCCCCTCCAACCGCGCTGTGGTGGGTGTGGGCCCCTCGGGTCGCTCCAGCCGCCGCCCTTTCGCCTATTTATTCATCTTCACGGGAAAACCCTAGACACCCGAGCCTCCATCCACGAAAAGTTCTGTAGCCGCCACCGTCGTCAACCCTAGCTCGGGAGGGTTCTGAAGCTCTTCCCGGCACCCTGCCGGAGAGGGGAATCATCACCGGAGGGCTCTACATCACCATGCCTGCCTCTGGAGTGATGCGTGAGTAGTTCATCTTTGGACTACGGGTACATAGCAGTAGCTAGATGGTTGTCTCTCCACTTTATGCTATCATGTTTAGATCTTGTGAGCTGCCTATCATGATCAAGATCATCTTATTGTAATGCTACATGTTGTGTTTGCTGGGATCCGATGAATATTGAATACTATGTCAAGTTGATTATCAATCTATCTTATATGTTATTTATGATCTTGCATGCTTTCCGTTACTAGTAGATGATTTGGCCAAGTAGATGCTTGTAACTCCAAGAGTTAGTATTTATGCTAGATAGTGGGTTCATGCCTCCGGTAATCTGGGAGAGTGACCGCAACTTCTAAGATTGTGGATGTGCTATTGCCACTGGGATAAAAAAACCGATGCTTAGCTTAAGGGTGCGCCGTTAGGTCTAATGCATTT
>CAMZMU010000078.1:17843263-18081965 GCA_947311845.1 Poa pratensis
GACAACGAGTAGAGACTACTTACAAGTTATGTCATAAATTGTGTCACAAATTTTAGCCTTCTATAGTTGTCATGTGATCATTATCAAGATCTTATAGCAGTAGAAGATATCCAGTTTCTGTATACATGATAGAACACTCGTCTACTTCAAGCTCCGGTGTTGTGTCTTTCTTGAAACCTGTCCTTCGGTTGAACCACATGGTGTTAAACCGAGTTAAACGTAATAGCCACTGATATTGGTTTTCACTCTGCGAAACTGATAAAACGGTGAACCTTTATTATCATTGTACTGATCGTATTATGGGTTCGTTTTTTTGGTGTTGCTGGATCCAACAATGATATCAACGTGCTTAACCAATCGACGTTGTTCATTGAGCAACTGAAAGGGCAAGCTCCTCAAGTGAACTATACCGTCAACGAGAAGGAATATCAACTTGGTTATTACCTTGGATGGAATAAAACCCTGATTGGGCGGCATTTGTGAAGTTAATATCGATGGCTCAAACAGAAAAGCACAAGTTGTTTGCTAAACATAAAAAAGGAGCAAGGAAGGACGTTGAACGGGCATTTGGTGTGCTACAGACGCGCTGGTCTATTTTATGGCGTCCGGCACGTTATATGATTGGGGTGATCTCCATAGTATTATGATAGCCTGCATCATTCTACACAACATGATAGTCGAAGATGAACAAGAAGAGGCTGGAAATATTCTTGATTTGAATGAAGAAGCAGGCTCATCGATTGCCCTTCCACCGGTATTTGTTCACGGTGACATGCAAGTATTTGTGGAGGTACTTCAAAGAGATTCTAGAGTTTGTGACCGTCCGACGCACAAGGCTTTGAAAAATGGTCTGATTGAGCATATAGCAAAACAGTTTGGACAACAATAGAGTATTTTCGAGTTTTGATCCATGTATTGCTAAATATGTTTTATATATTTAATAATATTATATTAGCACTTTATTATTTACTATTGATTATGATTTAATTGAATGTGTGTTCTTGTATTTATCCATAGGTAAGAGTAAACAAAATTCCATATTGGTACATGCCACATATAGATCACAAAGTTGAAGTATTATTATAGATCCCACAAAACAATAAATGAAACGCTCCATGTTACCACCCACCGTGGAAGTACTAACAAAGACTAGTAACATACATATGTTACTAGTCTAAGTTATTTCCATTGTGACTAGTCTAAGCCAGCAATCTAAGTTACTTACCATTGTGACTAGTCTAAGCCAGCAAAACAACTCATCAATGTAATCAACTACACAAGACTCGATCATACTCTTTCTGTCCGGAAAACCATGTGTTTTAAGTTTAGTCAAAGTCAAACTTCACAAAATTTGACTAGATATGTATAAAAATAATATCTATAATACACAATATATTATTAAAATCATTACAAAGTATATTTTCGTATTATATATATTATATATAGATGTTGATATTCTTCTTTGTATGTTTAAAGTTTGACCTTGACCAAATCCAAAACGCTGAGTATTCGGACAGAGAGAGTACATGTTAAAATATAAGACGTCCAGGTTAAAACGTAGTGAAATTATGATGCTACCCTCCCCAAATCTGAATCGCAAGAATCCCCGTCCAGGTCGTCCGCTCCTCCGCCCCTGCACCTCCGTTCTCACCAACACCTCCGCCGTCCACGGATCCCACCAGCACCTCCGACCTCACCAGGTCCTCCGCCCTCCACTCAGCTCCTCCGCCCAGCCCCAGGTGGCAACATCTCCGGCCCCATAAAAATTCACCTTGTGGAGCAGAGGTTGGTCGAGGACCACGATGGCCGCAGACGTCGGGGCGCGACGCGATGGCCGCGGAGGTCGATTGTGAGAGGGCGACAGCCGCAGGCCGCCAGGGCGCCATATGGTGGCGTCGTGAGAGCCACAACTCTGGGAAGCCGTGGATGAGGAGCACTACCCGACTGGCGTCGTGGCCCTGCTCCGCGATGTGGAGGGAGACATTGTTAACCTCTAAGCAGATCCAACAACTAAGCTAAAAGATCTTGCAATCCAGGTTGGAGCAGAGAGGAATAGGGGGGTCTGTGGGGAGCGAGGAGGAGGTGGGGAAGGTACTGGTGATACGTCTCCAACGTATCCATAATTTCTGATGTTCCATGCTTATATTATACCATTTGCTACATGTTTTATATACACTTCATATCACTTTTATGCATTTTCTGGGACTAACCTATTAACAAGATGCCACAGTGCCAGTTCCCTGTTTTCTGCTGTTTTTGGTTTCAGAAAGTTACTTCTGGAAATATTCTCGGAATTGCACGAAACAAAAGGCCAAGTCCCTATTTTTCCAACACGTACACGGAGTCCGAAGGAGAGACGAAGGAGAGCCACGAGGTGGCCCCACCGTGCCAGCCTGTGGTTTGGGCCCCTCGGGGGTCCGCCGACATCGCCCCTTCGCCTATTTATTCCCCGAGACGTGAAAACCCTAAAACACCGAGCCTTTCATCCAGAACATATTCGCTGCCGCCGCCGTCGTCAACCCTAACTCGGGGGGTTCTGAAGCTCTTCCCGGCACCCTGCCGAGAGAGGGGAATCATCACCGGAGGGCTCTACATCGCCATGCCCGCCTCCGGAGTGATGCGTGAGTAGTTCATCCTTGGACTATGGGTCCATAGCAGTAGCTAGATGGTTGTCTTCTCCACTTGTGCCATCATGTTTAGATCTTGTGAGCTGCCTATCATGATCAAGATCATCTTATTGTAATGCTACATGTTGTGTTTGCTGGGATCTGACTTATATTGATACCTATGTGGAGCTGAATATTATATTATCATGTCTATGTCATTTGTGATCTTGCATGCTCTCCGTTACTTGTTGAAGCCTTGGCCAAGTGAATACTTGTGACTCCAAGAGGGGGTATTTATGCATGATAGTTGGGTTCAACCTCTATTTAACCTGGGATAGTGACAGCAAGTTCTAAGGTTGTAGATGTGTTGTTGCCACTAGGGGTAAAACAGCAATGCTTTATTCAAGGATGAATGTATTGTTTACATTACGCACATTACTTAATGCAATTGTCTGTTGCTTGCAACTTAATACTGGAAGGGGTACGGATGTTAACCGGAAAGTGGACTATTTAGGCATAGATGCATGCTGGATAGCGGTCTATGTACTTTGTCGTAATGCCCAAATGAATCTCATAGTAGACACCACAGCTCACACATGCATGTTATATGCACTTATCAATTGTCAATTGCCCAGCTGTAATTTGTTTACCCAGCATGTTAGTTATCTTATTGGAGAGACACCACTAGTGAACTGTGGACCCCGGTCCATTCTTTTACATCTGAAATACAATCTACTGCAATCATTGTTCTCTACTGTTTTATGCAAACAAACATCATTTTCCATTCGATACGTTTAACCCTTTGTTTTCAGCAAGCCGGTGAGATTGACAACCTCACTGTTAAGTTGGGGCAAAGTAATTTGATTGTGTTGTGCAGGTTCCACGTTGGCACCGGAATCCCTGGTGTTGCGCCGCACTACACTCCTTCACCAACACCTTCGAAGCAAACCTCGTTTTCCTACTGGTTCGATTAAACCTTGGTTTCATACTGAGGGAAAACTTGCTGCTGCACTCATCATACCTTCCTCTTGGGGTTCCCAACTGACGTGTGACGTACAAGCATTGTTTCTGGCTGTTGCCGGGGAGATATTCCCTCGTCAACTAGCGCACAACACGTTTTCTGGCGCCGTTGCCGGGGAAAACCGAATTGCTTCTGCAAGGGGAGTCTCTCACACCCAATCTCTTTACTTTGTTATTTGTCTTGCTTAGTTTATTTTTATTTAGTCTTGTTTGCTCTCTTTATCAAAAACACAAAAAAATTAGTTACTTGTTTATTTCGGTTTTGTTTTGTCTTGTCACCATCATGTCTTGTTCCATGCCTGTTGCTATGTCACCTGAGGAATTGATCTTCACTTTTAAACAAGGGAGTGAGGAGAATTTTAAAGAAGCTTGGTCTAGAATTAATGATTCCTTTGGTAAAACTGATCCTAAAATGACTTTAAGCTTGCTTCTCACTAGCTTCTACTTTGGTCTAGCCCTTTGTTATAGATATGCTTTAGATGCTATTGTGGGAGGAGATTTCCTTCACTGTGATGGGGACCAAGCTTTTAATGCCATAAAAAGTTGATTGCAACTTCTAGCTCAACTAATAAATTTGATTCGGCCCTTGTTAGCATCCATGCTAGATTAAACACTCTTGAGACACATATATCTTGTTTAAAGGACGGCTATAATCAAATTCGGGAATATTTTGACTATGTTCCAACAAATTTTGAACCTTCGATGTGGGTCCCTACGGTAAAGGTTGCTATTTGTGGTGAAACCTTTTATGCTCGTTGTGATATTATGTCTGAGTTTTGCCTTATGCCTAAAAGCATTTATGAAACTTTGAATCTTTGGGGACTTGCTGAAGGAGGAGAAGGAATAATCTTACTGATAACTCTGTTATATTTCCCGAGGGGATAGCTGAGGGTGTGTTTACAACCTTTCTTGGGAGAACGGTGTCCACTGATTATCTTGTTATTGAATGTGCAGGGACAGGACAAATTACACTTGGAAGATCTCTGCTCAAATTAATGGGAGCAACCATAGATGTGGGAAAAGGCACTCTGAATCTTACCTCCACACCAAGGTGGGCCATGTATTCCCAAACCAAAGAGTAAGTCTAAGGGTAAGAGAGGTAGGCGCATGGCCCTTGGTATTGATGTCAATGCTCCTCCACTTTTTGACACTTGATTTTCACTTTCTGCGCCTAGCTGAAAGGCGTTAAAGAAAAGCGCTTATGGGAGACAACCCATCGTTTTTATTTGCTGTTATTTTTGTTTTCTTTGAGTCAAGGAGTTTTGTTACTTCTGTAGCAACTCCTTTGTATCTTTATTTTATCGCAATGTTGTGCCAAGTAAAGTTCTATATTGAAAGTTGATGCAAGATTTGGATTTCTGCGCAGTGACAGATTTTTAGCTGTCACGGATTTGAGCTTATCTCCCTGTAGAAAATTCAAAAAATTCTGAAAAAATCACGCATATTCCTGAGATATGTACGCAACTTTCATTATTTTAGGCCAGATCCATCTGAGCAACTTAAGTGCCTCGAAAAAATTCGTCATTCCAGACTGTTCTGTTTTTGACAGATTCTGCCTTTTGTTTTGCATTCGCTCTTTTACTGTGTTTGTGTGGATTTCTTTGCTCCACAAAGCATTGGTGGCTGTAGCTAATGTCCAGAAGCTTTGGGATTGATTGTATCATTACAGAATATGAGAATTTTTGATTATGCACTAACCCTCTAATGAGAACTGTCTTGAGTTTGGTGTGAAGGAAGTTTTCAAGGATCAAGCGAGAAGGTGATATTATGTGATCAAGAAGAGTGAAAAGCCTAAGCTTGGGGATGCCCCCGTGGTTCATCCCAACCATATTCAGAGAGACTCAAGCGTCTAAGCTTGGGGATGCCCAAGGCATCCCCTTCTTCATCAACAAACTTATCAGGTCATCTCTAGTGAAACTATATTTTAATTCTTTCACATCTTATGCGCTTTACTTGGAGCGTCTGTGTGTTTTTATTTTTGTTTTTGTTTGAATAAATTCGGATCCTAGCAATCCTTGTGTGGGAGAGAGACACGCTCCGCTTTTTCATGTGAATACTCATGTTCTTCACTTATATTTGTTGAGTATTCTTAACTAGCTACTGCAGTGCTTTTAGCTCCTGTTTTTCATGCATCTCTTCGAGCTGTTAGCACTTGTTTATAAATACTCTCTTGCTGCATTATATTATCATTTGGAGAGTTTATGTTTAAATAAATTGATTGGTGTTTGTTTGGAAGAAAGAAAATGCTACATGTAGTAGTTGGTATTGGAAAAGACATATGCATTCTTGTAGATCATTGTCTTGTTTTGATTTGATACTTTGCAATTGTTTTGAGCTCTCAAGTAGATCATGTTTAAGCTCTTGCATCATGTAGTTAAAGCCTAGTAGTGGAGAACTACCGTAGAGCTTGTTGAGACTTGGGATGCATATTTGTTCTCTCTAAGGTCTAGATATTTTCTGGTAAAATGTTTGAGCAACAAGGAAGACAGTGTAGAGTCTTATAATACTTGCAATATGTTTTTATGTGATTCTTGCTGTACCGGTTTATACTTGTGTTTGCTTCAAACAACCTTGCTAGCCTAAACTCTGTACTGAGAGGGAATGCTTCTCGTGCATCCAAAACTTGAGCCAAAACCCATGCCATTTGTGTCCACCATACCTACCTACTATGTGGTATTTCCTGCCATTCCAAGTAAATATTTCATGTGCTACCTTTAAACTATTCAAAACTTTATTACTCCTTATTTGTGTCAATGTTTTATAGCTCATGAGGAAGTATGTGGTGTTTTATCTTTCAATCTTGTCATTTACTTCTGACAGACTTTCACCAATGGACTAGTGGCATATACATCCGCTTATCCAATAATTTGCAAAAAGAGCTGGCAACGGGGTGCCCAGCCCCAATTAATTACAACTTTCATCCTTTGTGTTGCTTCAATGCCTTTTACTTTGAATCTATTGCTTTATGAGTTACCTCTTATGCAAAACTTTTTGATTCTTGTCTTGAAAGTACTATTCATGAAAAGTTTTTTCTTATATGATTCATTGTTTACTCTTTATCTATTTGTTAGCAAACTATAGACCATTGCTTTGAGTCACTTCATTCATGACATGAGCCTTGCAATATATTGATCAAGATTGTGTGAAAGCATGTCTCCTCAGAAATTATTTGTTGTTATCGTTTTACCTACTCGAGGACGAGTAGAACTAAGCTTGGGGATGCTTGATACGTCTCCAACGTATCCATAATTTCTGCTGTTCCATGCTTATATTATACCATTTGCTACATGTTTTATATACACTTCATATCACTTTTATGCATTTTCTGGGACTAACCTATTAACAAGATGCCACAGTGCCAGTTCCCTGTTTTCTGCTGTTTTTGGTTTCAGAAAGTTACTTCTGGAAATATTCTCGGAATTGCACGAAACAAAAGCCAAGTCCCTATTTTTCCAACACGTACACGGAGTCCGAAGGAGAGACGAAGGAGAGCACGAGGTGGCCAAACCACCTGGCGGCGCGGCAGTGGGCCCCACCATGCCAGCATGTGGTTTGGGCCCCTCGGGGGTCCGCCGACATCGCCCCTTCGCCTATTTATTCCCGAGGCGTGAAAACCCTAAAACACCGAGCCTTTCATCCAGAACATATTCGCTGCCGCCGCCGTCGTCAACCCTAACTCGGGGGGGGGGGGGTTTCTGAAGCTCTTCCCGGCACCCTGCCGGAGAGGGGAATCATCACCGGAGTGCTCTACATCGCCATGCCCGCCTCCGGAGTGATGCGTGAGTAGTTCATCCTTGGACTATGGGTCCATAGCAGTAGCTATATGGTTGTCTTCTCCATTTGTGCCATCATGTTTAGATCTTGTGAGCTGCCTATCATGATCAAGATCATCTTATTGTAATGCTACATGTTGTGTTTGCTGGGATCTGACTTATATTGATACCTATGTGGAGCTGAATATTATATTATCATGTCTATGTCATTTGTGATCTTGCATGCTCTCCGTTACTTGTTGAAGCCTTGGCCAAGTGAATACTTGTGACTCCAAGAGGGGGTATTTATGCATGATAGTTGGGTTCAACCTGTATTTAACCTGGGATAGTGACAGCAAGTTCTAAGGTTGTAGATGTGTTGTTGCCACTAGGGGTAAAACAGCAATGCTTTATTCAAGGATGAATGTATTGTTTACATTACGCACATTACTTAATGCAATTGTCTGTTGCTTGCAACTTAATACTGTAAGGGGTACGGATGTTAACGGAAAGTGGACTATTTAGGCATAGATGCATGCTGGATAGCGGTCTATGTACTTTGTCGTAATGCCCAAATGAATCTCATAGTAGACACCACAGTTCACACATGCATGTTATATGCACTTATCAATTGTCAATTGCCCAGCTGTAATTTGTTTACCCAGCATGTTAGTTATCTTATTGGAGAGACACACTAGTGAACTGTGGACCCCGGTCCATTCTTTTACATCTGAAATACAATCTACTGCAATCATTGTTCTCTACTGTTTTATGCAAACAAACATCATTTTCCATTCGATACGTTTAACCCTTTGTTTTCAGCAAGCCGGTGAGATTGACAACCTCACTGTTAAGTTGGGGCAAAGTAATTTGATTGTGTTGTGCAGGTTCCACGTTGGCACCGGAATCCCTGGTGTTGCGCCGCACTACACTCCTTCACCAATACCTTCGAAGCAAACCTCGTTTTCCTACTGGTTCGATTAAACCTTGGTTTCATACTGAGGGAAAACTTGCCGCTGCACTCATCATACCTTCCTCTTGGGGTTCCCAACTGACGTGTGACGTACAAGCATAGTTTCTGGTGCTGTTGCCAGGGAGATATTCCCTCGTCAACCTAGCGCTAGCAACTGGCGGCGGTGAGGAGCGAGGCAGCGGTGGGGAAGGTACCGGCGGCGGTTGGGAGCAACGTGGGGAGAGAGGTGGAGGCGGCGACGGGAAGAGAGAGGGTGAAAGAGGCGACGGGAGAGAGGAGCGACGCGAGTGGAGGAGAGCGACGCGAGCGAGGGATAATACCGGAAATGCAGGAAATCTCGTAATGTGACAAAAGTTGAACTATAAATCGTAAACCTCTTATATTTTGATACATAGGGAGTATCTATTTAGGTTGACTAAGGCGACAGTCTCCACTTGGCTTGAGTTACCGAGTTTCCTGTAACATTTCATTGCATTTCTTACAAATTATATTATGAATCTTTTATTCAACATCGGACGGGGCTTTGTTTTCTAAGTCTTACTCCATCCGTCCTGAAATACATGTATGTTTAATTTTGTTCTAGTCAAACTATTCTAATTTTGACCACTTTATAAAAATAGCAATATTTATGAAATAAAATTAGTGTGTTATGAAAGTGCATTTTAAGATCTATCTATTGATATTAATTTGGTGTTGTAAATATTGCTACTTTTATAAAGTTGGTAAAATTAAACGTTTGGATTAAAACAAATTGAAAGTACACTTTTTTTTTTCTTTTGTGAAACACATTACAAACATAGACGCAGCTCTATGAACGAACTCAACTACACGCCTATGCGTACAAAAATTGTTCTAACCCTTTAATTTAATGAAAGCAGAGGGGTGGTGTACTACAAAACCGTTCTCGCTTCTTTAAATCTGCTGTACTACAAATCAGTGGGTCTTGTGTCATTTTTGGAAGAAGAAAACAGGTAACCGAAGCCGAGCAGGAAATTAATTTAAATCCGTCCACCCGCGAGTGCACCAGCACTTCTCGCCACGACGTACGACCAAGCCCGCGCGAACTAGCGACAGCAGAGCCGGCTCGGGTGGCCGGCCGGCGACGCGGCACCGTCGTCCGTCCGTTCGCGCCGGCGCCGGCGCCGATCGCACCGGCCATCAAGGAGGCCCGATGGGCACGGCTTCGATGCAGAAGAGCTGGCGCAAGGCGTGCGGCGCGATCAAGGACTCCACCACCGTCGGGCTCGCCAAGGTCAACAGCAGCCGCGACTACCTCAAGGATCTGGACGTGGCCGTGGTGAAGGCCACCAGCCACGTCGAGCGCCCGCCTAAGGACCGCCACCTCGCCAGTACGTTACGCCGGCGGCCGGCTACTCACCTCTCTGGCTCTCTCCTTAATTCCGCACAGAGATTTCTTGTTCTGAGTTCTGACCAGCCATCCGCGGCGCCGCCGGCGCGTCGTTGTCGTTGCAGAGATCGTCAATGCCCGCTCCCGCGCCGACGTGTCGTACTGCGTGCACGCGCTGGCGAGGCGCCTGGCCAACACGAGCAACTGGGTGGTCGCGCTAAAGGCGCTGGTGGTGATCCACAGGGCGCTCCGGGAAGGCGGGCGCGGCGGCGGCGCGTTCGCGGAGGAACTGCTGGGCCACGGGCGGCAGAGGGGCCACGCGCTGCAGATGTCCAACTTCAAGGACGACTCCAGCCACCTGGCCTGGGACTGCTCCGCGTGGGTGCGCACGTACGCGCTCTTCCTCGAGGAGCGGCTCGAGTGCCTCGCCGTGCTCCGGTACGACGTCGAGGCGGAGCGGCTCAGGCCTCCCCCGGCGGTGTCGGAGAGGGCGCCTCCCAAGGTTCCTGATCCCGCTCGCTCGCTCGCAGCTTCGTGTGGCGAAGCTTCTGATGGACGCGTCGGCGTGGCGAATTGGTGGTTGATTGTTTTTTCTTTCAGGGACAGAGCAAGACGCGAAGCCTGGGCAAGGATGATCTCCTGGAGCAGCTCCCCGCGCTGCAGCAGCTGCTCTTCCGTCTCGTCGGCTGCCAGGTAGAAATTCAGGGATGTGTTGTTGTCTACATATATTAGTACAGCAGTTTTCTGCAGAATCTCAAGTCTGAATTTTTCTTGCAGCCTGAAGGAGCAGCTTTTGGGAACTACCTCATTCAGTACGCTTTAGCTTTGGTATGTGTATGCTTGTGCCATTAATCTCAGTTCTAAATAGCATTTTTGAATCGTGACGACATTTCATTATTCAGGTGCTGAAGGAGAGTTTCAAGATTTACTGCGCACTCAATGATGGGATCATCAACCTCGTAGATGTGGTACTTTTGCTGCGATTTACATTCCCTTTTCTATTGGATCATCGTTTTCGTCTATAGATCAAGTTGCGGTCTGATCCGATTGACTTTCCTGTCCTGGTGCAGTTCTTCGAGATGAGCAAACTCGATGCTATCAAAGCTCAGGACATCTACAGAAGAACCGGAAATCTAGTACGTATACGCATACCCATAATCATCCTTCTCTTCTGCATTTTCCCCGTGCAATTAGCTAATGATCCCTCGGAATACCAGGCGAATAGCTTGTCTGAATTCTACGCCATCTGCAGAGGTTTGGAACTCGCCAGGAACTTCCAGTTCCCAGTTCTAAGAGAGGCAATTACGTACATCTACCCAGTTGATTTAGCTCTTTCGTTTGTTTCACTTCACTTAATTTAGCATTGTATTTTTCCTCAGCCGCCGCCGTCGTTTCTCGTGACGATGGAAGAGTACATCAAAGAAGCCCCCAGAACTATTCATGTTGTGAATAAGACCAAGACCATTGTAAGTCATGAACTAACATACAAGGATGGATACTCTAGCAAACATTTCAGTACATTTTCCTCTTAGCTCAGAATTGCTTATGAACCGCAAAAGGTTCTGAATTACGGTCAGATTTGGTGACTGCAGAAATTACAGAAAATTCATTATGTTCGGTTTTAATGTCAGCCAAAGGGCTGACGTTGTCGTTTAAATTTGACAGTAAATCCTGAAACTTTGCATTATGCACGAAATGGACTCGAATTCACATGACACGGATTCTTTACCTGAAATGTAACATTTCGGCGCCGGCTAGAAACCACTGAATATTCCAAGTATTGTGTGGTGCATTTGTATTTTGCGGTACTGAGTGTGGTTGTATACAAACTGGCAGGAATACCGGCAGCTGGATTTCATGGCAAACCAGGAAGAAGAGCCAACACCTCAGCCACCCAGCGAGGCTGCATTCGAAGAACCTGCCATGGAGGAACCCGCGCCGGAGCCTATAGAGGAACCCCACCCTATAGCCGAGCTAAACGATGTACCTGAACCTACCACCACCACTGCCGATTTACTGGTACGCCCGTGTCTGCCACTGTCAGTGATGTGTTAGCCATAGTATATGCCTGCAACAAGCCATATGATCTCCCGGTGTGCATGGTGCAGGGTTTACATGAGGTGAGCTCTGCCGCCGCTGAGCTCGAGGAGAGCAACGCGCTGGCCCTGGCCATTGTAGCACCAGGTAACAGACAGACAAGCCTCTGAACTGAACTTTTGCGGTTTTCAGTTCATGCACCGTTGTCGCATGGATTCAGACCAACTCTACTCCTGAATCCTTCCTGAAAACGCACCATTTTCTTGTCTCTCGTGGCGCAGGACGCCGCAACGCATCTGCTGTTGCTGCCATTGACATGGCTGGATCGTCAGGTTGGGAGCTGGCGTTGGTCACAGCACAGACAACCAACAGCAGCGGCAACCAGTTGACAGAGATGAAACTGGTAAGAGAACCCTCGTGTAGTGTTTACAGTGCATCGATATATCTGATCTCACTCTGCATTTGCAATGGTTTTTGCAGGCCGGGGGTTTCGACGGCCTTCTGCTCGACAGCCTATACGACGACGCGGCGAGGAGGCAGCAGCCGGCGACCTACACGGATCCTGCCGGAGACCCGTTCGCCGCATCGAGGAGCGTCGCGCCGCCGACCGACGTGCAGATGTCGATGATGGCACAGCATCAGCAGCAACAGCAGCAAGAGATGTATGGGATGCCACAGTCGTTTCTTCAGCAGTCTCAGGCCAATCCTTTCGGCGACGCGTACTCTGCTGCTATGTTGCCCCGCCCCAGGGCAACCCCTTCCATGGCAGCTTGATCTGAGCTTGTTTGATGATAGAAGAAGTAGCGTCATGTAGCTCCGGTGCTGATTGGGCCACGAGATACAGATCAATGGTATCTTACTTTTTCTGACGCTTATACACGTGAACGAATATAATCAAATGTTCTGGGTTCTCGTCGCCATGATCTTCGGTAATCATTACGCCATTCTTATGATCATGAGGTAAGAAAAAGAGGTCAAGTGCCATTTGGTAAAAAAACCCAGAGATATGTCCGTTTGGATCCTCAAACAGATAGGCGTCCGGCTCATTTTCGGTCTTCCCTCTTCCAACAGGACGACCCATTTGGTCCACCTTATCCAGATTTTCTCCATTTTTAATCATTGCCTAAATTTGTTCGAAATAAGCTAATAAATATATCTAGGCAATGCAATTTTTCATAGCTGTCATACAACATTGTACCCAAAAGAATAGCACGAGGTTCCTATTTGCCCTGGCCACACTTCATGCACAACACACACTTGAGACGATCAATCATCTTGGTCCATATAGAATTTTTGCTTCTTATCATACCAAGCCCTTTTTTTTTCAGAATCAAGGTGCTCAAATCGGTCGTCATGATCTGGGCCTCCTCAGTGACTATGCCCTCATTCTCACATTTTGCCGCCTATTTTGTGTGGCACTTTGTTGCGTTAGCTTGTCGAAGAACAATGGCTACTCGCCGACCAAAACACACACTCGAGCACATCAACACGAATATAGTTAGAGCGAACACAATGGCAAAAGCAATCCAGAGCAGAATAGTCGATAACTTTAGCACTAACCAACAAACACGAAGATAGCTAGATGCAGAAGTCTTGCCTATTAATATCTTATGCCGCTATTTGTAATTTTTTGGTGGTTACAACTATAAGACTAGTGTTGCTTATATAGCTGCAACGAGAACTTACAAATTTGAGTCATACTAGCACAAACCAAAACTTTCTTGGCCACTTGTTATCCAATTCCTAATCTCGTAGCTTTTGATTACCTAACAGTCGTTCCAAGTAAACTTTGTAACTAAGTCGAGTTAAACTAAATATAATTATACTAAAGTTCTATACTTATTTATTGTGTATCAAATAAAATATATTATATATTAATAGTTAAACACACAACCTTAATTTTTATGATCTTTATATGTAGTTGCGACTTACATCATTAGTATTCGAGTTGTCATGAATTTTAAATTACTTTGTGCCTTATTTTCTTTTCATTTTCGAGAGTGTCCCTTAACATGATATTGAAAAAAAAATCAACTCCAATGAAAATATAAGAAAAAAAGAGTACGGAAGCACACGTCTCTTTGAATTGATCTTTGACAATTGATGCACAATGTGACGTATATGTATATTTTTGTGTGAGGGTTCTTCTCTATTTAAATATTAATAAATGCATTGCTAGAGGTTCCAAAAACAAACGACCTAAAAATATCTTAATAGAGCTTTGTAGCGTAGTGATTTAGCGAGTAATTTATGGAAACTTGTACGGTATAAATTGACAACAATGGCATGATTTATCTTTTCTGCAGTCAATTGTGTCTAAGAAGTTACAGTAAAGAACTAACAACAGTATAAGTATTGTGGGTTTACCCTTTTTGCATACATAAAACTTGATTATAGACTCACACAATGCGCTTGAGATCATAATGTGTATACAAGCGCTCTCCTAGTTTATCAATTAAAAAGTTATGCACACAATTAAATATACAAATATATGTAACATAACTTTTAATACATCATGTAGGGCATCCATAGGAGAGCCTACCAACCAACCAAAATTATGCACTCAGTTTAAAGGCTATCTTTTTGGATGTCAGGAAGAAAACACTGGAATTATATACACAAAGGGAGATGAAATTATGCTTCTTCCTGGTCCACCATATTACTGGATGTCTGCGGTGAGGCGGCACGTTGGTCGGCCGGACGCGTCGCCGCCGATCGATCTATCGTATTCATCCCATGCCCGATCCCGGCGGAGTCAGTCAACAATCGCGACATGGCTCTGACATCTCCAACGTCTCTTCTCCCACCGGCAAACCGCTGAGTGCGCCGCTGCCTTCCCTTCCCTCCCAACAATTGTTCCTCGCTGCGGCAGAGCTCGGCGCGCATCTACCGAGACAAGGCGCCGCAGAAGTTGAACACGGCGTACGTGGCCCAATCACGCCGTCGGCCCCATGTCGCAGCGACCCACGGCCACTGCTGACGGGGACCCACGGCCTCGTGTCGTGCCTCCGGCGGGAGAGAGAGAGAAAGGAGAGGTGGCAAAAAGCGAAAGAGAAAAATGAAACTATATTCGAGACCTCCCCTGGCCACCATTAAAGACAAACAAAGGCGACGCCATTAGCCCACGCTTTGCTCTGCCTCCTTGCTCCTTCCCCACCGCCCCCCCACTCCCGCTTCCCACGCTCCCATCCCGCAAACCCTAGCCGTGCTCTGCCGCTGCCGCTAGCCTCGCTCCCCCTCTTCGCCTCCTCCTCCTGTCCTGCCGGGGCGCTCCGCCATTCCGCGTGCAGGGTGGCGGCCGAGCTGCGCGCCGGGGAATGCTTGGGTGCTCAGGTGATTTGCTATTTCTCCTTCTCGATTTGCATACATCGATCCCTGTGCCAAGCGAATCCAGAATTTGTTTTTAACTGAATTGTTTTCTCTCGATTTACCTCCGTACGCACTTTTTTTTAATCTTACACTACATCGTTCAGCAGAAATGGTACACATTATCACGGGATGCAGCTTTTTTTGGACGCGCTTTGGTTCGAAAGCAAACGTTTTTGGAGTTTGCCCACGGCTGTACATCCGATCAAATGATCCTATAGCTTCAGATTGCTCTCACATTTTTATTTTTGTTTTGCTGTGAGTTATGAGTATACTGTTTAGTGTCTAAATAGCGCAATGGTCTTTCACTTGTTCAGTCAGTAAATCGGTGGTCAAGGGATCTTTATTTTTGTCATTCTAGTGAAACAATATATATACTAGTAGTATATCACCTGAATAGTATCACCTAGTAGTAGTATTAGCAATACACTGGTAGTTTCATCTCAATACCGACATGTTCCCCAGTCAGGACAATGGAGTGATTCGAAATGTATACGCTGTGCACTGCTAATAGTAGTAGTATCATCATTCTGAAATCTGAAGGGCCATTAATATCACCGGGCAGCATAATTGAAGAGGCCCCATAAATGCACACTCATGGGAGACCTATGAGATCGGCAACTCCAGCATCACAGAACAACCGTGGGCACCATTGGGGACCATTCCTCCGACCCGGGTAGTCTGTGATTTACTATTGCACTACTGCAGGCATATAGTCGTTGCACATTTGCTATCGCACTACTATCCAACTAATGCCCCAAAGTTGGAACTATTATGATGCCCATCAGCTCATGTTAAGTGCTTGTCTCTGATAATGCCTCTTCCTGAAAGGTTCCGCAGCGTTGTTGTTCGGACATTGGTGAAGATGAAGGGGCTCGGCCTTGCCTGTCTGCTGCTTGCCTTTGTGCCACAAGTAGTACTTGGAACACATGATGTGTACATCGTTACCATGGAAGGTGACCCGGTTGTGAGCTATAGAGGCGGTGTCGAAGGGTTTCCACCGACAGCGGTGGATTTTGATGAAGAGATGGATATTACCAGGTATTCTACTCTGGTTGATGGTTTTCACCTTGTCTCGTAGCATTTGTTTGTGTTTCCTGCCATGCATGATTCTTCAAGTCTATCCCCGGTGACTTCACATTAGGACTGGTTATTTATGAATTGCAATTTTCAACTTCCATTGCGCTTTCAGTTTCCTATTCAGACTTCACTGTTGTAACATAGGACTGGGTATTGATGAGTTGCAATTGTCAACTTTCCATTGCACTTTGAACTTGCTATTCAGGGACCTGGCTCCCTAACAGAAGTGATAATAGATACATTTCCCTTTAGTATTCTAGTCGATAAGGTTCGAACTGCGTGTTCATGACTCACTGGAGATGCCTTTTCCCCCTTTAGTGATCTAGTCGATAAGGTTCGATCTGCATGTTCATTACTCACTGTATCACTGAACTATCTTGTCGTATTTGACTGACCTTCACACATATTATTGTTATTAATATTATCTAATTTGGAAACCTTAAAAATACAACTGCCAGCTTATTATTTCTACCTTAGCGCTAAAAAAAAAGCTTATTATTTCTACCTTTAGGCCTTGGTATCAAAACTGAAAATTCTATCATTAAGTTATGCACTATAGGCTGATTGTTCGTATGATGCAAACATATTTTTTTTCGCTCAATCCAATTTTTTGATTTGTAGTGAGGCTGTTACATCATACTCGCTTCACCTGCGAAGCCACCATGAGAAGCTTCTAGACTCGATTTTTGTGGAAGGAACTTACGAGAAGCTTTATAGCTATCATCATCTCATTAATGGTTTTGCAGTTCACATGTCAGATTTGCAGGTATTTTGGTTTACCCTCCATTTCGAAAAAATTAGCTGTCAGGCAATTTTTTTCCAGTTTTGAATTATTATTGTGGCTTAATACAGTGATGTTTTACTGTGTTAGGCTGAGTTCTTAAGGAAAGCCCCAGGTGTTAAGTACGTTGAGAGAGATACAAAGATACAGAAATTGACGACACACACTCCACAGTTTCTTGGATTGACAACAGGGGTATGGCCAACAGGGGGTGGATTTGATAGGGCAGGTGAAGATGTGGTGATTGGGTTTGTAGATTCAGGGATTTATCCCCAACACCCAAGCTTCTCTACCCACAAAACTGATCCTTATGGACCTGCTCCTCGTTACAAGGGGAAATGTGAGATAGATCCAGCAACACAAAGAAGCTTCTGCAATGGGAAGATAGTTGGGGCCCAACATTTTGCCAAAGCTGCAATTGCTGCTGGAGCATTTGATCCTGATGTTGAGTTTGCATCTCCATTAGACGGTGATGGTCATGGAAGGTCATGCTCCTGATGATCCTCCCTATTCAGCTATTTGTATTGCTTTTGTTGCACACCAAAAATAATGCGTACATGAAACCCTTCTGTTTGAAGCATCCTGCTCTGTACATTTAGTTACTGTGGTTGTTTTCCGTCTTGTGAAGATCGTCACTCCTTATCTCATACATGTATACCCTTTACCTTCAACAGTCATATAGCTGCAATTGCTGCTGGCAACAATGGATTCCGGTGCGAATGCATGGCTATGAATTTGGCAAAGCAAGTGGCATGGCTCCACGAGCTAGGTAAGTTTTGATTCTTTAGAATTTTCTGAACAAAGCTAAACCTTATGCAATCAACAACAAGGGCTAATTAACCCACCTCAAAGATAGGGTTTTGTTCATCCTATCTTTGTAAAGTTGCATCGGTCTGTTACGCCACATACAGTACATGTTTCCTTCAAAAAAATTAAAACAATACCTGTAGCTTTCCTTGGGTGAAGAATAGAAGCACTCTTCAGTTTTCAGTATCATCCGCCATTGTAATCTTGCTTCCTCACCATTGCCTTACTTTCTTGAGTTTGTGCTCTTCAGGATAGCTGTGTACAAGGTTCTTTACAGGCTTTTGGTGGTTATGTATCTGACGTTGTGGCAGCGATTGATCAGGTACATTATATTATTTACCGAGACTTCTCACACCACATACATTTAATTGTACGCTTCTTTCTACCAACTAATCCACTGTAATAAATATTGCAAAGATGTTTGGGGGCAACTTTGTGACCTCTTGTTGATGGGCTGTGTGCATCTTGTTATGCAGAGGCCGGGTGTAACATTTTGCTTGTATCGCCTTGATGTGACTTTTTAGTTAATTAAAACTCCCTTAATCGAAAAAATATTTATGATCTCTCGAGGATGTTGGGAGATATGTATTTGGTTGTAACTGTTTAAAAACATTTTATATTTGTTTGAGAGGTTGACTGATGAATATAGGCATGGTTATTCAAGCAAACTAGATCAGTTGGTACTGGTATGATAGACCATCTGAGTAGCGGTGGTCTGGAGCTTATGAAGCCCCCAAATAGAGCCTCACACTTCTAAATAGAAGTGGGAGTTATTGTCTTCAGTTACTGATAAGCTCTGGGTTTTACTTTTATTGTGTGTTTACTAGTATGACATAGAATTTAAGTTCCATTTCAAAGAGGTACACTGAAATACGTGCAATGTTAACTTAAACACTCATTTCTTCTACTGCTTATCCATAGATGTATTCTGTGATAAGGAATAGAATGCCTGCCGGATAGATGTTATACATGTCAGTAGCTTAAGCTTCCAACATGTAGGAGCTAACACAGACAGATGGCTACCTGCAGGCTGTTCAAGATGGTGTTGACATCCTCAACCTTTCTGTTGGACCAAATAGCCCATCAACAGCTACACGCACTACATTTTTGAATCCTTTCGATGCTGCGCTTCTTTCTGCTGTGAAAGCTGGCGTGTTTGTTGCCCAAGCTGCAGGAAATGGAGGACCATTTCCAAAAACTCTGGTGTCATTCAGCCCATGGATAACCACTGTTGCTGCTGGAGTTGATGACCGCAGATACAAGAATCATTTGATATTAGGAAATGGAAAGCGTCTTGGTGGACTTGGAGTATCACGTAAGTCCATTTGGGGCATGCTTTCTAACAAAAGATAGCCTGTCATTTGTCACTATAACTTGCAAATGGCATCCTTGGCTACATGCCACACACACCTAAAGTTTTAATGATCAAACACAAACTTTACTTTGATTTCCCATTATACTATGTACCAGACGTGTTGGATCCTAATACACTATTTCTCCAGCAATTTTTATGTAATTGTGAAAATTATTTGGTCGGAAGATGCATTCTATGTTTTGTTCAATTTGTTATTCCACAAAGGCTCTTGATGTAGAGCTCTAGTCGTTTTGTGTTGTCTTGCAATTACTGTCAACGAATGTCCATTTATGCTTCGGTGGTGTTGGTATTCCTTACAATTCGCTAAAAGTTCCTCTGTTTAGTTGACAATTCTCTGATCTTTCATCTGACTGCAGCCGCAACACATGGAAATAAATCATTTGACCTTATTTCTGCTACTGATGCTCTGTTGGGTTCATCTGCGACCAAGTACAGTGCACTAGATTGTCAAAGACCAGAACTCCTAAATAAGAGGAAGGTTCAGGGCAAAATTCTTCTGTGTGGCTATTCTTATAATTATATTGCTGGGACAGCTTCAATCAAGAAAGTGTCTCAAACGGCCAGGAGTCTAGGTGCAGCTGGCTTTATTGTTGCTGTTGAGAATAGTTACCCAGGAACAAAGTTTGATCCTGTGCCTGTCAATATTCCCGGGATTCTCATCACAGATGTCAGCAAAACAAAGGTATTTTATCCCGGATGGTGTGCGTGTCACCCATAGACAAACACCATCTGTAAAAGTGTAGAAATAACAAAATGCAACCTGCAATATAAGCATGGACATAGACAAGCCTGCTATTTGTTGTCTGTCTGTCTATCAGTTGCTTAGAAGTCCTGATTTCAAAAGTTAGCATACAATAGAATTATTCTCTGATCTCAAGGAACGAACTTGCAGATGCTTACAGAGTAGTAACATAGATTGTATTCACCTCTGCTATTTGTAGGCTGACATGGCAAATAAGAAAAATTGTTAATATACCCATACATGTTTGGGTCCGTAATGAACTTTCTGATACAGTATAATGACATTAATTCTGGCTATGTAGGATCTCATAGACTACTACAACTCGTCCACGACAAGAGATTGGGCTGGAAGGGCTACAGGGTTCCAAGCAACAGTTGGTATTGCAGATGGTTTGGCACCAACACTGTTCAATTCAGCTCCCCAGGTTGCTTTGTTCTCTTCTCGAGGGCCTGATGTAAAAGATTTTAGCTTTCAAGATGCTGATGTTCTTAAGCCTGACATACTGGCTCCTGGAAATCTTATATGGGCCGCATGGGCGCCTAATGGAACAGATGAAGCAAACTACGATGGTAAGTTTTCGTCAAAGTTTTTCCCCTCAGTGAGGCACATGCTTGTTTTCAGCATGTCATGGTCAGTCAATTATTAATCTAGTTAAAAGAAGAACTGCCACTTTGATTCCTCTATGCCCACATGTTCTGAATGCTTCGAGACTGTATCTAGTTTAAATAATCTTGTCTCTTTTGATTTTGTGATCCGTAAAGATGGTGACAGCGACAATCTGAAAAGCTAACCAAATTCTGCGTCATGCCAATATTACTTTGTAGGAGAAGGGTTTGCAATGATGTCTGGAACTAGCATGGCTGCACCACATATTTCTGGCATTGCAGCACTAATAAAACAGAAGTACCCCAAGTGGAGCCCCTCAGCAATAAAGTCTGCCATGATGACTACCGCCAATACGATCGACAAGGGGAGCCATCCTCTTAGAGCACAGCAATACTCGACATCAGAAATGTTGACACTTACACAAGCCACGCCATTTGATTATGGTAGTGGCGCGGTTAACCCAAAAGCCGCCCTGGATCCTGGCCTTGTTCTAGATGCAAGTAAGTTGAATTTTTTTGATGCAAGTCTTTGAATTGCTCTTTTCTGCTATTCTGATGCAAGACCATTGTTAAATATATATGCAACTCCTAGTTATATTCATGTCAAGTCTAATACTGCATTGTTTGTGTTGGCAGCTCACCAAAATTACATCACATTTTTGTGCTCAATTCCTGACGTCGATCAAAGCGAAGTATCAAACATAACCGGTTCACACTGCAGCTCCAGCCCAAAGGGCCAGCGACCCTACGACCTCAACATCCCCTCCATCACGGTCTCCCAGCTCAAAGGCACGGAGACTGTGAAGCGGACCGTCACGAGCGTTGCCGATGAGGCTGAAACCTACACCATCATGACCAGGGTGTCGTCAGAGATCGCGCTGGAGGTCTTGCCTCCCACGATGACGGTGCTCCCGGGGTCGTCGAGAGAGATCACGGCGACCCTCACGACGAGGTCGGTGACCGGCACCTACAGTTTTGGCGAGATCACCATGAAAGGTGACCGGGGTCACATAGTCAGAATCCCAGTTGTAGCTATGGGATTTAAATAGAGTTGTGGCTCTCTGAAGCCCCATTTGTAATATTTTGTAGCTTGGTAGGAACAATAAGAGCTACTCCCGTGATGATGTATCTCTGTGTTATGGTAGTGCTCCAGGTTGTAAAAATACAAGGAGTGGAAGTCGCTCTGGACAGTATGAGCTCCAGAGAAGATGAAGATCGTGTTGTGGCGCATGGGCATGGCGCATGACTGTCTTCCCACCGATGGGTTTCAGCTTCAACACAGCACATACCAGCAAATGATGAGTTTGATTTTTTGTGGGAAGTCTGAACGAGTTGAGCACCTCTCTCTGCTGTGTCCTTTTGCTCGTGGAGTGTGGGATGCAGTTAAGGAGAACTCCTTTAACCTCAACAGGAAGTCAATGATGAACATGAAGCTTTGGTTGTTTGATTTTCTGGGAAAGGGCAGCGAGATTCAGTCCACAGTTCTGGCGGGTAACGTGATGGCATATCTGGGAAGCGTGTAATGACGTCAGGAATGAGAAGGGCATTCTCCGATAACATAGTTCTGCATTGTTACAAAAAGAATTCTACCAACAGGTGTGATTCCTCTCTGGTTTGTCGTTGGATTCGATCACAACGGCGTCTTTCAAGCTTGCAGCATCTGAAGGAATGGCAGGTACTCCACCCCCTGTACTGGCTGAAGCATTAGCTATACGAA
The DNA here is from genome assembly GCA_947311845.1 of Poa pratensis. Classification (NCBI taxonomy): domain Eukaryota; kingdom Viridiplantae; phylum Streptophyta; class Magnoliopsida; order Poales; family Poaceae; genus Poa; species Poa pratensis. The sequence continues at coordinate 17,865,473 of CAMZMU010000078.1, forward strand.
GTGCTTTGCTGGTCGCTGCTGACAGCGGCTTTCAGGACATTGTTCTGGCCACTGATTGCCTACATGGTTCAACGGATCCTATCTCCAGCACAAGATCGTTCTGTGGTTGATACAGTGGTGGCTGATATCAAAGTATTGGTGAATGAGTAGCCCGTAGTTGTGAGCATTTAGTTTCTCAGACTTTCTCCGAAGTTCTCTAAAAAAAAGGTTGTAAAAATACCAGTGGGTCTCCGGTCTCCACGCTCGAAGACGAAACAGAGTTCGGCTCTCTTTCTATCTTGATCAATGCGATCAAGAGCATCTACCGCTGGTTTCCAGTAAAAAAAAGAAAAAAAGGTTAAAATGCCTGAGCGTTACAGGCTTCCAGGTAAGGGAGATGGGCATATTTTGGTGGATGCGTAAGAGTGGACCTTGTCAGCAGATACGTTAAATACAGACCAACCAGCTGGATGGTTTAGGTCATCGTTAGGGCTGATTAGGACGCCAGATCCAGGTCTGAGCCTCCTTTAAAGAGAGCCTCCCGTGCTCACCCAGTCTTCCCCACCAGATCTGGATCTCGCTGCCAGCAGCCCTCCTCTAGGTAATCACTCTCTTCTTCTCCTCTCGCATGCTCGGTATCCTTTTACCTTTAGGATCTGCCGGTGCCTGGTGCTGCTTAGCCGTGTTTATGTGATGCTGTTAAGCTCCATCGTCGTCGCAGCTCTCTGTTTTCTTGGCAAATCTGCTGGTAGTTTTTTGCCAATATTTTGAAGCGCGTCAGTAGGTAGAGTAGCGGCCGGCGCAAGGTGTGGTAAACGGCAAAATTATTTTGGGATTATGGGCTGCGGTTGTGCGGTATATACTCATGTGTGTTTGTGTTAGTATTTGTCTAATTTTACTGATGTGTTGTTACAAACTTTTACCCGGTTGGTTAAATTGTACTGTGGCTACCAAAGTTTCCCTAGTGTCTATCTCTGCTGTTATAGATATGAGCATAAGTTTATTTGAGTAACTAGGAGTTGCATCTGATAGCTTCATGAATAACACTTATCCCTTGTTTTTCAGCCGGTACAGGAGAAATGGGTGTGACAGTGGATGAAATCTCAAAACCAGCCTTAATAGATCCTAGCAGTTTTGAGGCAATAGCTAGCCTGGTTTTGATTTTCATCAAAGCATCTTGACAGACCAAAATCTGCGAGTTTTGGCACCATGTTATCATCTAGTAGTATATTTGCAGGTTTGAGATCCAAGTGAAGAATATGAATCTCGTGAAGATAATGTAAACCCTCACAAATTCCCTTGATTATTTCAAAGTGCTCCTTACATTCAGGTATGATGGCTCTTATTTCTACTGGTTATAGTCATGGCTAACCTGAAAATTCAATATGACACTGATAATACTTTTTGTGAACTGTAGAAATCATTGGGCATCAGACAATTGCAATGATGTTGTCCAGTACACATATGCATGAGAAGTTCCACCAAGTGGTTGAACTATAAAGGAGGAGAACAAAAAAAAAATTATGTTGACACACAAGGAAGGACATAAATACAAAACAGAAATTTTGTCATGTCAGACAAATTCTCTTGTTTGAATGTCAACCTAGATGGAGCCTTCATGTTCATACAAAAGGTAGGATCATGTCTCCCATAACATTGATTTCTATCTTTTGTTCTTGATAGATTGTTAGGGTTGCTTACATACTTTCCATGTGGTTCAGTAAAAACTATTTGTTTCAAGCATCCCAATCTTATAATCGAAATTACCCACTATGTGTTTACTATCTAGCCTTTTCAAAGATTATAGCATCAAGTGTCTCAAATCTTTAACTATCTTCTCTTATTTATAGATGTATGGATCTGCATGGAGAAAGCACTATCAAATAATCAAGGAATTTGAGAGGATTTACATCATCTTTGCAAGAGTTGCATCGTTCACTTAGATCTCAGACCTACAAATATATTCCTGGATAACAATCTGATGCCAAAAGTTGCAGATTTTTGTCTGTCAAGGTTCTTGGAGGAAAATCGATACCAAGCTATTGCTTCAAAACAGTTTGGATCTATGTGGCCTATTGAGATTGGCATGGATAGTTCATCAGTTGTGCAAATAAGTGCACTCATGGAATGCTCCACTAACCTCTCTCTTTTTTTAGCCAGTTTCTCGATTTCCGCCTTTGTTGCTCCGAGCCAGTGGATGATGTCAAGCTTCATTGATTGTCTAATAGAAAAGGGTTCCAGTACGAGGCAGTGAAGTTCACCTAAGGTACAGGCGTTGTTGTTTAACACTAGGCCATTCTTTAATAGGACAACAACAACAAAGCCTTTTTTCCCAAACAAGTTGGGGTAGGCTAGAGTTGAAACCCATAAGATCTCGAAATCAGGTCATGGTTCTGGCACATAGATAGCTAACTTCCACGCAGCCCTATCCATGGCTAGTTCTTTGGTGATATTCCAATCCTTTAGATCTCTCTTAACAGACTCCTCCCATGTCAAGTTTGGCCTACCACGCCCCCTCTTACCATTTTCATCCCGCTTTATCCGTCCGGTATGCAATGGCGCTTCCGGAGGCCTACGTTCTATATGACCAAACCATCTTAGACGGTGTTGGACAACCTTCTCTTCAATTGGTGCTACCCCAACTCTCACGTATATCATCATTCCTAACCCGGTCCTTTCTTGTGTGGCCACATATCCATCTCAACATGCGCATCTCCGCTACACCTAACTGTTGGATATGTCGTCTCTTGGTCGGCCAACATTCTGCGCCATACAACATCGCAGGTCGAATCGCCGTCCTATAAAACTTGCCTTTTAGCTTTTGTGTCACTTTCCTATCACAGAGGATGCCAGAACCTTGGCGCCACTTCATCCAACCAGGTTTGATTCGATGACTCACATCTTCATCGATATCACCATCCTTCTGGAGCATAGACCCCAAGTATCGGAAGGTGTCTTTCTCAGGTACCACCCGTCCATCAAGCCTAACCTCTTCCTCCTCGTGCCTAGTAGTACTGAAACTGCACCTCATGTACTCAGTTTTGGTTCTACTAAGCCTAAAACCTTTCGATTCTAGAGTCCGCCTCCACAGCTCTAACTTTCTATTAACCCCCGCCCGACTATCGTCAATTAGCACCACATCATCCGCAAAGAGTATACACCATGGGATATCTCCTTGTATATCCCCTGTGACCTCATCCATCACCAAAGTAAAGAGATAAGGGCTCAAAGCTGACCCCTGGTGCAGTCCTATTTTAATTGGAAAGTCATCGGTGTCGCCATCACTTGTTCGAACACTTGTCACAACATTATCATACATATCCTTAATGAGGGTAATGTACTTTGTTGGGACTTTGTGTTTCTCCAAGGCCCACCACATGACATTCCGTGGTATCTTATCATACGCCTTCTCCAAGTCAATGAACACCATATGAAGATCCTTCTTCTTCTCCCTGTATCTCTCCATAAGTTGTCGTACCAAAAAGATGGCTTCCATGGGACAATATCAACATTTGTTTTGTCTTCGGACAATATCCAGTTCATAAGAGTGCCATGTTTTCTACTTCTGTTACAGGGAGCAACATCAAGATTCAGGGGAGACAAGCCAGGAAGAATGGGCGACTTGGCATTGAAGATTGACCCCTCTGCTCATACTCCATGACAGCTGCTCCAGTTACCTGATCGGCTGAAAGTTAGGACGGGTGTCTCAAACATTAGAGGAAGTAGCATGACGTCTTCGGCCGTTTCGCTGGAATCATTTTCATGGGCTTATTCTTGATTTCCATTATGGCATCAGCCTTCTCTTATCTTACAAAGAGCACATTGGAATTGTTGTGTAAACATTCAGATTGAATGGATCTATGAATGTATTGCTTATCAATTCTTACCATCTTAAAATAGCTGCTAATTTTGTAATCAGTCCACACTGCATAGCGGCAGTATTTAATGTTCTATATCTTATTATCTGTTTAGGAGATCAACCCCGACAGGACATCTGTTTATAGAAACTCTTATCTTTGTGTCTCAAATTTGATCTTGTGACCTGTGGGGCTCAACTTGAGGTAGCTCAATTGTCTGTACCGAGCATAGCCATAATAGTTTTGAGCAATGTCATCCTATCCAGTGATTTACTGACATGCAGTAGCCTTGGTTTCTCTTTTATTTTATTTTATTTTATTACTGGAATGTATACAAAGTCCGTACCTTAAACTTAAAGGCATGGTCGCCTGATGAAACGGTTTCGATTGCGTCGTCACACAAGAGGCTGTTTCTAGTTAATCCTATTGGATGATCCTCTCGGTTAAACCATATGTACCATAAGTACATGTATTGAGAAAACTTGATGCCTGTGCTCATGGTGAAATAGAATTTCATACTCGCTTCGTATCAAAATGTAAGACACCACACACATGTATTTAGACATGTTTTAGTGTGAGGTTTCATGTGAATCTTGCACTAAAACATGTTTAGATACATTTGTGCAGAAAGTAGGTAAAAAGTCTTATATTTTGATACGGAGGGAATACAATGCAACCATTGGTTGTGTGTATTTTTATGTCTAGCCATGCTTAACATTATGTTGGTGCAAAGACAGAATGTAATTGGTAATTAATATATTTACGTTATCGAAAAAAGTGTAGCATGTCATCTGAGGCATGACATAATAGAAATATTGCAGACACTCATGCTGTAAAAACAGGTCATAACTTTGTATTTTCTCTGAAAAAAAGAACATGATATATGGTTTAATTTGGCTAGACATGTACTTATACTTTTCTGATACATTGAAGTGACATTGTCAAGATACATGTTGGTGTACCCTCATTGTTTTGTCATTTAGAGGCACTAACTGTTATAAACGATACACAACAAAACGATGAAGAAAGCAAAAGATCAAACCAATGGGGACATGAGATTTAACGTGGAAAACTCTCCCAAGAATTGGAGAGAAAAACCACGGGCGCCAACCAGCAAAACTTCACTATATCGGGTGAGGTTACAAACGCCGGGATTTACAACGTGCGACTTATCCCAACCGGCGGCTTACAAGATGTATTTATGGTGGTAAAACCCTAAGTCGGCTGCAGTCTGACTCGGCAACGATGCGTACCGTACCGCGGGGGTTGCCGCCCCCGCAAGTGGGCAACCGGATGGGCCTACGCTACGGCCCAAGCCTCCGACGACGGACCTCCGCTTCGTTTCGAAGTTAGCCTTTTATCTTTATATGAATTTGGATCACATCAAAACACACACTAACATATCTACCTGTAGGGGTATTACTTTTTTTTTGAAATGGGGCCAAAGGTTTGCCCCAGTCAATTAGGGGTATTACTAGTTTAGGTGTTTTAACTGTAAAAACCAATTATATGTGCTTGATCTTTCAGTTTTAGTTACACGTCAATTTTTCCATTACCACACTCCTCTTTGTAAGTACTTGTGTGTTGTCTATGTTGATGCACGAGATTTTTTTTGAGGTTTAAGACGGTCGTATCCGTCATCCGATTAGATAGAATAGAGTGTTATGTACAGAATTTTGAGCTAGGGAAAAAATCCCTATACATGCAAAGCAACAAAAACTAGTCTCCAGGATCTTGCGTGTGGGCGAAAGCCCGCATCGCCAACTCCTCCTGCACCAAAGCCGCCACCTCCGAAGGCGAGATTGCCACATTGCAGAAGGTCCTTTGGTTCCTCTCCTTCCCTGTCCGCCACATCGAGTGGATGATGGTTTCTCCAGTCGCTCTCCTAGCCTCGTGTGAAAAACCCACAAGTGCTCGCCATGACAACAGACAGCCTCGATCAGCAATGCACAGATCTCCCTTCCTCACATCAGCACGACGCACCATCTCGGTCACGCAACCCTGAGCCCCACAGACACAAAAGGCACCTCCTCTCAACATTTTCAAGGAGGAGTGTCCAAGCATCAGAAGCTTCGTCATCTAGGCCTCCCCCGGCGGCATCTCTCCATCCTGGTCTCTGACGTCTTCTTCTTCTTCTTGGTCTTGTTCACGGCGAGGACGAGGTCGTCGATGGCCGCCACCGCCTGGTCCGAGAAGGGTCCATCTAACAGGGCCAAGAAGTACTCTCGCCGGCGCCCCGAGGGGTGGGCCTCCTCGGTCAGTGAGCCGAGACGGCGCGCCACGGCCTTTCTGGCCAGCTGCTCGATGTTGGCACCTTCCGGGTGCAGCTTGGCGAGTCTCCCACTCCTCCACACAGACGGCGGCTCCACCTCCATCTCGTGGACCAACGGCGTGGCCGGCGTGCCCAATACGGTGGCCACAAGTGGCACCGTGATCCGGGCTAAGAAGCCCGACAAGGGGCACAGAGATGCACCGACCTCCGTGTCCTGCTGTCCAGGGCCAGCCTGCACGAGAAAGTTTGCTGATAGTTCTGCTCCTTTATACGATTTAGGGTGGTGACTATTGACTAGTGACTTTAGAGACGCTGACACTTTTTCGAAGTCAGCTAGCAGGAAGCTCCATGTCTCATGCCTCATGTGAGGAGACGGGGAAGGAACCCTAAATCTCGCCGCCAGCCCCCCGTCCTCCCCCCTCGTTGCCGCCAGAGGGCGCAGCCGAGCCTGGTCGTTGGCGGTAGGGTCGTCTTGTCCCTCGCGTGTGGAGTTTCGGCACGGGCCAGCGCTACTGGGTGAGGGCATGGCACAACCATCGGGTGCCACAGCGTGGTGGCAGTGATGACGTGGGTGGAACACCGAGGCAACTCCAGGGGAAACCTTAGATCTCTTCACGATTGAACGATGGCGCCGTGTGCGCGCCGTACTCCCTTTTGAGGGCATCGTTTTTGGAGTTTGCACCGGTTTTAGGGACCAACGAAGGTGGTGCTAAGGTCGTGATGGCCTCGTTTTTAGGCCGTCGGGCCAACGGAGCGGGATCTGCAGCGGCTTGCGGCAGGGAGGTCTCCGGTGAACGTCGGTTGTAACTATAACGGTCCTAAGGTATTGTAATTCTTTGTCGGGTAAGTTCTGAGCCGCACGAAAGGTGTAACGATCTCGGCTGGAAGAGAGGCTCGGTGAAACAGACATGTGTCCTATTTGCCTATGGACGAATATGCAAGTATTCGTTTCATGCTTATTTGAGTGATAGTAAGGAGATTCTCCAAAATCATGCTAAGAGTAGCTAGAATTTTCAGAAGAAGATGTCATTCCCTTGATGAGAATAAAAAGGAATATCGAGTGTGGTTGAAGCTGAAGGAGCTACGTTCGAAGTAGCAGAAATAAAAGCAACGACTTGAGTGCGATAGTCAGAGTCGAAAAAGAAGATTCATCGATTCTTTCTCTCATGCAAAACCACAAACGAGACTTTCATCTCGCACAGTGGCCATAGCTATGCGTGGCCCCGCGGTTGCCATCACCGATCTAGTGAGGGGATCAAGCCACAATCGCGCACTGCGACATCACTGATGGCAGCGAATGAGTTTGGTGCTTTGGGCGGCGGACCTAAACTTTCGACGGCGGGACATCTGGTCAACCCACACAATAATCAGTAAGATTCTATATGGATTTATCATTTGCGAGTTTGTCGCGACAATCTTCAACACTTAAAGCGTCGATCTAGTACCCGATGATTTTTCTTTATCAAGGGTCCATGTTCTAGTTTTTCTAGAACAAAAAGAAAATCTTAGGACTAGCCCTGGCTTTAGCATAGACTGATTTTGTTTTTGTTTTTCACTCACTAAACGATATCAACTATTTTGTGCTTCTCAGAACAAAAACCGGCCATGTTAACATGTGAATACATAGACTTTTGATATGCATACATATATTGATATACTCAGATATCAACTTGTACAATGCTAAGCTATCCAACTTTTCACACCCATGTGTTGAAAAGCAAACATAACTCATACATGGAAAACGGGCATTCTGTATAAAATCTAGTGCACAGCCAGAGTCTTGAACACCAACAGTATCCACAATCAAAACAATCAACTCCGGTTATTCATGACTTCATCTTTGATGGAAATACTCTATTCATGGATTTGTAACTTCAGAACTCGCAGAAATGTATAAATCTGAAAATGGAATCTCTAGGTCCGTGCTCTCCTTGACAGTGTTAGAACTAATCTTGTCATATGTATATGCAAGAAGAAGTTTTTAGCTTAATCATGAAGTATTCAGGGTATGTAGGAGAACTCTAGAATTAGGAATGTTCTAGAGTAAGATATTTAAGAGTAGTATGAAATATCTAAAGTTTGTAGATTATTCTAGAAGTATGGTGTAGGGTTTAGATTGTGCCACATGGAAGCAATCTTAAGGGTCATGTACAAGTATAAATAGGGGTACCACCCCTCCCATGTAGCATATATATGAAATATATAGCATATATGTGTCTGTCATATATGCATATGTGTTAGTGTGTGTGAAGCACAACGTTATTAGAAGGGAGCTAAATCTCCAACAATTGGTATCAGAGCGACAAGGTTCGGGGCCGTGGTGCGCGGCGGACGGAGGCTGCGGAGGCACTGCGTGGTGGCGCAGCGGCCACGGCGGCGCGGCGAGAAGGCCGCGGAGGTCCTGTGTTGGGGCGCAGGAGCCACGGTGGCGCGGCATGGCGGCGGCGTGGAGGTGCTGCGCGGCCACGAAGGCCGTAGCGGCGCCATGCGACTGGCCATGGAAGCAGCGACCAGCGTGAGCACGGTGGCGACTGGCGCGTGTGTGCGTTTCGGTTGTTCCGTGTGTCACCGGCAGAGAAGAAGCTCGGCGTGTGTCGCCGAGGAAGAAGACCGCGTCCTGGGCACGCAGGGCCGGCCGTGTTGATCGCGTCAGCGCGCGGTCATGGTCACGAGCTGGGGCGTGTGGAGCGTGGCGACGAGCGAGTTAGGGGGAGGACCAGATCGAGCTGCTCGAGACGGCCGCGTTGCCTGCGTCAGTGCGCGGCATGTGCATGAGCTGAGGGCGTGCCGATCGTGGCGTAGTGGGTGCGTTGACACGTGAGTGCGCGTCATGGTCACGGTCATGGCGACGTATGTGCGAGCCACGGCTATATATCTCCACCCCCTGTAACTCCGTTGAAGCACCACAAGGTTGAGCTCGGGTGGAAGAAAGGTGTCAGTGCGCCGAAAAGAGAAGCTGCGGCGTGTGTCGCCGGAGCTTGGCGTTTGTCGTCATGGAAGAAGATGGAGTCCACGTTAAGCTTGGTGGTGGTCGTGGTGGCGGCCACGACGACGACGATGACGGGAGCCGCAACAACTCCGGCGACGGCAACGGATATGACAAGATTAAGGGGGAGATTGTTAGAACTAATCTTGTCATATGTATATGCAAGAAGAAGTTTTTAGCTTAATCATGTAGTATTCAGGGTATGTAGGAGAACTCTAGAATTATGAATGTTCTAGAGTAAGATATTTAGGAATAGTATGAAATATCTAAAGTTTGTAGAGTATTCTAGAAGTATGGTGTAGGGTTTGGATTGTGCCACATGGCAGCAATCTTAAGGGTCATGTACAAGTATAAATAGGGGTACCACCCCTCCCACGTAACGAAGAAGGAAAGATTGTAAGCCAAGATGTAGCCTCAATATATATGAAATATAGAGCATATATGTGTCTGTCATATATGCATATGTGTTAGTGTGTGTGAAGCACAACCTTATTAGAAGGGAGCTAAATGATTTAGCTCCAAGACAGGGTCCTTGTTCTCCTTGAGAGGAAGTGTCTCAGTTCAAAACATTGAAATGTCAGCAGAGCTATGGAAGGAACAGTTCTGAATGCGAAAACTAGCCCATTACCTGGCTCAGCTGGAAAATATTGTAGGATATCACTGATAACAAAATAGCCTCCGTTTTCTTGTGGAGCCAGCAAGAAGGTCTGATAAAATCTACGCTTCACAGTATCAGGCATAATAAAAGATCCAACAACCAGAATGAGGAAACCATCCTCGTGGGTTGTCTGAGTAACAATATTGTCTATCTGCACCGAAGAGCCCTTGAGGTCTGTAGATAAATAGTATTTATTGATAGCCTGGTTATCAAGCACATAAAACAAACCAGTTAGAACAAATCAGGTGAATAGGCATGTTGCATGGACATATGCATACCTTGACTGTTACATGCTCGACACATAAAATGAGACGAAACCCCTAGAACAAAACGAAATGGAAGTAGAAGAAAGCAGCCTAATGACCTCAACATGCTAGTAAAAACCTATAGGTGATGGAAGAACATCTGCCGTATATGTCTTCAAGCAGTTATAAGTAACAAATGGTGGCAGTAAAGTCTACACCATGGATAGAAATCAAGATCTAAAAGTTATTTATACATCTTTCAGATAATAGTAAGATCATACAGTACTGCTGCTGGCTGCAGAGAACTTACACGTGTAGTGGTTATAGATGTCACTGTATCATCACAATCTAGTCGACCAAGAATACTTTCATCATGATAGAACTTATGGACATTCTCTGGTGACCGACTCAGAGTACCGTAGTACTGTCCAGCAAATGTTTTTCAAACTGTAAGAAAAAACAATATGTTAAACAATACTCTTTCAGTTGCAGATTAATGATATACAACATGGAGAAAAAACACTAACATATCCGGATTATGGCGACCCACGGAATTCCCAACTTGCGTAGCCATGGCTGCATAAGGAATAGCACTAGTCACTATCTTTTGAAGTGGATGAATATTGTATGAGTAGCAATTCAAAGTCTATAGTTAATCAGGAAGGTTCATAATAAAACAAATGCGTTGTAGCCTGTAGGAAAACAAATTGTTGCTGGAACGGAATGTACAGTAATTGTCTGAGCAATCCTCAGTTTCCACAAACCCAAATCGCTGGCAAACGACAATATGTAACTCAGCAGAGTGGCTATTATGTCCATCACTGAATTCGTATTGGCTGGTATTTCACAAATAATCGGCAGGACGTACATAACAAATATCACAGTAGCTATTAAACAATTGGTACTGAGTAGAACGTATCACAATATCTACAAGACTGAAAAAAAAGGATACAAAGATGATACTTCAAACCGTGCAAACTATATCAAAAGGGGACAATAAATGGTTGAAATTTCAGAACCGAAACAGTAGTCTAGCCAGCTAACAAAATGAACAAACTACACATCAAACCAACACCTCCACAACTGATGTACCTAAACATATATATTGCGCTTGAAAATAATTACGTCTAAATAAATGCCTGCAGCGCAGTGCCAACTGAAACAATTCTACTCTAAACGCTAAAACACTACCAGTCTAACCACCAAAATTCTGAAACCACACAAGAGTCATCAGCTTCCGATAATGTGCACAGCAAAATATGGACTCAGATTTGTAGCGCTAGCCGCTAGGCTGTAATGGTAATACTAGCAACTGAGAACCCAGAACAATGAAGATCACAGCTTGACCAAAAAATAAAAGCATCAGGTACAGCCGATCAAGCAACTCATACGATCAGCAATGTCGAATTTGAGGCGCACAAACACATAATCGCCACATGGAAGCTCGTATGTGAACCCTAGCTAGCGTGACCACTCTCTATATTTAAGAAATTCACCACCCAGAACCAGGTTTAAACGAATCTGATCTGCCCAGGGTCACACGGCATTATTACCCCCCACCAAACCCAACCCGCCACTTAAACCAACGAAAACCTACAGAAGCCACTAGCCACGAACTGCGCCGCACACATCGAGCAAACAAAATTGACCGCACAGATTAAGCCTGAAAAGGAGGCGCGCAGCGTAGGGATGTGCTACGTACTAACCTCGGAACCGAGTAGGAGACGGAGGCCGCCGCGTGAGGAGAAACCCTAGCGGAGCGATTCGACGACGCGAGCAAGCAACCGCTGGACGGACCGAACTAGCCCCCGAACCCGAAATACCCGAGCCCGAACCCGAATACTCTAAGAGAACCAGCACTCTGAAGTATCGGGTCTCGATCTTGTCTGAAAACTTTAGGTCTAACTTTCGTGATTGTACATGGAAATACGATGTTAATAGTCTGCTTTCTTGTTGGAGTCATTCTTTAGAGATTGTCCGGATTTTCTGTCTCGGTGACGACCCATGATCTAGTCTCAGTGGTTGATGTGAGTCTTGTTCCCTTTCTATAGGCATCATTTTAAGAACCTTTCACATTGCTCTGGTGTCGGCAACGACGGTGACTGACGATGATGTTTAGTTGTGCATGCCATTGATCACTTTATCGTGACTGTGTTGTCTTATCATCTGCTTTTACTTTTTTAATAATTTGATTGTGTGCACTCTTAATGTCTCAACTAACTCTTATATTTTGGTATCAACTTGGTATTGATATAATGTCTTTATAAAAAAGATTGACAAACGTTGCTAGTGCCCTTGTGCTCAACACATGGGCAGATCCGCAGGCTACTCTATAATAATTTGTCCCTAAAATGGTATCACAGTCACATTTGCCAAGACTTATGGAAGTTTTTAGGTCTGTCATTGGTTTAACAAATATTTATGAAGTAGAGTAATTTTTTTGGCGAGACATCATATACAAATACTTGATGTGGTGTACTCGAGCTCGTTGTACGGGTTCAAATATCATGATCGTTTTATTTTTTATCTGAGTCTATAGTTTTCTAGAATTGGCTGAAATTTTAACTTCAACCTTAAAAGCGTTGGAAATTTGTTTTCATTACTTTGATTTATCAATTATCACATTTCTCCTACAGTATTATTGTTATCGTTAGTCACTCTCCACTGAAAACATCATATACGGAGTATTTAAAAACGGAGGGAGTAGTATTAGCAATTTACCGAAACGTCGGGGGCTTTCTTGTCATTTATCCCGTAGACCAAATCAAATGCCACGGCCGCGCCTCTGCCGACATGACCAATGAGCGCCGCCGCCACCGGCTTGCGCGACGCCGCGGCCATCCTCGGCGCCCTCTCCGCCGCCTCCGCCGTCGAGCTCCACGCGCACGCCCTGAAGCTCGGATTTCTCCCCTCCTGTCTCCACCTCTGCTCGTCCTTACTCAAGTCCTACGCCGCCTCCGGCCGCCTGGCCTCCGCGCGTCAGCTGTTCGACGAAACGCCCCGCAGGGACATCCCGCTATGGAACACCCTCGTCTCCGCCTGCGCGCGTTCCGGTCAACCCCAGCACGCCCTGCTCGCTGCGTCCGCCATGGTGCGCGCGGGCTCCCGGCCCAACAACCTCTCCGTCACGAGCCTCTTGTCCGCGTGCGCGCAGCTGAGGAGTCTGGTGCACGGGAGAGAGCTCCACGGCTACGCCGTGAGGAATATCCCTCTTCTTGATCTTCGCGTTCTCAATGCGCTGGTAAGCATGTATGGGAGATGCAGGCGGCTTGCTGAAGTGAACAGGGTGTTCGCCAGCATGGGAGATACCAAGAGCGTGGTCTCTTGGACCTGCATGATCAATGCTTGCTGCGAGAATGGACGCCCGGCAGAGGCGTTGGAAGTGTTCAAGGAGATGAGGCTTGCCGTTGTCAAGGTCGATGAGGTCACCCTGCTTGCGGTCATCTCGGCGTGCACAAAACTGGACTGTACGTCGGAGCTGGGGGAGTGGGTGGAGGAGTATGCATGTGAGAATGGCTTCTTGGAGAACACCCGCGTCGCCAATGCGCTCATCCATATGCATGGTAAGATGGGAAGGGTCAAGAGGTCATCTGAGATATTTGACTCGATCAGTATGAGGACTGTGGTCTCGTGGACAGCCATGATACAGGCGCTCGCTGTGCATGGACATGGGGTGGCTGCCCTTGTCCGGTTTTCACAGATGCTCAGACAAGGGTTCAGGCCTGATGAGGTTATCTTCTTGAGCGTGATCAATGCTTGCGGCCACTCCAGGCTAGCGAGTGAAGGACGGCAGTTGTTCAAGTCCATGGTCGAAGAGTATCACATCACACCATGGATGGAGCACTATGGAGGCATGGTGGACCTTTTGTGCAGATCTGGCATGTTGGATGAGGCGTTTGAGTTCGTCCTGGCCATGCCTGTGAAGCCTGATCCTGTAATATGGCGTTTATTGGCTGGAGCATGTCGTGATCATGCAAATATCAGTTTAGCGAGGAAGGTGATTGATCACGCAATCAAAATGGAGCCCGACCATGAGGGGAATTATGTGCTTGCGTCTAACTTATATGCTGCCAATGAGAATTGGGAACATGTTGTGGATGTAAGGGTGGAGATGGGTGCGAGGAAAGATACGTCAAGATGCAGTTCTGCTATGTCTTCCATTGAAGTCAATGGTGCAGAAATCAATGGTGAAGAAAACGCAGAAAGCTTCTCTTCTACACAGCACCTGTAACTTTTCAGACTCCACTACTATAAGATATGCTTGAGGTACAATCATGATTTTTATTTCTGTTACTAGCTAGCACCCAAAATTGTACAAGTTTCTATGCAAATCTAGATCAACCTAATGAAAGAATTCGATATATTTTGTACTCTTGTGCTAAATATGCAAAAAGGTTGGCTGTTTGTCAAATTGGAATACCAGTGTGGTGAACTCTTCTTATCAGACATACGTCAAACTGTCAACACGCCTGTCCTCAGAACAATTTGGAAATATGATGTTGGTATCCATTCTATCACTCGTTGATTAGTAGTCCGAGGTCATGATCATATCGATGTCTCTAATATAATTGATAACCTCACACCCAAACGACCAGGTATAGTAGTCATTTCTGTATGTGGGCATTTTTTTCCTCCAACACACAAAAGCATTTCACGTCGTTCTAACACTCGGCCACAGGCGAAAAGCTACCCTAATTGCTAGCCGATTGGCGAGATCCAAACTAAGAAAAGACGAACCCAAAAATGAAGAAAGAATGTGACAGTCCTCACCAAGCGACCGGCATCAAGCCCTTGCGCTTCGACCCTCAACATAACGAGGATCATATGATTTTAAATAGCCCACTTTAGCAGATAAATTAATAATCGGTGTACTACTTTCTTTATTACTGTTGTGTGGATGCATCTTCTGTAAGTTGATCTTCCAATAGTAGAAAAAAGCCTATTAGTGACGCACCAAAATAGGCTATCAGTGGCGCACTAGTGGTGCGCCACTAAACTCGCGCCACTGATAAGTGTTACCTGTGGCGCACTAGCGGTGCGCCACAGGTAACCAACTTATCAGTGGCGCATCAGTCAGTGCGCCACTGATAGTAGCATATAGTGCGCCACTAGTAGCCACTGATAGTAACCAACTTTTCCTACCGGTCTGTTTTTCACCGTTTTTCGTATTTGTACATATGCACAAAAGCAGTATCAATACACATCAGTAGTAATAAACAGACAAGTTTAGACAACTAACATGAATTACATATAATACATCTTGATAAAACGGTTCTAGCTAGGGTTTATAAAAGTAATTTAGTCAACTAACTAGAATTACATATAATACATCTCGATCGAGTCGCTAGCTAGCAAGATAAGTTTCTCTGGTTCATTCTCCCTTCTTCTTCTTGATCCGGTCCCAAGCCATGTCGAACTCCTTGTCAAAGTTCTTCATGAAGGTTTCCTCATCCCCGCTATCATCGTCCTGAGACGGAGCCGCACCATGCGAAGGACCTGCCGACGACGAAACGTCTACATCCTGTGAACCGAACGCCTGGCGCTGGTATGCCATCAGATTCGGCTCCTGCTCCAGCAGCTGCCTCACCAACGGGTCGTCATGGGGGCGGATGTTCCGCCGTGCAATCTGCGCCTGAGCCATGCGGTGCTCCCTCTCAATGTCCTTGGTAATCTGTCTGATCCCCGGCGGTGCTAGTTCGTCCACGCGGTGGCGATCCTTGGGGAAGTTGAGCTTCTTTAGTGCACGTTCCTCTCCATACTCGTGCATGCAGAAGTAGTCGTACGCGCGTGCCGCCTCCTCATCGGTCGGCCACTGCCCGACCCAGCGCTTAAGCTTGCCAATGTGGATCTGGCACCCGTACATGATCGTCCCATCGTTCCTAGGCTTCACCCTTACACCTGTATATTTAGACATATCTTCCTGAAAATAAAACACAAGTAGCAAATTATTTAATAGAACATTTACAGTAGAACTACATGTAGTTTTTATTGCCAATTTACATATACTGAATGCACTTTTCATCTAATATATGCAGAAAAAATACATGCTACATGGAAATATACACGAAGAAAAACATCTGTGCACAAGGCATATGCAATAAAAACCCACATCCATCCACACATTCACATCCATCCACATCAATATACATCCATATTTCATCAAAATTCACATGCAACAGCTAGAACATGTGGAACTATAAAAATTCACATCCATATTTATCTTCATTTCTGTTAAAAAGTACCAACTTTGGTGCATTTTCAAAGTACCAAATCTTGATCATATTTAAAATTTACCTTCATGGATCTCTTGTGCTAAGATAGTACTTCATGATAAACCCCAGAAATAAATTTTTGAATTCTTGTAGCACCTTAAATTCAAGTGGTTTTTAAGGCTTGTTTAAAAGTGACCAAACACTGACCTAGCACTAACCTACCAACTAACCTAGCAACTAACCTAGCAACTAACCTAGCAGTAGAAGAAGCAACTAGCTAGCACTAACAACAAGCAAAAATGGTGGCAGCATTTTATCAAACACATTGAAAGCAAGGGAGGGGCCGGGAGGCATGGGAGGGGAAGTGGACCTCAGGGAGAGGAAGGAGGCGCTCCGGCGTGTGGGGGCATGGAGGTGCTTCGGCGTGGGGGCCGCTCCGGCGTGTGGCGTCGATGGAGAGGGGCAGGTCCAGCATGGGGCGTCGCCTCCGGCAATGGGCCACTTCCTCGACGCACGGACGAACGCCGTCGTCCTTGGGCTGCTTGAGCTGAAGCTCGTACGGATGCGTCGCCGCCGCCGTGGGGGAGATGGGCGGCGAGGCTGCGGGTGGGCGGCGGCGGCGGGGAGAGAGGGAGAGAGGAATCGTGGAGGAGATTGGCGGCGAGGCTGCGGTGGGCGGCGGCGGCGGGGAGAGAGGGAGAGCTGTGAGAGAGAGGGGATGGAGAGGAGCGAAACGCTCGGGGCGTGTTTGGCGTGGCGTCTGCGCGCGGAGAGAGAATTTAGATCTAGGTTTTTTTTATATATTGAAACTACCAGTGGCGCACCAGCCCCAGTGCGCCACTGGTAAAAAATTTACCTGCCCGGTGCGTCACAGGTGAAAAATTTACCAGTGGGGCACCACTGCGCCACTGGTAATCTCTCTCCTCCACCTCGAAATTTTTGCAGTTTAGTTAGAACTTACCTGTGGCGTACCAGGTTTACGATGCGCCACTGGTAAGTTTTTACCAGTGGCGCACCGAAATCTTGTGCGCCACTGATATATTTTGCCAAGATCCAGAAACCCAGGTGAGAGACTATCAGTGGCGCACTGGGATCTGGTGCGTCACTGATAGCACCTCACCTATAAGCTTTTTCCTACTAGTGTTCCCACTAAAAAGCAGTTAAACATAGCGTCACCGGGCCACTGGTTTTTGTCCCTAATATATGGATATTCCCACAAAAATTGACACCTCGCATCATGATTTCTTGGGGTTTAGAGATGAAGCATGCATACTGTCAGCGACAAATGGCTACAATCACATCGCCATTGCCGACTTCGGCATATCAGCTGAGTCGAACACTTGACCATGTCAGCCGCTACGCTGCAGCATCGACAAGTGGCGGCATAGATCTGTTCTTCCTAGGTTACAGAAGATCGGCCTTAAAGAGTTTGGATGGTCACGCCCGGGCTAGTTCGGTTAGTCACCCATGGCACAATATTTTCACAGGTTTAGTCAGCCAACAACGATGGCAAGAAATAAAGCCTGTAACTTAGATCATGTTTCCCTGGGCATACTATTGTTTGTTTGTCTGTGGGCGTACGTAACAAGGGACTGAAAGAGACAGCTTGGCTAACTTGTTAAAAAAAATGTAGTTCCTGGGAGGAATCGTTCATAGGTTTTGGGTGTGGTTTTTGTCGCCAGTTTCACGTCTCTACTGGTATTATTAGTATTTCTTCGTGTTGATAGAGACGTTGCAGATATCTCACTAGCAGCTTAGCTAGTAGGGTATAGTGGCCAATGAGATGAATGGGTTCTGGAAGCAGTTCTTGTTAGGCAAACCAACTTACAAAACTAACAGGCTAGCCTATATATCTAAGAACTAGCATGATGCTACTGGCCCAGGTTTTTGCGGTTGCTGTACCCAGCCTGCCGGTGACATGGATGGGGCTGCACAGTTCTGGTTAACCAGTCTGTTGCATCTTCTACCTGAACATCTGGATTATATTCGAATTTGATTGGCAAGACACTCCATTGGTTCGGAATTACGTGATGTTTTAGATGGCATGCTTTGTGGATGTACCATTAGACTGTATATAAATAGGTTTAACTTTATTTAGAAAAAATAAAATATATTATATTCATTTGCCAAATCCAGTACTTTGTTACATATGTATAATGAAAAAATTAAGGAGTCTGATTGTACATTTTTAGGACGTCATTTATTTTTGAATAGGTAAGACAAGAGCGTTTAATTGTCATTTGTCAGATGGTAGAATAGATGGGTGAACATTTGGATTTATCCGGTGGGGTATTGTTTCGCTCGTCGGAAAAGGAAACTAAGTAAATGTTAGTTGGGGTGGCAGCTTCGCATTACAGGAGGGAGAGTGACATCCACACAGCAGCCCGGCCCCACACTCCCCTCCTGTCTTAACACTATCTAATTAGTTAATCATCAGCTTTTCCCGCAGATTACTATAAATTAATCCTATGCGCGCAAAAGTCAAATGAATTTTCTATTAGCTCCACTTGCCTAGCTACTTGCCTGCGGATGCGGAGTCCAGAGATATGTCAGACCAAGACCTGCAAGAAGCAATCAAGCTGGAGTGCTGGACCAATGGCTCTTACCCAGTTAACCTACCAATTCATGTTATTTTTTTTTTTGAATGGTTATTATTCATGTTATTATCATTATCTTTACAGTCTACAGATCCGATATAGTAGGAGTCATTTTAAGAGCATGGTGGATGCAGGTGGCTTGCTGAAGTGAGCACCTTATTCGTCAGCAGAGCAAATATGATGAGCATGGTCTCTCGGACCTGCATGATCATTGCTTGCTGCGAGAATGGACGCCCAGGTGGAGGTGTCCAAGGAGACGAGGCTTGTCGTCGTCAAGATCAATCAGGTCACCTGCTCGCGGTCATCTCCGATGTGCACAAATGGATTGTACATCAGAATGGGGAGTGGGTATAGGAATATGTATGTGAGAATGGCTTCTTGGAGGATAGGTTAAAACGCGGAAAACAAACTGCTCAAAAGGAGATCTCAACAACATTGTCTGCTATCAGTGCGGTGAGAATGGCCATTACCCCACAAATTGCCCTGAAGATGACATGCCCAGAAGGGTTAGAAGCAACAAATACGACAAGCAGAAGTACATAAGAGTTCCTGCATCAAATTCAAGACAACACTCAAGAAACAGATGCAGGAGCAGGGCCTACATTGTTGAAGAGCATCCCTAAAGTTGTCGCCAGAAGAATACAAGCAATACCTTTGTCGTCGTGGGAATCAGAAGATGCTATTGCTTGGCATCAGACAAAAACGGTTTCTTATCCTTCAGATCGGCATATCACCTGGATTGGCAGCACCACTTTTGTAGCCGAGCTCATAGAAGAGATGAGGCAGTGGGTCCAGGATAAACCCAGTTTGGGAGAAATTTCGGAAGCGATTTGTACCTGCGGAAGTGAAAATGTTGGCGAGCTCTTCACGGCATTATTCCGTACATGTATACCCTCACAAACTGTCACATTGGTGGCAGTCGGTGATGCCCAGAGTGTATATATGGGGAGCAGAAGACATGGCTCATATGTTGTTTAAGTGTGACAGAGCACGAAAAACTTGGCAAGCTCCCAATCTTGATGATGGAGTTCAACGGGCGACTGGGGTGGATAAATTGGGAAGCACAATAGTGTAACACTTGTTGATATCGCAGTTTGGTAGTGCATCAAAACTTTCTCATTGCATGGACCGTGGTAGATAAATCGGATAGCTCCCAATACGAGCACTAGAAAATCAGGAGATGTGTGTGGTTTGATGAAGCACATGTGTTTTTATTTCCACAATTAGTGTACAATGTTATGTGACCTTGATTGCTATATGCTTGTGATATTAAAGGTTTGCATGGTTTTTCAAAGCATCAGGATTCACGGACCCAAGTTCCTGAAACCCATCTAGGGTTCCGTCCCCTCGCCGGCGACGCTGTCAGTCCGCTCCGTCTTCGGTGGCCTTAGGGCCTTGGAGGCTTGGCGGATCACAGTCTCTCGCTTGCGGGAGGGTTTCCATTCTTTGTTTAGGTTTTTTTAGTGTTTTCTTTGAGATGGTGAGACGGCGGCTACATCTTGAAGTCAGAATAAGGTCCTCCGGTTCTATCCTTACTCCGGTGGTGTGGCTAGCGCCAGGGAAGGGCGCGTGGAGGCGTGTGTCCGGCGGATCTACTGAGATCCATTTTCGTGTTGTCAGTGTGGTTGCATGTTTGGCTCTTTCGATCTACGGTTGTCATCATTAGCGATGATTATTGCTCCGGTGTGTTGGTCACGACGACTTTCCGTCTGTCTTCTACAACAAGCTCTATTACAACAAGCTTTACCTTACTCCGTTAAGGGAGGGGTGAGGACAGTAGCACGGTTTCGGCTCGCTTCAGCGTTTATTACTTTTAGGATATCCAACGCATTACCCTAACCAAGTCGGGATCGGATCGTCGCGCGCCATGGCCGATAAGGAAGGCCAAGGCCAAGGCAAGTAAAAGCAAACGCGGTGTAAGGAGGCGGAAAGAGTGATCGATCCTCGCCGCGCGGATACGATCGAGGCGATGAAGACCTACTATAGCGCCGTCGTCGGCGCCGCATCGAGTGAGGAGGGGCCTCGTCAACGCGAACCAGTGGTTGGGTACCCCGTGACGTTTTTCCCGGCGGCGCCTCGCCGCGCCTGCAGCTGGCTGCCCTTCTTCCGACGGGATCCCGAGCACATCCGTGCCGCTAAGGCGCTGAAAGCTGAGCATGATGAGTTCTTCAGGTAATTTAGTCAGGCGGCCCCTCCGTCCAACTCGATGGATTCAGTATTTTCGTACTACTACTGTTTCATTGATCCTACTACTGTTTCATTGATCCGTGTACATGTCCTATATATGTATGTTAGGCGGAAGATCCCACACTCGCAAATCAGAGCTATTTTTTGAGCTATAAAGTGGTCGTATCTACCGCCCGATTAGATAGAAAGAGTTGACCCAGTTTATAAGGGAAATCAGGTCAAAAAACCATATCAATCTGTACAAAAGAATGACACAAACAAAGCGACCCGCCGCCCACACGACCCAAGTCAACAAACGCCACAACACACACCACCTGCTCCGGGGCCGCCGCCCCGGCGTAACAACCAGATCGACCTTCGCATTGCTCGAAAGTGATTCAGTCATGGTCGACAAACCCTTTGCCCACGCAGTTTTCATCCAGGTTGCCACCAAAACCACCTATTCCGGGGCCGCCGCCCCGGTGTAGCAACCAGATCGACCTTCGCATTGCCCGAAGACGATCCAGTCGGATCGACGAATCCTCTGCCCAAGCAGTCTTCATCCAGATCGCCACCCCAACCCACACTAAACAACGGTTCTGCCTCATAGAACCGTCGCAACGTGGGGGATCGAGGCCGCCGCCTCGACGCACCACCACCTTCCGGAGCCGCCGCCCCGACATCCACCGCCCACGACCACACGTCATTCTGCACATCCGTCGCGAAACCGTTGCACCGCGCTGGCCAAGGGCTCCAAAGCGGCGCCTCCAACAAGGTAGTGACGAGACCGTCACTGCCGCCCGCTCACAAAGGAGCAAAGGTTTTCACCCGGAGAACTTGAAACCACCACGCGTTAGACGAGGTCGAAAAGCTCCACGACGACGCAATCAAGAAAGGGAACGACGCCCGAGGGGGCCGCCGTCGTCGGCACTGACCGAAATCCATGCGAGCTTTCGCCCGGAGTTCAACCCGACCGCAAAGTTTCGGGAGCAGCAGGATGGCATCCCGGCCATGTCGTCAACCACCGAGCTCCACCGCATGCCACAGCAGCCGCGGCACCACCTTCCACTGCCGCTGCCATGGCCATGCCCGCTTCAGCCGCTTCGCCAGAGTAGCTGCCACTGTCCGGGGCCGCCGCCCCGGCTTCCACGCCGCCCGGACGCCGGAGAACGGTGGCAGGAGAGGTCATCTCCTGCCTCCGCGCCGAAGTCCCCGCCACCTCCTCCTCGGGCGCCGGAGCACGTCGGCAGGGGATGCCACCCCCAGCGTCCGTGCCGGAACCACCTCCTCCACCACTGCGCCCAGCACCGCACCTCCACCAGCTCCACGCGACCGAACTGCAGCTGCTTCGGTCGAGCCTCCTCACTGCCCATCACTGTGGCGCGCCGGAGAAACCTCCTCCCAACCCTGCTGGCCTTCAGCCATCTCACCGCCGACGCCCCGCAGCCGCACGCCCAAGCCCGGGCCCGACGGGCCTAGATCGGGCCCGCCAAGCCCATCTGGCGCACCACCAACACCGCTGCAGGCGGCGGCGCCACAACCTCCCGCAACGCCGCCCACCGGCGCCACAGCACACCCGCACGCACCGCAGCAACCGAGAGCCGGGGCCGCCGCCCCGGCGACCTGCGCCGGCCAGCCGCCGTCCGTCGCCCCAGACGGACAAGCCGGCCGCCAGCGCCTCCAGGAGAAACGGGACCTCCCCCACGGCACCTTTGGCACCGGAGGGGCCCGCCGCCACCTCGGCGCAGGGGCCGGCGGCAACGGCGGCAGGAGTAGTCCGGAGAGAGGGCTCGGGCGCCGCGCGATCTGGTCGCCCCGGTGCCGCCTGGGGCAGCGGCACGGGGACGGGAGTTAGCTCACGATCCTTTTTTTCAAATCAGAGCTATGAATCGCAAGACTGTGCTGCAATGCCTTGAGTGGTACAACTTTTGTGATACATTCTTCCTTACTCGATCAATTTTTCATTGAAAAAAATTGATCACTAATGCATAAAAAGCTGGAAATTATGTTAGTGGATTTGTCATGAAAAAGTACTTCCATATAATTAAATTTTAAGGGGATCTCGCTAGCGATAACTATAGCAAATGTGTATATAGGAGACAGTAGTAATAATTAAGTGAAGTCAGTCATCGATGCTTCTTTGTTTCGTTTTGTTTGACCTTGCTAACTTTACCAATGTTTTTTTTCCATGATTCTTTGGTTGATTAGGATGATCAGTACGAACCTGCCCCTGGTAAGGTGGCCAGACGCTGGCTACCTAATAAGTCCCTTATATGGACTCATGGCAACTTTGTGGCTCGTCGGAAACTCTCTTCTTTTTTTAGCTCCTTAATAGACACAAAGGTGCCGATGAAGTTATCACATGCACCCAGGGGCGGATCCAGGGGGGTGCTAGCAGGGGTCCGATCCCCCAACGATCGGCACCCCCCAACGTATTTCGCCAGGAAGTTGTGTCCGTACATGCGTACAAGTAGGTCATGTACGTATTGTTTTTTTAGAACAACATATTGGTTAGTGCTAGGCTCGTTAGAGGCCTGAGTGCCGAACGCATCTCCACAAGCCCACAAGCCCACATCTCGCTACGACGCAAGCTAACTGCTGCCAGTCCAATCGCGAGTAGGTTCATCGAGTCTCCCCGCCGCCACCCCTCGCGAGATCCTCTACCTATCGACACAATCTGCTCTGATGAATCTCCGTAGATCACCGCGACGGCCACGGCCTTCTAGCCTGCTTCCTGCCAGGCGCGCGGCCGGCCGCCACTCTCCGGCCATCCAGAAAGATCGAATCGACTCATCAAGGACGCAAGGTATCATGTACATACGTCTTGTTATCGGGTAGCTAGACCTTCTGATTCACTGATCACAAAGTTGCTGATTAGAGAGAAATTAATCCGAAGATGTAGACATAACACACCATTTTGTTTTAACTCTCTCTGCTTTCTGTTGCTATTAAGACTATTGTATATTGTTCTGCTATATATGTTGAGCAGTATCGCTATCATTCTTAGCATATATACAACACAACGTTAATGACTTTATACTAATATATATGTTTTTGCGGTTAGAAAAAACATTTAGTAGTAGAGGATGCTACATGCAAATTTAGAAAAACGACACCGGATTTTTTCCTTGCTTCACCTCGCCCCCCCTATAGTCAATTCCTCGCTCCGCCCCTGCATGCACCCCCATAGGTTTATCTACTTGCTAGCAACCGGATGCACCCTTTAATTACCTCTCTCTTGTGTTCTTGTCATGACCTGCATACACATATGTTTCCGTTAGAACATGATCTTGTCATGACCTGCATATACACGTGTGTTTCTGCTGGAACATGATCTTGTCATGACCTGCATAGACATATGTTTCCGCTGGAAGATATTCAACAAAATTTGTTGCATATTGATGAACTAATTTGTCTAAGCTGCTTCGTTTTAAAGATAGATAAGCAAGCTGTTTAAGTCGTTTGCTCTTACAGCATGTTCTTGACTGAATATGGCCTATCTATTCTTGGCAGATGAACCAGTTACTGAAGCATACACTTTCCTTGGTTTCCCTCTTGGGCGGGGTTCTCGTCGTCATGGTGGAGGTTCTCTCTCTCTCTCTCTCTCTCTCTCTCTCTGTACAATCGCTCTCTAACATTTTTCTGTTGTTGACTGCCCTGTGTTTATTTTGTTTAGCCGACTGCGTTTGCAAAACATGCTACCGTCAATTTCATGTTCCACATATTGGTCTCAAGAGGACGTGTGCATGTGGAAATAGCAAAGTGGAGAGTGTATGTAAAATGTGCTACCTTCACTCCTGTGTGCTGCATCCAATCAGAGGAGGATTCACTTTCGGCCAAGAGAGCTTTCCGAAGAGTTATTGGTAGAGCTATATGCGACATGCCGGTTCGAATGCCCTATGTAATTTTTTGCCACTATGTACGTTTAATTCGTGTGAGGCCTTCTACTTTGAATTTGTGAACTTTGCTAATCATGCTTGTAAGTTGATATATGTTACTGTTACTAACTTTAGATATAGACCATTGCATACCTCTAATATTTGTACTTCAATGTACCCTTGGATGTGACGGCTGGTATTTGCTGTGGGGCCATATACTATCAACATGCCAGCATGGCAAAAGTAGCTATCACATCCAAGTACACTGATTTAACTTTTTTCCATAATTGATCTGAATACCAGTTTAGCATTGAAGATGATTGATCATGTGATCGACAAGGAACCCGAGCACGGGGAACTATGTGCTAGCGTCAAACCTATATATGCTGCTGATGAGAATTGGGACGTGTTGGAAATCAGGGTGGAGATGGGTGTGAGGAAAGAGACGTTAAGACACAGTACTGTTGTGTCTTAATTTGAAGCCAACATAGCCAAAAATGCCGAAGCTTCTGCTCCCGCTTTATCGCCTTCTTCCTTAGCTGCTGCGTCGGTGTCGTCGGCTTGCAAGTTCGTGATAGGCCGAGGATCGTTGGATGCATGGTCGAGGAAGGCGAGGAGGTCGCGGTGGCGGCGGCAAGATGTGGAAATAGAGGGAAGATTGGAATTTTTGGCGGTCGGGTGGCAATGTAGAGATCGGGAGAATTGGGCGCCCGCTATGTGTCTATGAAGAGGGTGGCCCGCCTGTCGGAGGGCATGCCCAGCACCCCTGAACAGGCCCCCAAGTTTAGAGGGTGGCTCGGGTGAGAATTCGACCCGGTCTAGACAGATGGGGGGTGTCGTTGTGGCCATTTTTTTGGTCCAGACCCCCAATTGGCCTTTGGGGGGGCCATTTGGGGGTGCCAGTGGAGATGCTCTAAGAATATATGGTTGAAAACTTACCCGTGGAACATGTACTTTCCCGTACCGTCCACGGGATGCTCAACCACTCCATCCGGCAGTTGATTATGCCGCTGCAGCCTCAGAACTTTGGGAAAAATCACCCGCCACCAGCAACGCGCCAACGTGGCCACCACCACATTCAATCCTTCATCATCGTCCAATATGCATCGACAAAAATGAGAACCGTGGAAATCAATTATGAATATCTAAATTAGCAAATGCGAACATGTATACATTAATTAGTGAGGTGTCTTGAAGTAGGACTGATGAGCGTTAGGATTAATACAATATATCAAATTTCTCATTCAACGGCAACATGCATGTAAATTATAGGAGAAATGCTCCACACACGAACGACATTGTCTAATTAGAATCATGCATGGGGAGGGGGCAATTGCCCCCATCCCCCGTGATAAGATGTTAAAAACATGTATGCAAATTTGAGTTGTCCAAAGTAGCTCCAAGTGGGTTCAAGCACAAATTAGTTAAATGGCATTAAGTTGATTGAACTCTCCTTGGGAATTCCTACAAAACATGAATTCATGATCACTGAGTTAGATTGATTTCTCGCATTAATCTTATCATAGCAGTTTGATTTGGTTCATTTATATATAGGGGCCCTTCTACGTGGCACCAATAAATTTTCAAACTCCACTACTATGAGATATATTCTTGAAGTATAATCATGATTTTTTTTGTTACTAGATAGCACCCAAAATTGTGCAAGTTTATGTGCAAATCCAAATTAACCTGAAGAAAGAAATCTATATTTCGTACTATTCGGCGAAAAAGGTAGGTTGTTGGTGAAATTGGAATATCAGTGTGGGGGGTCTTCTTCTCAGGCATATGTCAACTGTCAAGAAGCCTGTTCTTTGAACATTTTGGAAATATCATGTTGGTATATATCCATATCTATCATACTTGTTGATTAGTAGTCTGAGGTCATTCTCGTATTGGTGTCGCTATTTATAATCGATAATCTCACACGGTCACACCCAAAGGACCAGGTATGCAGTAGACGTTTCTGTATGTGCACATTTTTTACTCAAACACACAAAAGCATTTCACGTCTTTTTCTAAGATTTTATACAACCATTTGGCAAGAAGCGAGAAGTGACCCTCTCCGGTAGACAGTAGGCAAAATCCTAATTAAGAAAAGGAAAAAAAATGAAGAAAGCATGTGACCATCCTCACCAAGCGAGCGGCATCAGGGTAGACCCAACACACCGTCGAGTATCATCTTCTGTATTATCAGTCAGCATGGTTACCTTTCTTTACTAAATACATTCCTGTAGATGTATCTTCTGTAAGTTGATTTTCTCGCTTAAAAAGTAGTCAAACGTAAAAACATCACCGGCCAGGATGACAAAGTCCTGGACAGCCGCACCGGGACACTGGATTTGTCCCTAATCTATGGATGTTCCACCAAAACCTTGGCATCTCGCATTATGGTTTCCTTGGGTTTAGAGTGATGGCCAAGCATACAACTTGACTGGGTACCGTCAGTGACAAGTGGCTGTAGGCACATCGCCATTGCCGAGTCCGGTGTATCAGCTGTGTCGTCGGGCAGTTGACCATGTCGGCAACAAGTGGCAGCATTTGTGCTTCCTAGATACCAAAGATTAGCAAGATCCGTGGTTGGTCACCGGTGGCGCAATATTTCCACATGGACAGTGAGGCGATGCGTACATTACAGAACAAGGCGCTGAAAGAGACGGCTCGCGCAACTTGACGTTGTGTGAACCCTAGGGGGAACAGTTCAGAGGTTTCGCGTGTCTATGTCTCGGTCTATGTCGATGGTTTCACATATCTACCGGTGTTTTCTTCTATTTGTGCTGATAGAGATGTACATTGCGAATATCTCAGAAGCAGCCTAGCTAGTTAGCTTAGATTTGTGCTGATAGAGATGTACATTGAGATGGATTGGTTCTGCTGGTAGTTTTCGTCTATTCGTGCTGTGTCCGGTGTAGTGACCAGAGATTTGCGGTTGCCGTATCCAGCTCGCCGGTGACATGGATGGGGCTTTTCCCTTATGCTTAACCAACATTCAAGATTCGTTGCATCTTCTAGCTGAACATCCGGATAGTAGCGTTCTAGTTGCATCCATCTGTTCGTATATACATGACGTTTAGGCACGGAAACACGTTCTGGATGTATCATGAATTTTCACGTACAAATATGTTTAAACATGTTTTATTGAAAATTCTATACTTCTTATAAAGCAAAACCTAATTAAGGGGTCATTTAAGTTGTCTATCTTAACATGCAAGCTATCCACCTCACCTACTATTTAGTCCATCAATTGTCCATGTCATCCACTAACATTTACTAATGATTGTATATAATTACATGTAACTTATCCATGTCAACAATTGTTTGAAGCCATACAATTGCCCATGTCACAATTTTTTTAACACATCATACCTCTTTATTAATGCATAATCAAAATTATTTCATCAACCAAAAGAGGTACTATGCTTAGGGTGGATCGGTCAAATACATAACCATTTCAGGTCAATTAAAGTTAATCTCTCAACTATAATTGACTCTCTCATACTTTTGTCGACAACTTCATGTTTCATGTGTTTTATAACTTTATTTACACATTAAAATTTCTAAAGAGATTTCCGCCGCAACGCGCGGGTATTGCACTAGTTCATTATATGTTTATTCTAAGTCTCAATAGTCAATACCTTCTTAATTACAATGTCAACAACCAAAAAATTAAGAAGTATGAACGGTGTACGTCTTTAATTAGGACGTCGTCTATCTTCGAGTAGATAAGACAAATGTGATTTAATTGTAAGATAAAACCAGAGGGGCAAAACATATTGCATTTATATATCCGGGGTGGGTGTTGTTTTGATCATCGGAAAAGGAAACGAAGTAGAGGTTAGTTGGGGTGGCAGCTTCGCGTTAAATCGAGGGAGAGTGACGCCCAGTAGCCACTCTCTCCTCTTGTCCTAACACTACCTAATTAAATCGTCAACTTTATTGCCCCTAGATTACTATAGTATGAACTAACCCTGCGCGCGGAAGTCAAATGAATTTTTAATCGTCAACGTCGCGAAGTCAAATGAATTTTCTAGTAGCTCCACTTGACTAGCTATACTTGCTTGGGGATGCGGATTCCAAAGCTATCTCAGACCCCGTAGATTATTATGAATTAATCCTGCGCTCGCAGAAGTCAAATGAATTTTCTAGTAGCTCCACTTGACTAGCTATACTTGCTTGGGGATGCGGATTCCAAAGCTATCTCAGACCCCGTAGATTATTATGAATTAATCCTGCGCTCGCAGAAGTCAAATGAATTTTCTAGTAGCTCCACCTGACTAGCTACTTGCTTTGGGATGCGGATTCCAAAGCTATCTCAGACCATGACCTGCAAGAATAGCAATCAAGCTGGAATGCTGGACCAATGGCGGCAGCTGCACGGTAAGGTTGCGGAGGCGGGAGGGGAGCACACGCACGTGAAACTTCCCTGGCATACGAAAACCAGGGTAGAGGGCGCGTATTCGTTTGTCTTTTGGGTGTTCTCCACGAAAATAAGCTACCTAAACGAAACAAACAGATGGACTGTGCGGTAGGCTTTTATGGAAGCAGGTCGTTCTCCCACACACGAGAAAAAACACATATGGGAGGTACTTTCTGAGCTTTTTCCACTTCAGATCGAACAGGCATATCGCTTTGCCCCCTTTATTTCACGTATTTAGAGCATCTCCAAGCACAACCCCAAATTCAGCCCCTAAACTGTCCGCGGACACGTCCGGACGTGTCCGCGAACAGTAACCGAATCACCCCAAAAGTGGTCTCCTCCAACCATGTACCTCAAAGTCTCCCTAAATTGTGGTGTCATTTGCATGTGATTGGTGGAGAAGGAGAGAGAAGAACAAACAAAGGACAAAAGAAAGGAAAAGAAAGCAAAAAAAGGTGGTCCTATCAACGTTAGGGTTTGGGAGAACGATCGTACCTCGTTGGAGGCGATCGGGTGCGTGTTATACTGGATAGGAAAAGCCCATATCGTGGTTGTACACTGTTTGTATCATACATGGTGGTGTACTACACCATACGTATACCATACGAGTTCATGTCATACAAGATATTCAACACCCTCCCTTAATCTAAACTCTTACAAAGATTTAGATTACGCTTAAACTCATTTAACTGTCTAATAGGAAGTACTTTAGTGAACCCATCAGCAACTTGATCTTTTGTAGAGATGAACTTGATCTCTAAGTTTTTGCTTGCTACCCTCTCTCGAACAAAATGATAGTCAATCTCGATGTGCTTAGTTCGTGCATGAAAGACATGATTTGCAGATAGATAAGTGGCACCTAAGTATCACACCATAAACATGGCTTATCCTTTAGCTGAATACCGAGCTCATGAAGTAACGCTTCAACCCATATTAGTTCAGCAGTGGCATTTGCAACAGCTTTGTATTCAGCTTCAGTGCTCGAACGAGAGACCGTGGCTTGTTTGCGAGAACTACAAGAAACAAGGTTCGGGCCAATGAAGATAGCAAAACCTCTAGTTGACCGTCTGTCATCAGGATATCCAGCTCAATCTACATGTGAAAAGGCACTTAAAAGAGTATGAGAGGAGCGTGTAAATGTGAGACCAAGTTGCAGTGTACCCTGAACATATCTGAGTATTCTTTTTGCTGTTGTCCAGTGTGTTGTTGTTGGTGCATGAAGAGACTGACACACTTTGTTAACTGAGAAGGACATATCTGGCCGTGTAAGAGTCAAGTATTGGAGAGCACCAACAATGCTTACGTACTGTGTATTGTCTTCGGGACCAAGAGGTGTCCCCTCATGAAGAGACAGTGACTCTTTGGTGGACAGTGGCGTGGGAGCAACTTTGCAATTCAACATACCAACTCGGGCTAATAAATCCATAGCATATTTTTCTTGTGTTAATATCAACCCATATTTGCTTTTCTTAACCTCAATGCCCAAAAAGAAATGCAAGTCACCAAGATCTTTGATAGCAAAATGTTTGTTTAGTTATTGAAGAAGAATATAAGTAGCCTCACTTGAAGAGCTTGCAACTATAATGTCATCAACATAAATCAAGACGAATATAGTGATACCTGACCTTTGATAAAGAAACAAGGAAGTATCAGTCTTTGATGGAGTGAAGCCAAGATCATGCAACTTCAAACTAAGGCGAGAGAACCACGCCCTTGGAGCCTGTTTTAGACCATATAAAGCTTTGTCAAGTCTGCAAATATAATGAGGGACATTTGGATCTTCAAAACCTGGGGGCTGTTTCATATAGACTTCTCTTCCAGAACACCATGTAAAAACGCGTTCTTTACATCTAGCTGCCATAAATTCCATCCTTTAGAAACTGAAATAGCAAGAACTATTCGTATGGTTGCAGCCTTAACAACATGACTAAAAGTGTCCTCATAATCAATACCATATCTTTGTTTAAAACCATTTTCTACCAACCGTGCCTTATACCTATCAATTGTACCCTATGCATTTTTCTTGATACGATAGACCCACTTACAGTCAATCAAATTTTTGTTTGTGCTTGGTGGAACAAGATGCCAAGTCTTGTTCTGAAGTAATGCTTCATGTTCTTCCTCCATTGCCTTTTTCCACTTTGGACCATCCAATGCTTCATGTAATGAGCAAGGTTCTCCTGTAGATGTTAGTAGACCATATCTAACAGAATTTGCCTCTTTATAAATTCTCATTTGTCGACCATATGTAATAGTACCATCCTTATACTTTTTAGGTTGTGTAATATCTTTCTGTAGACGTGTACGTGGTGCAGAATTAGCATCAGCATCACGTGAAGCTACACCATGAGGGGGCGCAGTGAATCCTCCAGCCACCATGGACCCAGAAGAGCCATCAGGCGAACCAGCGGGTGAAACGTTGGCGCTGTCGCCGTCGCTGGCGTCACGTGGGGACGCCGTACTGTCTCTGTCGTTGCTGTCGTCACGTGAAGGCGACGCACGGTCGTTGTCTTGGCCCCCTGTGCTGCCCACGCGCGGGGACGGAGACCGAGACCGCTCGGGGGTCCCGCTCTGAAAAGGTGTCGCAGGGGAGGAGGCGACAGGCGAACCAGCGGGCGACACCGAGGCGCCATCGCTGTCACCAGGTGTGGCAGACGGATCAGCACCAGGATCCGCATGCGAAACATCTCCGGGATCAGCGTCTTCGCGATCCAAGCCACATCACTGTTGGATTCCGAACCAGATTTGTCTTTGTCTGAGTTCATAGTAGCATCATTTCCTGCTCCGTTTTGAGGCATTTCTTCATCATTTTGATCCGAATTTTCTTCTGCTGCTTCTGTATTCTCCTGTTCAGCATTAGTGACAGGAACAAAAGGTAAAGGCATATAGTCATTAGCGTGTGCATCCCCATGTCTAGATGATGTTGGTAAAAGAAGGATATCCTCACGAAGGCGTTTGCCGGCATTGGGTTGTAGAGAGGCAAACGGGAACACATATTCATCAAAAACAACATCT
Source organism: Poa pratensis (assembly GCA_947311845.1). Lineage (NCBI taxonomy): Eukaryota > Viridiplantae > Streptophyta > Magnoliopsida > Poales > Poaceae > Poa > Poa pratensis. The sequence goes on from CAMZMU010000078.1 coordinate 17,897,752, forward strand.
CTAGATACATAAACACGTCCTGTAGAAACATCAAGATATTTAACTCCCTTGTGACGTGGACTATATCCAAGAAACACACAACGTGTGGAGCGGAAGGCGAGTTTACGTTTGTTGTATGGACAAAGATTGGGCCAACAAGCACAACGAAAAACGCAAAGAGACTCATAATTTGGAGATGTGTGTAGGAGACGTTCAACAGGAGTGTTCATGTTTATGACTTTGCTAGGAATCAAGTTTATGAGGAAGGTGGCGGTAAGGAAAGCTTCATCCCAAAACTTTAGAGGCATGGAAGCATTAGCAAGCAACGAAAGGCCCACCTCAACAATGTGATGGTGTTTGCGTTCAGCGGAGCCATTTTGTTGATGCGCATGGGGCATGAGACATGATGTGTAATGCCAATTTTTTGAAAAAATCTATTGAGTTTTTCATATTCGCCACCCCAGTCAGTTTGCATAGTTACAATTTTCCTATCAAACTTGCGCTCAACTAGTAGTTGAAAATTAAGAAAGACTTGATAGACCTCAGAGCGTTTCTTAAGGAGATAAATCCAAGTAAATTTACTGAAATCATCGATGAAGCTTACATAATAAGTGTGCTTACCAACAGAGGCTGGGGCAGGACCCCATACATCAGAAAACACTTGTTCCAAGGGAACAGTTGAAACACTAGTGGAGACAGGAAATGGTAATTGATGACTTTTTGCTAGTTGATAAGAATCACATATGTAAGGATTTATTTCTGGACTATGAGGTATCTTATGCTTCCTAAGAACTTCTTGCACCACAAAAGACTAGGGATGTCCTAAACGACGATGCCATGTAGAGGATGAAGGCTTTATTGTGATAAAAGCATGCTTGTACGACGACACCGTAGAGAAAGGCACTAAGGGATAGAGCCCACCATGAAAAGGACCCTTAAATAGAGTTCTTCTTGTTGCCTGATCCTTGATCAAAAAGAAGAATGGGTGAAATTCGAGAAAAAAATCATTATCACGAGTAAGTTTATGGACAGATAAAAGGTTCTTTGATGCATTAGGAACATGAAGAATATTTTTGAGATGTAAAGATGCATGGGGGTGTGCACAACGTTGAATGACCAATATGTCTTATAATCATACCTTTTCCATCAGCAGTGTGGACGCTTTCACGTCCATCGTACTTCTCTCGTGTGGAGAGCTTGTGCAGCTCACCAGTGATATGATATGTGGCTCCAGAGTCAGGGTACCAATTGGTATCAACGCCATAGGACGCCACGTGCGCAGCCTTGTCATCTTTGTCACCATCACTGTCGGAACCATCATTCTTGTAACGCCACCAACAGTCAGCTGCAGGGTGGCCATGAATCTTGCATATCCGACACCTCACATCAACAAAGGGTGTTGGAGCACGGTCGCGCCGTCCACGGCGACCACCTCCATCGCGGCGACCTCCATCACGGTCACGGTCGCGGCGATCATTGCCACGACGATCATCATCACGAGGACCACCATTATCACGGCGGTGGTCCTGCCCTCCTCCATTGCGACGGTCACCACGAGAGTCGCTGCGGTAGCCACGATCACCGCGATCACGGTCACCATGGTCACCATGGTCATAGCTGCGTCCACGGTCATCATCGCGAGGAGCACGCGTATCACGTCCACGCTGAGCAGCATTCGCCGTGGATGTGAAGGAGTCATCGGCGGGATCATCTTGTAGGGCATTGCGCATATCATATGAGGATAACTGACCAAAAAATCATCAAGTGTTGTACCGGGATTTCCATTGATGGTGGTGACGAGAGAGTTCTAGGAGGAGTCGAGACCATGGAGGAGATACCCAATCAGCTCATCGTCTTCGAGGGGCTTCCCCGCTGCAGCAAGCTCGCAGGCAAAGCCCTTCATCTTAGTGAAATATTGATCAGCCGTGAGGGTCAGCTTGTTTGTGTCACTGAGAGCCGACCGAAGGTGCTGCACCTTCGATCGAGAGGCCGAGGAGAACATCTTGTTGATGGATGCCCAGACTTCAGCAGTAGACTCCATCCCAAGGACATGAGAGAGTATGTCCGGGGAGAGCGAGTTCAGCAGGAACCGAAGAACCTGTTTGTCTCGGGCAATCCAGATCAGATAGGCAGGGTTTTCCACGACGGTCTTCTTCTTCTCACTGTCCTCAACTTCGACCGTCTTGGCAGGCGCACGATCGGAGCCATCTAGAAGGCCACGATGTTAGCTCCGCGAAAAGCAGGGAGCACAAGTGCTTTCCATAGGAGGAAGTTGCCTCGGGTGAGGGCTTGCGTCAGAGGTGTTCCCAGGGCGGCGGCCAGCGAGGCACTCGACGAGGAGGAGCTCATGGCGGCGGCCAGGGGTCTTGGTCTTGGTGCGGCGGCGGCGGCAGGGTCGTGGTCTTGGTGCGGCGGCGGCGGCGACAGTTTTTCGAGTTCGTGTTTGTGTTTGTTTGTGTGGCGGCTGCGGTGGCTGGAAGGCGACGGCAGCGGCAGGTCGTAGAGTGGTTGTAGAGTGGCGGCAGGCAGGTGAACTGCGGTGGCGGCGGTTTGTGGCGGCAGTGGCGGCGGCGGTTTTCGGTAGCCGAGTCTCGGAAGAGAGGCTCTGATACCATATCAACGTTAGGGTTTGGGAGAACGATCGTACCTCGTTGGAGGCGATCGGGTGCGTGTTATACTGGATAGGAAAAGCCCCTATCGTGGCTGTACACTGTTTGTATCATACACGGTGGTGTACTACACCATACGTATACCATACGAGTTCATGTCATACAAGATATTCAACCGGTCCAACCACACGCCCGGACACGCCCGGACGGGCTAATCCAACCCCAAACTCTCCCCACATATGCCTTCACTTTGGTGTCTACCGGACCGCCCGGACGTATGAGAAGAGTTTGGGGACCATGGTTGGGTACATGATTTTACTCTCTCTCCTGTCCGGGCTGTCCGTCCGAACGTTTGTGTGAGGTTTGGGGTCCCCGGTTGGAGTTGCTCTTACATGGGAAATTCCACCTAGGCCTGAACCTGAACTGTTATCTGTGCTTTTGCCTCTTGTTTCTTCATTTTTCTCGCACGGCCCGAGCGACAGAACGCCCCAACTCGAGAGAGGCAAGACAGACATGGTCGACGGCCTCACCGTCACCGGATCTCCTTCCCCGGCCCTCTACTCCGTTACCCGAGCATGTCCCCACAAACACACCCTTAGAGGGTCCTCTCATATATTCAAGAACATAAAACCTTATAGGGAATCCGCTAAAGTCCGTGAAAAAAGAAACAATTTCTAGAAGAGTATAGGCGTAAAAGGAGAGTTTAGGGAGTATGATCGATAGAGTTACTCTTAGGTTGATTTTGCCGTACGACCTAGCTCGCAAGTGAGATGTTTGGTTCTGTAGGCAGTTATAGTTAGATGACTACAAAACTGAAAAAATAAACACTTTCAGCTCGATGAAGAATCAGTGGGCAGTATCTACGTAGGAATAAGAATTTCTATCTCGACTTGGAAGCTACACGTACGCTCCTTTCGTCATGTCGATGGTTTTCACATCTGTTATGGTTGTCGGGGAGGACATCGACGAGGGAGAGTGACCCCAACATAGGAGCCCGCCCCCACTATCCTCCTCGTCTAACACTAACTAATAATTAATCATCAGCTTTCCCAACAGATTACGATGCACTAATCCCACTTGCGCTGAGAGCCAATCGAATGATTTGTGCTAGTAGCTCCCCAGTCTCCCACTACTGGAGAACGAGATGTTGCCGACATCTTTATTGAAAGTATCGAGAGCAAACGAGAGAATGAACAAATGAATCGAACTGTATACTTTATTGATGATGAATAGTGCTATATATAGCACCCAAACAAGCGGTTACAAAGGGGATGTCGGTTCTATACAAACCGACATACAAGCAGGGATTACATTTAATTAAATGAATTAACTGAATCCTAACACTCCCCCTAATCTATGCTTGTCCTTGTGTGTTCATCATCTTGAAATTGTCTCCTCAAAAAACCCTGTGGGAAAAATATGAGGAGAGTAGTGTGTATGATATGTTGCTAAAACTCCTTTAACCCGGTGGGGATATAAGGAGAAAATGATGCAACATATGAAGGTTATTGTCTCTTTGATAACTCATATGAAAACCTTAAAAAGGCAAAATCCATAGCGAGTTTAGAGAACAATAAATATGTCTTGTATACTTCCTTTAAAACCCCGGTGGGGAAAACAGCAAGTATGACATAAGATGTTTGAAGTTCTCCCCCAAAAACCCTTTGGGAAAAATGTGAGGAGAATTGTATTTGATATGTTGTTAAAACTCCTTTAAAACCCAGTGGGAAAATTAAGGAGAAAATGATACAACATATAATGATTATTGTCTCTATTAACTCAATATGAATGAAACCCATAGAGTTTTAGAAGACAATAAATATGTCGTGTATACTTTCCTAAAAACCCCGGTGGGGAAAACAGAAAGTATGACATATAATCTTATGTTGATACTACCTCATTAAAAACCTCGATGAGAACCTGAAAAGTAAACTCATAAAGGGAAAAAGAGTGTAATATGATGCTTTGAACAGGTTATCATTTAGGAAGATTCTCCCCCTGACCCTTGCAAATCACGAAGTCGTCGTATACCAATCACATGAACATGAATGTTATAGTTGATAGAGACTTGGTGAATAGATCAGCGAGGATATCGCATGATTGGACTTGCAAGATGTTTATTCCCCGACTCTAGATGAGCTCATGGGGATAAAAGTACAATATGCTTAATGATATTGCTCTTTATCTAACCTGTTTGCATCCGTGCAACACAAGTAACATTATCTGTGTAGATAATGACAGGTGATTCAAGAGAACCAACCCCACATGACTAATGTATGTGGTTTATCATTCCGTGAAGCTACACGTGTTAACATGAAGCATTGCATCTTAGAATGATCTTGGTAGGTATAGTCACCAGAGTCTACTTGGAAGACATCAATGGAGTGACAGTTCTACCATGTATCTACACACCGTGGGATCGTGTAGATAGCAAATACTTGAGTGAAGGTGCTCGCGCGAGTTGTATTCTCAATCACTATTTGGGTTTATCCAAATTCTTCATCTCAAAATCCGTCTGTTAGATGATCATGTGTTCGTCATTGTAGGAGTTATCCTTATACGACAAACACACATGGGTGATCACCATGTAGGAGTAATCCTTGTGTATAAGGAACTCACTACGTCGGTTGTACCAAAATATACCGACAATAATAAGACTAGCTTGGAGTGACTTATTGATTTTTACACAATACATGTTGCATTTGCGTTTCGATTCGGACAGAGATTCCATCGGGAACCATACATGTCGAATCTAGTGATCCACATGGATATGTTGTCACTACACCTATCAACTGCAAGATAGATGATTTTGTGCTGCCAATGATATATGTATCGGAACGAGATTTCACTCATGTCTGGAGAGTAGGTCTCGGATCTCTGCGGAAACCCGACCTTATGCTACAAGCCTTGCTTTCTCACCACCTAGTATTTCTCATTCCGTTTTTGGAGAAAACACATTGAATAATCCCATAGGGAATTCATTTGAAGAGCGAGGCTATATCTGCTTGGATGCATCCTTTGATGAGTTCAGTCCTAGCAAGTGTGTTCACACTCTGCCATGGCCATGGTCTTTGGATCTGAATCATTGTGAAGGTTGTTTGCAATCATACAAGAGATGTTTGTCGACAGTTGTAGGCTTTGGTTATATGATTCTCCAGAATCGATATAGTTGGAGCGAATATCATGCACCCTTGATGACTCTTCGTGATTTCCCAATACGCGTGAGTCTGGGTGTTCCGATGTCCCAGCCAGTGTGTGCAAGCTGGAGCTGGGGTTGTGGAGGTTTCCCTTCCACTGGGTGTATACTACCCATTAGGTGTTCATCAACGCAAGGTCGACTTGCATTTACTGATTTAGAGGATTTATCCTCGATTTCCTTTGTTGCTTTGCGAAAAGCTGGATCCTGGTTAGAGGCCGTACTACTCCCCCTCTTTTTATAAAACAGGGAGTTGAGTGGTTTTTATTGGTACCTCCACTCTTTCGGGCGCATTTCTAGCCGGATTAGGATTTGTAACACCTTTGAGATCAGTAAATGAATTGGCAGGTTATTTGCATGTGATGCAAATTTTGAATCCGAACGTAGAGTCCAGATTCTTGAGTACGTGGGTATGAGGAGGAACGTGAAGTCCCAATTGATTTCCTGGCATTCGATGTGGTACTTGAAATCTCCCCCTAATGCCTGGAAATAATCCTCCTTAAATATAAGCAATCAGTGTACTGGGCTATGAATACATCCCTTATGAGGGGTTCAAGGTACTGGGTTATCGACGGATTTGTACCCCACATAGATCCCTCATATGTGGGCCCATGATGTACGCTGCGGTGGTGAGATCGGTACGCGTGAAGCGTTTCCGAACTTACGCAGATGGGAAATGCTCGGAGGATTTCCACGTATCAATTGCAGAGGGGAAGTACTGCTATATGCAGTTAGTCAGTAGCAGCGTGTAAAACTGCGTGACTCCAACGTGAAGTTGGTAAATTGCAATTCATTAACATGGGTCGTGCAATGAGAAAAATCCTTTTGATCAGAGACGGAGCCAAAAACAATTGTGTATGGACACATAGGACATTGTGCTGAACTTCGATCCTCGGAGCCATGCACTAAATAGTGGAGGCATGTGAAGAGAATTCTGCAACAATATTTGTCCATTCGAATTGATTTAATTCGATTTTAGTCCAAACAATGGTTGGTTGGGACCACAAATATCACCTTGAATTCGTTCAAGGGACTGAAGTGATCCTTGGCACAATATGTGCACACAAATCTCATGACTGGAAAGTTTAGCTCATGCAAAACATGACCGATGGAATTGCATTATATGCAACATGTGCTACGAGTTGGATGTACGTGTAGTACAATCCAGACAATAGAGCGGGTACATTTTCATATACTTGTTCCACATCCATCGGATTGGCACTCGTAGAAATCTATAATAGAATTGAAGAAGTTCCAATATGGAAATCTTTATCAGATATATAGAATGTATACAATCTTATTTATATCAGAGTGCTGATACAATATATATGTTCTACTACAAAACACAAATGGACATTAATAAAGTGACCACCAAGGAGATAGTGGGACTAGACGATGTCACCAAACATGTAGGTTGAGGCGTACTCAACTATCATGTCCTCCGTTTGTAGGGTCCTCTGACGGCTGGAGAGTTACGGTGTTGCGAGGTCCAGAAGGAACGTCTCGCGAACTACCAGCTCCATCGGTGCCATCTGGATGAAGGTTGAAGTTGGCTTCAAACCTTTTCCCTCGAGGTGTGTTGCGGCCATGGGATTGCTAGTAGATAATGGCCAGATGCTTTGGGGTTGCACTTGTCAGTGGGGTGCGTGTAGCATCCACACTTGTCGCAAAGCTTAGTTTTGTCAAACTTGGGCTTTGCGGTGCCTTTCCCACGGTCTGAGTTTCTGGGCTTCCTGTTCCGGTTGCGCTTTCGCTTACCATTGAAGTTCGAGGGCTTTCCTTTAAAGCCACCATCAAACTTTCGTCCGTTCGCGACATTCATATGAACTAGGTAGAGGTTGAGAACCAACCGGACGCTGAGAGTCATTCTTAGCGAGTAGCTCATCATGCTTTTCAGCCTGAAGTAAAATATGAATAAGATCGAATAGACTTGGTAGTCGCGAGCACGGTACTGCTGCTGGAGGATCCTGTCAGATGGGAGCATAGTGGACAGATTTTTCTCTATCTTCTCCGCATCAGTAGGTTCCTTCCCGCAAATGCGCAGTTTGGAACTGATCTTATGAGCCTTGCTTTAGGCATGACAACTGCCTTCTGCTGGTCATACCTCGTTTTGAGGGCCAGAAACAAGGTACTGGGGAATTCTTCCTCCAAGTACTCAGACTTGAGGTCTGGATGAACATGGTGCCTTATGATGTACAAAGCATCATAGTTTTGCTCATCTGTCTGCGACGTGACTCCAGCCAGGAGTGGAACATCCCGAGCCTGGATTGCACGCACTAACCCATGGGACACAAGGGCTATCGTGATGTCCATGTCCCATATAGGATAGTTGTGGCCGTTGAGAGCGAGTGCATCAAACTCTCGAGCCATCGTTTATCTATATGGTATAAGATACTCACGCTTCGAATGCCTTATGTCACAACTTAATTAAAATGCATGGGAGAGCACATTGGCAATCATAATGTCAAAAATGACAACATGTAGGCTTAAACAGTAGGTGTAGATAAATCTACACACTACATCATAATCCCAAAACATTAATTCGAGGAAATCACTTTGAATTTTGCATCTATATGTGCAAGAAATTGAAAATCTCAATTGCAAATAGACATGTTAATCTCGACATGTGTCAAACATGGAAATATATACATATCTTAGAAACATTCCGGAATACATCATATTCAACAGTGAAACAGTACCATAGAGGTACTTAATTTATATTTGCAAGAAATTAAAATCTCAATTGCAAATAAATGTAATTAATCTCAACACGTGATAAACGTGGAAATATTACATCAACTTGAGATCTGGAATATATTGATACTCAACAGAAAAATAGTACAATAGGTACTGAATTTATATTTGCAAGAAATTAAAAAAAATCTCAATTACAAATAGACATAATTAATCTCGACACGTGAAAAACGTGGAAATAAATTACATCAATTTATGATCTGGAATACATTGGTACTCAACAGAAAACAGTACTGAAATATATGTACCGAATTAACAGGTCTAAAACAGGAATAAATCACTGCTAGAGCTTGTTGTCTCAAGATGCTGATATGTTAAAATATAAGCTAATTGCTTTGGCCCACTATGTATGTAAATGGGCCTACATAGGCTGCCATCGCTAAGACCAGTCGGTCAATCGATCGGATAAGGGAGAGAGCGACCAGGTAAGTCCCTAGTGGCTTCGATCCCCCAAATCACGCGATGCGACCAAGACCAGTACAGGCGGCAACGCCGGCTCTGTCCCCGCTCGTGTCGCTGCAGCAGCAATTACTGGCGGCGAGAGGAATTCCCGTCGCGCTCGTCCTCGTCGGAAGAGCCTCCGGGAAGGAGGGTGCCGGGAGCGACGCCGTTGGAGGCGCTGTGAGTCCGAGCGCCGCTGGGCTCCATGTGCCGGCACGGACGGAGCGGCCGCACGACGATGGGCTTGCCAACGGGACGCCAAGGGGCGACGGCGAGCGCCCGTGCGCGGTGAAGGCGGAGGGGCGGCAGGGGAGCCGCGGCCCGTGGAGGACGGCGTGCGCGGATATCCGGAGGCACGACATCGTCCTCGACTGCGGGTGTTGGCGATGGTAGGCGCGGTGACCTCAACAACCGCTGGGGTCGGAAATTGCAGCGGCGCGGCGACCTCGATGACCGCTAGGCGCCGCCTCCACAGGGAGCGGCGGCGACGGGCCGAGTGCTACTGCGTGGCTTCGACGTGTTTGCGTCTGCCGCTGGTTGCTGGTCGTGAAGGCCAAGCGAGCCGCAGGGAGAAGCACCACGCCGGGAGGCCGCGGTCGCGGGTGCCGGCGCACCGCAAGGATGCAAGCCGTGCGACGCCGCGGTCATGGCCAACGCCGGCGGTCCGCGAGCGTTGCTTGGGATTACCTTGCTGTGCAGAGGAGTCACCGGTGGTCCACCGTCGTCCGTCGACGGTATGTGCGGGCGTCTGTCCGCTGCTCGTTTTCCTCTTCTTCTGTTCTTTCTCTTCTATCGCTCAGCGGGAATATGCTGATAACGTATTGAAAGTATCGAGAGCAAACGAGAGAATGAACAAATGAATCGAACTGTATACTTTATTGATGATGAATAGTGCTATATATAGCACCAAACAAGCGGTTACAAAGGGGATGTCGATTCTATACAAACCATTACATTTAATTAAATGAATTAACTGAATCCTAACAATCTTCATACTTTGCGGAGTGTATACGGATACTCGGTAATGGAGCTTGTATACCGAGTTGTCTAAAAAATACTAGGAAAATTATAAAAATACTCGGCATTCGGCAAAGGCAAATGTATACCGAGTATAAAAAAAGGCATTGAAACCGCTCTCGGCAAAAATCCACTCTCGGCAATGAATATGGCCACGTGCCCCTTATTAGCGGGCTGGACGGCGCCATGACGGCGCTCTGTAGTTTGCCGAGTGTCTAGCGGTAGATTCTTACAAAAATCCACACTGGGCAGATACTTGGTAAGTCGCGATAAAGCTGGACCAATGACGCCTTCTTGATTAGTCTACCTATTGTCGTTTGTATTAGAATCATAATAGTAACAACTATCATTGTTTAGAGTCTGTCAATGTCAATCCGATATAGCTGGATATCTTAATCATTTCATCTTATCTCACCCAAAGTTTCATTAATATGATGCGCAATCCGACTATGAAACTAGCACGTATCTAACCGATGGCTCTCACAAAAAATGCTAAAAATACTAATCATAATCAGAAACAACACGATAAGGTACAACAAATACCAATTTCTTGATGGCACTCAAGCTAAACTAAATTTCCATGCTACAAATCACAAAATCCAAATCAAGGTTTGATGATCATGTCGCGATATTCTTGTCGCCATGAGCCTCAAGATATCTCCAACCTCTCATCCATACTGCAAAACTTTGGGGAGGTCACCGGCATAGTAACAAATATCTCCAAGAGCTTTGTCGCTCCTATCCGCCGTTGCGATCTAGACCTTCCGGACATTCTGGCGGACTTCTCGATTGTTATTTTCAACTTCCCATAAAGTACCTTGGCCTCCCCTCTCGCTTGGGAGGTTGCATTGGGTTGATCTTCTGCCTTACATTACATTGACAAAGTCGCTAGTCGTCTCAACCTCTGGAAAGGAAGGTTCGTCACTCGCTCAGTTTGTGCTTCTCTTGTCAAATATGTTCTTATGGCCATGCCGATTTTCCCGCTCGCCACCCTGAAGGTCGACAAAGGCACTCTATGTTCGACAAACTGCGAAGAGGTATGCTTTGGGCCGCGTGTTGGAGTGCCGTCTCGCTTTCCCCTTCCTTGCTACAGTAAAAGGCGGAGGAAAAGGCGATCTTGAGTGCCGCCGGCGAGTTCGCTGGTTCCCTACGCCTCCGGCGCCGTCGTGCGTCGTGAGGTGGGGGGAATCGTCGGATCTCGTCGTGCGGAAGTAGTTTAGGTCTAGTTAGTTCTAGTTTCCGTCTTCCTCGTCGGCGTCGCTCCGGTGGCGATGAAGGCGTTGGTGAAGAATAAATCCTCCACTTTCTTTCTCCGGTCCGGCGGCACGCTCGCCGGGAGGGAGGTTGAGTTTGTGTACTCAGTGCTGGCGGCCGTCATGGCGACTTGGGCTGCTGTGCATCTTGGAGTTCTTGTCCTTCGGGTCGGTCGACATCGCGTCGTCTTCTTCTTCAGGGGCGACGTGCGGCCCGTGAGGTGGTGTGTGATTCGTCAGGTACGCTTCTCTGTCCTTGCTTCTCTGGCCGGCCGTGGCGGCGAGGGGAGAGCTCGGTGGTTGTTGGCGTCCTGGTTTTGTTGTTGGTGGAGGTGGTGGTCTTCCTTGATGATTCTGCTCCGGCCAGCCGTGGCGGCGAGGGGAGTGGTTGTCTGGAGACTGGGTGTTCTTGGTGGCTGGCCTGGTCGATGCGGAGGCGGCGGGAAGATGGGTGGTTTGAGGAAGCGAGTGCTATGGCTGTGTACGTTCTTCGAGCTGGGTGTCCGTCGCGTCGCGGCGGCCGGATTTGCAGTCGACTACAACATGTGGAGGTGCTTTCTTCCCCGGGAATGGCGGTACGGCGGCTCCGGCGGAGACTGAGGTGTTTGGGGCGACGGGTGGATCCGATTGTGTTTCTTCCAGGTGGCTCGAGGTATTTAGTGCAATTTGCTGGGTCTCGTTGTAATTTCTGGTTCCTTCTGGACCTGTCTGTAAGTTGTATTGAGCTTCCTTTTTATATATCGGATCCTGTTCAAAAAAAAAAGGTATGCTTTGGGCCAACAATAATATTATCAACAACAAGAAGTGTAAGTACAACTGGCTGTGTGCACACCTAAAGCCCATGGTGGCCTTGGTATTCTAGATTTGGACAAGTTCTCTCGATCTCTCAAGCTATGTTGGCTCTAGATGGAATGGTCGGCCATGACTAAGCCCTTGTCGCAATGAAAACTTTGAATGATGGTGTAGACCGCCAATTCTTCAGCGCGGTGACGAAGGTTATAGTGGTTAATGGAAACAAGGCTTATTTGAACCGCTATCACTCTAATTGCTTGACATATTTGGAAAGAAATGAACGTGAGGGTTTTCAATGACACTTCTACACTCCCGGTGGTGCTAATGCAGAAACACAAAGATGAGGTAAGGGAGTGGATCCTGGCTGATGGAGAGCATCTTGCGGACATTATTGCTTAGTGGTTTCCTTCCCCCTTTGCGGGGATTTTTTTTCTTGGATCTCAGCCTAACCATGTTTACTCCTACTTTATCAATATAAAAGACAAAGTTTTTGGCGTTCAAAAGAAGAATCAAGAAGAAGCTAAAAGAAAACAAATTTTAATCTTGGTCGCTGCCCAATGGACTTGTCAACTTATATATATGCTGCTAATGAGAGATTTAAAGGTGGAGATGTGAGTACGGAAAGAGACGTCAAGATGCAGTACCGCCATGTCTTACAGTGAAGTCAATGGTGAAGAAAATGCTGAAAACTTTTCTTCTACGCAGCCCCAGTAACTTTTCCAACTACTACGACGAGATATGCTTGTAGTATGATCATGAATTTTACTTTTAGTTACTACAAATAGCTAGCATCCATAATTGTGGAAGTTTCTATATGCATCTAGAGGAACCTGGAAGAAAGAATCTGATATTAAATCCCCCAGAACGCTGCTGTTGAGCTGCTGCATGAGTTCCCGGCGCCTCTCCGGGCACCGCTGACCACCGCTGCCACCTGCACCCTCCTGTGTTTCTGGCACCTTTGGAAGCATAGGAACGGTGTCGTCTTCCAAGGTCTGCGCCCCTCCCTCCCTCTCCTGCTAAAGAACTGCCGCGGCGACGCTCAGCTGTGGCGTGTGCGGCTCCCCCCTGAGCTGCAACATGAAGCACTCGAATGGGTGCAGTGTTTTCCTCTGAACCCCGGTTAGCTTGGGAGCTACTTGCTTCCTTGCTGTTCTTCTCCCCCCATGTAAACATCCACTGTAAAGTCAGTTCAGTTGGGGCTTTTGCCCCAATTATATAAATGGAAAATTCAGGTGGAGGGTTTTCTCCCTCCCCGGTGACACTTCAAAAAAAAAAATCTGATATTTCTTACTGTTCTGCAAAGATGGAAAAAGATATATAGGCTGTTGGTCAAGCTGGACTATGAGTGTGGCGGATTCTTCTTTTCAGACATGTGTCAAGTGTCAAACACGCTTGTCGTCCTTGCAAACATTTTGAAAATATCATGTTGGTATCTATATCTATCAGACTCTTTGATTAGTAGCCTGTGATAACCTCATACCCAGAGAACCTGCAGGTAGTTAGTAGTCAATTCTTTGTGTGGACAATTTTTCCTCACACGCAAGAGCATTTCAAGTCTTTTTCTGAGAACATGTTGTACAACCATTCGGCCAGAGGCGAGAAGCTTACCCTCTCCGCTAGCCAATCGTCCAGATCCTAACAAAAAAGAAAAGAAAAATGAGGAGAGAATGTGACCGAAAAGCATATTCTGTAAGCTAATCTTCTCGCTTCAAAAGCAGTCAAAAAACAGCGTCACCGGCCGGGTTGACAAAGTCATAGACAACTGCACCGAGGATCTGAATTTGTCCCTAATCTATGGACGCTCCACCGAAAACTTGATACCTCGATCGCATCACGATTCCTTGGGGTTTAGAGAGATGGACCGAGCATCGAACTTGACCGGGCACATCATACTGCCAACAAATGGCGGCGGGCACATCGCCATTGCCGGCTCCAGTATATCAGCAGCGTCAGTGACATGTAGTGACACTATCAATGGAAGGTCCTGCCTGGTTCAGTCAGCTAACGTTGATGACAATGCAATTTGAGAAACTTGGATCATCGATCTTTCCCTGTGCCGTACGTTGTCCGTTTGTCTGCCGGCGTAAAGAAACAGGGCTTCGCTGCCTGAAAGGGACGGGCTCGTCCAACTTGATGCCACAAAACCATGTGAATTCCTCTGCGGAATTGTTCAGAGGTCTTGCGTGTCTATCTTTTCAGTCGATGGCTTCACTTTCACATCTCTACTAGGGGGTAGAAGTTTCTGTTTCGACTTGGAAATTAGGCACCCCCTTTGTTACGTACGCTGCTGGTTCCACATCGCTTGTGGTTGTCGTGGAGACATCGACCTGACAAATATCTCACCCACAAACCTAATCCTTTCATAGCTGGGTGTACTGGTGTAGTGAGTGGCCCAGAGATCGATTTGTACTTGCGGCTGACATGGATGGGGCTGTGCATATCGGTTCTGGTTAAGCAAACCTACCTACAATCTAGCCATCTAGGCACTAAGTTAATAGTCCTATCACTATCAGGCTCCATTTGCCCTTCCCACTTTTTTTTTTAACTTTTACTTAAATAAACCTAGCTACCATTATACACCAGCATTTGAAATGGTAGCATTCTAGTTGCACTCGAATTGTGTCTGCAGGAGACGACACTCCATCAGTTCGAAACTTCATGACGTTTTAGACATGGACTAGACACACGTTTTGGATGCAGTATTTTTTTTGGAGTACATAAACTATATAACATGGTACTCCCCCCGTTTCACAAAACAAGGCAATATCAATAAGTCTAAAACAAAACATATTTTCAAAGTATGTTGACCAAATAGAGTAAATGTTGATATTTTCTTGTATTTTCATAGCCAAAGTATGTTTTCACTTTTTAAACAAATTTATAGCAAAAAACACTTCTCGACACCGAGCTCCACTGCTCCCGGTTTTCAAAAAAAATGAAAAGTTTATTTCTTCATCTCAAAAATTGTGAAAAAATCATACAAGTACATATACATGTCTACTATGTACGCCCAATTTCAGAGAAATGTTTTTTTGTACGTAGCCTGCAGAAAAAAGACAAATCTATCGAGTAAAATGAGTTCTTTTACATGTATCATTGAGCGAAACTATGCAGACATGTAGACAACATGTATATGTCATCATGATTTTTTTGGGATTTTTTAAACTTCAAAATACCATTTTCGATTTTTTTATAAGGCATGAGCACTGGAGCTCGGAGCAAAAAGTTCTCTCTCATACTATTTATTGGGCTTAATTTATAAAATGGAGGTAGTATGATAATATACGTCTTTAAGACATGCCAGCTGTATTCCAACACATATAGTGAAAGACAAAGGCAGTTAATTGTGCTAGACAAAAGCAGAAGGGCGAGCATTTTGGATTTATCGGGCGGGTGTTGTTTTCATCGTCGAAAAGGAAATGTTTAGTTGGGGTGGCAGCTTCGCATTTACATGGAGGAGACAGATCGAGAGTGGCCCGGCCCCACTCTCCTCCTCTTGTCTTAACACTAACGAATTAATTAAGTGATCATTAACTTTGCACATAGATTATGAGGCATCTGTCCCACGCGCGCGAAAGTCAAATGAGGCAATCGTGCTAGTAGCTCCACTTTGCCTAGTTGCCTACTTGCCTGCCTGTGGAATGAGGAGTCCAGAGGAATCGATCTCAGACCAGTGACATGCAAGATCAAGCTGGACCAATGGCGCTTGGTGCCTACCAAATTAACCTACCAATCCTTGATACTATTATCTTTAGAGCTGTATTTTCATTATCATTGTTTACCACTAAAATTTTAAAAAAATCATTGTTTACCACAGTCTGTCACTACTGTCCACTGATCCGATGTAGGAGTAGGAGATTTTAATATTTTGCTATGATCTCACTCGAGATTTTAAATGGTGCGCGACCGAACAGCGAGACAGGTACATAAATCTAATTTTATCATAGCATACTCACAGAAAAGTTTAAATTATTTCTATTGTAGTACAAAATCACAAACAACAACAGCAAGCTAAAAGAAATATGAACATGAACTCGGCATCGATTAGTTGGCTAATGGTTGTGTGTGCTGCCCCGATTATCGTTATCATTGTTTACCACAGTCTGTCACAATTGTCTACTGATCTGAAGTGGTAGTAGGATATTTTAATAATTTGATTGATCTCACTCGAAGTTTTAAATGGTGTTTAATTGAACAAGACGAGCACATAAATATTTTTTTTTCGATGACACGCTCGCAGATAAAGCTAAACTTATTTTCTATTGTAGTACAAAATCACAAAACACAACAACAACCCAAAAGAAATCTGAAAGGAAACTCGGCGTCGATCAGTTGGCTAATGATTGTGAGCGCCACCCACGGTTATCGCTATCATTGTTTATCACAGTCTGTCACTACTGTCTACTAATCTGATATAGTAGTCGGAGAATTTAATAATTTAATATAATCGCTCAAAATTTTAAATGGCGTGCGATCAAAAGAAAGACAGACACATACATCTAATTTTATCGATGACACACTCACAAAAAAAACCCGCTAATGCATTATAGTACAAATCACAAACAACAATAGCAAGCTAGAAGAAATCTAAACTAAACTCTTAATTCCACACACATAAACAGCTTTAAAAAATTCCATCGTGAAAATAAAAAACAATGAGAGGAAAAAAAAAACAGTGTGCTGAAAGAGCGGCTCGCCGTTAAAAACTCTTGCGTACAATCTGTGACGAGTTATCGAGAGGTTTTGATTGTATACGCTTTAAGTCGATGGTTTGACATCTTTACCTGTACAGTTTTCCGCATGGTGAATAACTCACATACATCTCAACATAGGAAACTCTTTAAGGGTAAGGGTGATCCCTCATTTGTCCCCACCCTATTTGTTCCGAGAAGTGGGGTGGACAAAATTATCATCGTATCCAAGGGGAGTTCTCATTTGTGTGAACATTTTCCCTCATTTTGTGTACACAACGATACTTGGAACCTCACCCATTTTCATAATTTTTCTCCACTTCAAGAAATTAAACTCCCGTCTAGTGCCACTCCGATGCCAAAGCCCTCCACATTGAATCAGCCACGGTGACATCCATATCAAGGTCGCCTGTTTTAGCAGCCAACACCTTCCATCCCCGCACCCGAAACAAGCCATCGAGCTGAGATATCTTTCCCCATACTTTTGTTCTCCCCATCCCCATTACGATCACCGCTCACTTGAGACCGCAGACCCGACCGAGGTGCGGGAGGCGGGTAGGAAGCGTTCCCATGGCGACGGCGCTTGCGGGTGTCGTATCCCTCTTGGGGGCGCCGTTGTGGGTATCTTCTCCACGCTAGGGCTCCGGGTGAAAACCCTTGACTGTTTGGTCTCGACGGCGGCGACGCTTTGCGTCGTCACTCTCTTGGGGGCGTCGTCGTGGAGCATTGGTACTTCTTGATCTCGTGCCGGGGTCCTCGGTGGCAAGTCAGGTTTCCTTTTTTCTTTGTTGTTTATCTTTGATCTGCTGTGTAAGAGGATTTCCTCATCACCTTATATCGGTTCGACCGTTGGGATTTATTTATAAAGCGGGGTGCAAGCCTATTTCGAGGAAGCAGCCCCATGGCGCACCTTACAATGTGAAGTATATAGGAGAGCTTTGGTGCCGAGTTAGCCGCGCTTGGCAAGGAGATCCTACGGGAGGGCAAACGTGGGTGAGGTGGCTGGATCGAAAGCACGGAGTTGCGGCATGGTTGGGAGGAGAGAGGAAAAGCAATGGCAGTATGTCAAAGTCGGGCGAGCGGCGTACTGAGGTTTGCAGAGACAAGAAGATTAGATAGGAAAAACAGTATTGGTAGGGGTTACTGTTTGGCAAGTGGGGCCAGCTACTAGGCCGCAGATGTGGAGGCGGACAATGCAAAAATTAATGATTCCCCGTTTCTCCCTCAAATTTTAGGAGAAATGAAAGATGTCAACACATGCTAAATAAAAATGGATGAACAAGGACGCTCTTGGGCAGATTATTGAACAAAATGAGAATTAAAAAAGTCCTTGAATTGGAGTTTCCCTTACGTAGCAGGGTACATTGGCGAAAAGTTTCAGCTCCCGAGTTCATCGTAGCTCTTTTTGTTTTTGAAAACCTGTACTTTTAACTACAATAAATTGAAATATAGACAAGTGCATGGATTGATGTCGTAAGTGCTTTCAAAATTTTGTCTGACATATATGCTTAGGTATGAAAAACAAATATGGGTCGTAATGATGCTTATTTCCGTTTTGGAACCATAATCTCATCTTTTTTACACATCCCAATATATATAGTTTTATTCAACAAGATTTACGACGTATCTGCAAAAATGAATTTTTTAATCTTCCAAACAACATTTATTTTTATTTTTGTTAAACAGGCTTCATGGAGCTCAGGAGTCAAATCGACCCAGTGGGAAGCCATACAATTCAAATTCAAACGTCATCTATTTTGGAACAGGTATAGTGAGCTAATTTACAAGAGGGCCTAAACATTTTGGATTTATCCGGTGTGTGTTGTTTTGATCGTGAGAAAAGGAAATGTTAGTTGGGGTGGCAGTTTCGCATTCACATCCATCGAAGAGGGAGCGTGACCTACACACACACAGGCACAGAGCAGCCCGTCCCCAGTCTGCTCCTCTTGTCTTAACACTAACTGGTTAATTAAGTAATCATCACCATAGATTGCTACTCCCACGAGCGCGAAAGTCAAATGAACGAATCATGCAAGCAGGTAGTGAGTAGTTGCCTGCGGATGTGTCTCGGACCAAGAACAGTACTCTCTCCGTCCCAAAATAAATGTCTCAAGTTTGTTCAAACGTGAATATATCTAGACATGTTTCATGTATAGATAAATCCACTTTTGAGGAAACTTGAGACACTTATTTTTATACAGAGGAAGTAGCAATCAAGCTGGAGGACCAATGGCACCCGCCTAATTAACCAACCTGTTCATCTTAGTATTTTCATTATTATTCAGTCTGGCTGCTGATCCATGTAGTAGCAGGCAATTTTAATCAGTTGATCTAACCTCATCACGCAAAGTTTAATCAGCATGATACGCAACCAATCGGACGCTGAAACAAGCTAAACTAAATTTACATGGTACAAATCACAAACAACAACAAGAAGAGATCTAATCTAATTTCTTGATGGCACTCACAGAAACAGCTGAACTAGATTTTCCTGCTACACAACACAAAACAACAACAGGAGCACCAAAAAAGAACTGAACTAGAAGAAAAATCTAATCTTGGCTGAGGACGCTGCAGCTGGACGCGGTGCTCCGCATGGACGAGCGGCCGATAGACTCGTCGATTCGGTCGAGCTGCGGCCGCCACGGCGCCGCCGCCGCGCAGCCCGACTTACCCGCCGGACGCGGGGGAGCCGCGGCCTTCGCCGTGGCCTGACCCTCCGGACAGCTGCCGGCGAAGAGCGCCTCGACGGGGCAGGGCGCGGAGCCACCGCCCTTGCGGGCCAGCGCGGTGAGGCGGTTCATGAGGCAGGCGAGGTCGACGGCGGAGGACTCGGCCTGGAAAAGGGAGTGAGGGAGGAGGAAGTAGACGGTGCCCGGCTCCAGCGCGTCGTCGGGGCGGAACAGCGCCCGGCCCGGCTGCAGCAGGTGCGCGGACGAGCAGAGCACGTACTGCGAGGAGCTGGAGGAGGTGCAGGAGGCGGTGGCGCGCGCCACGGTGACCGGCTCGCCGGCGTCGAAGTCCTGGACGTACCCGTTGGTGTGGATCACCCGCACCCCCGCGAACGGCCGCAGCGCGCCGGACGTCGAGGAGAAGCCGCACCCCATGGCGCGGCGAGCGAGCTGGGGGGAGTGGAGATCCGCTTAGTTGGTCGGAGCGAGCGAGGGCTGGGCTGGTGGCGTGTGCGGGAGGGAGTTTAATGGGTTGACGGCGTGTGGCTGGCCTCGTGAGCGTGGGCGACGGACTTGACGAAGAAGAGGCGCTGGCTGGCGTGGTATATGGACCTCGTGGCGTGGACCGACCGGCATGGCGTGGCTTGATTTATAGGGCGGGGGCAGGGAAGCGCGCGCTTGATTAATTTGTCATCTATGTCTATGTGGGTGGTGAGGAAGAAGAAGAAATGGTGTGGATTTTTACTTTTTTTGGATAAGCTCGCTATATGCTTATCTACAAGTTACAACTGCTCTTTTAGTTAATTCTTTAATTACTCGTATGCCCGCAGAAAATTAATTAGTTATTTATAGTACTCTATGAAAATGTTATTTCGAGAGAACCACCCTCTCAGGGTGGGTTCACACGGATGTTTCTCAGTTAGACGGAATATTTTTCAACGAGAGCCGATATTTCCATTAATTTACAATAATGTGTTTCACACAATAAAAATCATTTCAAGGGTGGTTTCTCACTGTTGTTTCTCATTTAGTCAGAATATTATTAAGTGAAAGGCGACATTCCCTGATATTGTGTTTCACAAAAAGAACATTTAGATAGGATACAAAATTAAACTAGCTGGCAGTTGAAGCTATCTTTAGTTGCGACTTTGCGAGCCCAAGTTCGAGATTGGTACAGGATCGCTATCAATTGGTGGCTTCTCTTGGTTTGTCCGTCCGTGGAGCTAGCTAGGTCCAAGCCTAGCATGGGGCACGGAGAAACCAGAGCGACGCACGCACCACAACAATACAATGACCGCTCACGGCCGACTTCTGTAGCTGAGCTGACTGCTAGTAGTAGAAAATGAAGATAAGATTTGTATAGCCTACGGTCAGCTGGCGGTTGGAAAACCTAGCTTCTGCATCCGCAGCACACGCCCTGAGGACGTCTCGCGCCGGCGCCGCCGGAGAACAAACAAAACCTCGTTCGAAGCAAGTGGTCGAGCTGCCGGGGAGAAGCTAGTAGCTTCTGCGACAATACTTGCATTTGTTGCTTTATATGGGTTTTAGTCACACGCCATCTGAACGATGTTCACGCGAATCACACGAAATCGGTGTCTTGTCTGACTGAGTGTCCATGTTCTGCTAAGTAAAAGTGCTTGGCTTCTTTTGTATAGTGTTTTTTTTTCATAATAACGATCTTTTGTATAGTGCCTGACAGTTGAGAACTCACAGCACACCGATGCAGCACAACACATATCTTCTACTTCTATCAAACCAAGCTAAGCTAAACCATGAGCATATGCCACGCCACGCACTTTGGCATCTGATTAACATCAGAAACCTAGACCGGGGGAGAAGAGAGTCCCTCAGATCAGGACGTTTTCGTGAAGGTCGAATCCTTTCGGCTCTTCATCCGACAGTGATCTCCTTTTCTCCTCTGCTGGGAGGGATGCTCCGGTAGCTTTGGCATCGGCGGAGTCCCCAGTTTTTTCAACATCCTCCAAGGCTCAAGGACCTAGTGCAGTTCGTGCTGCGTGTCGTGGACTCCGTCGACCGTGGCGTGGCGTGTGGCTATTTCTTGGACTTGCCCATCGAGTCTGTCCAAGTCGTGGGCAACCGAGAAACCGGAGCGACGCACACTCACTCTCCCGGCCGATTTCTTCTGCATGCATGTATGTAGCATAAATAAGCATAGATCTTTATACAAAAGATCGTTATTATGAAAAAACACTATACAGTATTTTTTTTTGACAGTGAAAACCGTATGCCCAGCACACAACCTGAAGATTTCTTGCTTCGCCAGCCGCCACCACCGGCCTCGGCTAGTCAGCCTTATTCCATGTTGATTGTGTTAGAACTTTATTCCGTGTTGATGTTGGTTCCATACTAGTATACTACTAGTACTACGCCGTCAAAAGTTTCAACTCTCATGGGAACCTGCCTGTGGTTAGGAGGGTGGTTGTACCCCTAATCCAACAGAGTTCAAATCTCAGGTTTGACGCTGGTATTTCTCATTTAGGCGGAATATTATTCAGTGGAAGGCGACGGAGGCGTCCGTGGTGACTTTGTCAATCTCAAGACCTGATCCGCCGGCTCAGTCTTTTGGAGGTGCTCATAGGGGTAGGGTGTGCGTGCGTGCGTTCATAGGGGTGAGTGTATGCGCGTGTATGTGGGCATCTACGTTGTACTGTGTTTCGCAAAAAAAAAGTTTCAACTCTCATCTATATGAGCCCAACTGTACATAGCTTAGGCCCAGTTCTTTTGGAGCTTTTGGACAGCTTAATGGTGAAAATAAGCTTAAGCTAAAAAGAACTCAGATTTTAAGTTGTTTCCTGTGGCAGCCAGCTTCTCTGATTCCTTCACAGTGGAGAAAAGCTGGGTTACCCCAACTTCCCGCAACCGCCCGCAGCTTCCAGCGAGTCAAGCGAA
This sequence comes from Poa pratensis, assembly GCA_947311845.1. Taxonomy (NCBI): domain Eukaryota; kingdom Viridiplantae; phylum Streptophyta; class Magnoliopsida; order Poales; family Poaceae; genus Poa; species Poa pratensis. The sequence continues at coordinate 17,920,066 of CAMZMU010000078.1, forward strand.
GCGTTATATGTGTTGCCCCTGTTCGACATCGGATTTACAGCAAATTGCCACCGCGCCCTGCATCTAGAGAGCGAGACCGAAACGTTATCTCCTCTCCCCTTGTGTTGTCGTGCTAGCCTGCTAGGGTTCCTCCACGCTAGCCCACCGCCGCCACCGTCCCCGGCAACTCCGGTCGCGGCTCCCCGCCGCCGCCATCCCCGGCAACTTCGGTCGCCGCCCCCCGCCGGCACAAGCTTCCCCAACTCCGGATTGAGGTGAGGTCGAGCTCGTCGGCCGAGTCTCGTTCTGCTGCGGCCGTCCCCGGCAACTCCGGTCGCCGTCCGACCTCCTCCTCCGCCGCCGCCCTCCTGTGGCCTCCGTCCGTCCTCCTCCTCCGGTCGTCGTCTGCTGCTGCCTCTCACAGATGCAAAGTCAAGCTCGAGCCCACGCCGCCCACCACATCTCGAGCTCGGCGGCCTCTGTTCCGCTGCGGCCGTCCGCCGGCGCTCCGTCTCCGGCCGACCTGCTTCTCCCGACGCTCTGCTTGTGCCAGATCTCGCTAACCACCTCCCACGTCCGGCCGACCTGCAGCTCCTCTGTAGCACGACTCATCAAGATCATGCATCGGTAGCAGTTTCTCCGTTGGAGCCACACGATAATGCTAGTGTTCAGTGATGTCATGTATATCAGACTATCAGTACGTGCAGTGTTCGAACATGTATTCAGTCGCAACATAAATTCTGGAATTGTTTCTTTCTCAAATTCTTGAATTGTTTCCGTCCTCAAATTTCTAGCAAAAACAGTAAGAAACAACAGTTAAAACACAAAATCATCTCAAGGGCATTACAGACTTTGCATCATACCGCTCAGACAATAAGCCGGGACAGTGAAAGCCGAAAAGAACTGAACTACATTTTCTCAGGAGCTTATTTTCACTGCTGTTTTTCTGGACAGCTCAAACCGGAGTGGCTTATGCACAAGCCAAAGCTCAAAAGAACTGGGCCTTGGGTTCTTTACTTTTGGACCCGAACCTGTGATTCCTGGCTTCGTTAGTTTTGGGCCACTAGCCCAGCTGTACATAGCTTAGGTTCTTTACTTTTGGACCCGAACCTGTGATTCCTGGCTTCGTTAGTTTTGGGCCACTACATGAGCAACGTGTACATAGATAGCTGACTGCGTTAGTTTTGGGCCCAAAGTTCTGTACATCTGCCGCATGCTATCTAGCGGTCATCATTTTTTGTTTGTCAAAACGATCAGCCAGCCAACATCTGCCAGAACAGAGCACTTGTCAAGCAGACGACCCTCGCGCAGCACACAGCACTGATCACAGTGGCGAAGCTAGCCGATCAAGCCATTGGGTTCAGCTCCTTCTTCCGGGTGTAATATTTCACTAAATACCATTGAGAGATACTAGACCATTGAAGGATTTGGTGATTTCATTGGGTTCACGTGAACCCAATGGTTATACACCAGCTCCGCCACTGACTGATCACCAGCTCTGCAGTTGCAATCTCTTTTGGCAAGACAATGCCACTGTTTACACCAGCAAAAATTGCCGATCTTCAAGAGCAGCGGGTCAATCGAAAAGGTGCGATCCTACGACCCACGCTGGATTCTAACACGGGTTACATTACAACAGACAGCGCCTGGACTGTAGCGCCACGGCGATCGGGGTGGACAAAGAACCCTCGAGATGTCCTTCCTCAGATGACAGTGAAGTTCGAGAATATGTTCATCAGGGTGTCGAGCGCCTCGGGGTAGAACTTGCGCGCGAACAGGTAGCAGGGCCTCTTCATGCTGTTCCACATGCACGGTCGTCTCTGGGCCTGATGCTGCAAGAAGACCACGATGAATGAAATTTGTCAGGTAGATCCTCCATGCAGAAGGGAAAGATCATGATGATCAGTACCCTTTTGGTTTGCAGATACTACATTGTGAAAGCGAAAATAATGGATTTAACATCTCTACCTTTGCGTTGCTGTTCACATGAACGCTCTCGTCAATGGACTGCAGCAAAAGTTTCATAGTTAGAAAGATCCCCAGAACTTTGGATTTTATGCACTAGCGAGCATAACAAAGAACTCACCGCTATACTCTTAAGCAGCTCAAAGCTTGTGTCGACAGCCCTATAGACTTTAGGGTGCCATTTTCCTTCGGACCAATCGACACGTGTCACCGACCAATTTGAAACTCCAGTTGGGTCAACCATCTGCGGAGACGATAACAGTAGGACGTTGCTGGTGAGAAATGTAAAATATAACACATTGGTTAGGAGCTTCTGAGTTCTATCTTACGTTGAACAGGGTTGGCAGATAGTGCTCGTCAGAATAGCAGTTATGCCATTCATTTCCTGGCTGCAAAGTGCAAATGGTAACAAGGTGTCAGTGGCAAAATACATGTCAGGAAATCAGGAAAGATAAACAACCTGATGTCCACCAAATTACAGAAAAGACAACCAAACCAACTTTTAGTCAGGGGAACTGACCCGAAAAACAGTAGTAACTAACAGTAACAGATTGATGCAGTATTAGGATTCGCCCTCTCTATTGTTTACACTTCACAGTACTAGACCACAATGCTCAACACTACTGAAACAGATCTACAAATAGCTAGGTCGACAGTAATAGGTACCATGAGTAATGCATCATGATCCCCAAAATCCCCAAAATGAAGACGATATAAGAAAATTTTGACACTCATTTCAGAAGCTGTCAGTTTAAAAGTTTGAAATGACTACAGTCGTCCAGTTTGGACAAAACTATGTATATCAGGTTTCATTTGATCATGGAATTGAGGCAGAGGGGATTAGCTCCCTGATGATGTAAAAACATTCGACACATGTGACTATGAAAATAAAAAGTGGGGACTTAACACTTCTGGTGAAGCAAAATCATGAAGACAGAGCAAGACTTACTGAAACAATTGCTATGCGATAGCTTAGAGATTAACCTATTTTTTCCGATAGCTATTACAATTTACTAACATATGAAATATTGCATATCTACTAGGGTCTAATACACAAACATATAAGGGGCATTATAGCAATCTGATTCTCAAAGAAAAAGCACATCATGGTATTTTGTTTTACTTTTCTTCACACTTTGCTGATCTTTACCTTACAGTAGCGTTTGAACTTTCCATAGTAAAGAGTGTCAGCAAGAATAAGGACTGCATGCTGCCGTTTCACTGTGAACCACTGAGAGGAGAACATGTCACGTCAGAATGTGGGATATTGGGCTATAGAAAAAGATGGCCATTTTGTAAATTAGGAGATCGATGCGACATCTGGCAACCATATGATACAAATAAGAAGAAATTTCGAATTATCCTTGTCATTTTAAAGAAGTTTTCGTTAATCCATTTTTTGTGATTCTTGAATTTGGTAAAAGAAAAGTGGCTTCCACTTTTTAGGGAACTGAATCATAGAAATTATCACCTGTGCACCTTTTCTCCAATCAGTCTTGACGATTTCAGGTAACATATAGTCAGAGTATCTACCTGCTCCATGTGGACCAGGATCGTCGAAACTGAATAAAAAATGGCATGTCAATGGTGAGGATATGATGTTTGTAACAATAATGAATAAAGAGAAACAGCAGATCCACAATCAAACATTGTTCAACTTTAAGTAGAAAAAACTTGCTTCTATACACAATCACATAACCTGCAGGATGTCCACTTACGAGTCAACAAAGCTGATGTTTGTTTCCATGAGATAACTATATACATAATCGAAGTTATGCAGCGGTACACAACTGCAATAAGAACACAGCATTAGGATACGGATAAGAATATGCAATTCAAATTTAGATCAGAACAAAGAAAATGGCTGACCTCTCAGCGACCAAGACAAAATGTTGGTTGTCAGCATCTTGCAATGCATTTGCCAAGAGCCTCCTCTCTGCATCAATCATAGAAACTGTACCCCAGACCACCTACAGGGAAAATTGAACTATTACTTTCTCAAACAAGTAAGAAGATAAACTGTGGAACAGTCTTAGATCCACTATGTTTATCAGGCAGGACATGATAGTACAAACAAACCATACTTGATACTAAATCTACAAAGTACAGACTTACATGAAAGAAGAGTGGGGATGAGTGTATTACAGAGAAACTGGGAACATCTATCCAATGTAGATAAATTCAAAAATTACAAACGAGGCCTCTAAATCAATTCAAACAATATAAAACAAGCAGGCCTCTAAATCAATTCAACAATACAGGATGAGACTACATCTAAAGCTATTCTAATCATTTACCTTTTCACTCCGAATATCCCTGCCAGCGAATATTGGACTTGCGTGAACTTGCCTCTCTCGTGAAGCATGTATGTATATTGTGTATCTGCCTTCATGTCCCTGAAAAAGTACATCCAAGCAGCTGGATTCAGTATTGATGCACATGCAACTGAGTATATACTGTTCTTTCATGAGTTAAGTCTATTAATTTGAAGTTCTTATGTAAAACATGCATGATAATTAATAATCCACTTCTAATTCAAAAAAAATAATCCACTTCTTCCGAGTAGGAGAACACATTAGTAGTAGTATCACATCATACAAGTTCAACCACTAAGATGTACAAATTTCCAATAAGACTAGACAGAGACGTAATTATTGTAATTTTGCAAATAGTTCCAAAGATCATACCATGAAGAACTTCTCCCAAAGCTTCTCAAAAGGCAATGAACTGGGTGTCAAGAACATGAAAGCAATTTTCGGATTCTTTGACTGAACCGGCGGTGAACGAACAATGTCTCCTATTACAACACGAGCTGCTATCTCATCATCAGTGTATACTCTGACAGGTTCTGGAGGAGGCTGAGAAGTACAGGTATTTGACAAGTAACAAGCCGAGTAATGTTGGGGTTTATAGAGATAAGCTCCAGTGACTATTGCGCAGACAAAAGCAATCAAGACAACAATCCAGAGAGGCCTTTTAGATGAAGGTCTATTGCGTGGTGCCATGATCCAGGTGTATACGTAGCAATGACAGAACTTCAGAATCTATCTACATCTAGCAAGCTTCAGCTCTGCAATCATCCAAAACCATCATTCTGGTTGAACCTATAAACACCTGGAAACGTAGTAAAAAGGATAATTCGAAGTTAATGACCAGCAGACTCGTATCCTTGACAATCTCGGTTATGGAGTTATGCAAAAATACAGGGGATGAAACCATTTTAATGTATAAAAAGCTACACAGCTTAACAATGGAGTAACACCATAATTAAGTAAAGAGGAAGATCAATTGAGGACATCGTCATATAATCTAAACACGAAATAGAACGAGGAGTTGGCTTTGATCCGAAATATGCAGGCTGCAGTTACAGCTACATTTTGATTTTGTTGTTTCTCCTAACTAACAAATTTGCCTTTTTTTTGCTGGGTCATAAGCTTTTACTAACTAGCGCCAGCTCTGAAAATTCCAGTGCGACTCGTGCACGCTGTTTGCATGTTAAAGATGATGACTCATCAGCAGTCATCTCCCTTTGCGCATAAGCAACCCCCACTAAACCCTAAAACCTCACCCATAAGAGATTCGAAATCTAGTCTGAGCTCTCTCGAAACCAGAACCCTAGTTTAGCCTGATTTCCTCGACGAGATGCCAAGAGAACTCCTCGAAATCAGCTTCTGCTGCCAAACATCTGCAGCGAGACCACCGGAAGTTCCTCCTCTACGGCTACTGCCGCAGTAATAAATCCTAACATACTCAGTCCAGAAGAAAATTCGAAAAGAGGAACTCGACAGACACCCACCAATAATTCCTGAAAACGTCACCACCACCCAAAAGAAAACTCTTTTCCCCTTTCCGGAGAACCAAAACCCTAATAAGAACACTCCCAAATCGCCAGGCTAACACTGTGGAATCCAGAACCCAGAACGCGGGCCAAGATGGCGCCTAAAAATCCCCCCCTTTCCGTTTTCCGCAGCAACATGAGTACCACCACCCCGGGAAATGTTCCGCGGATTCGAACTGAAACGGAAGATGGGTTCGAGCGGAAAATACGGGAAGCGTGCGTCGTACCTTGGTTGACGCGCGCTGGATCTCCCCGACGCGAGCTCGTGACTGCTTCCGATTACGGAGGGGGGAAAGAGAGAATTGGAGAGATCTAGGAGGAAGTGGGGATGGATTTGTGGGAGGAGGAGGAGTGAGGTGGAAAGAGAGGTTAGAGGAGTGGACGGGAGTTACACTTTGCATCAGTCAGTTACTTTGCGCTAATTAAAGCAGGACAGGAGTCATTCAGAGGCAGAATGGTGCAGCAGGTGATGATGATGCGCTCTGCACCATCCTTGATTTTATATAAAGTGTGTATTTGATAAAACTTGTTTATCGTGGTGGAAACAAAAATCCCAGATGTTATTGACAGCCATGTATTCTGGCATTTTCGTCAGTGGTTTTTCCTTCACCGTATATCAGTTTTTTTTGTTACAGAACAAAAATCCAGAGTTTGGTGTAGTAAAATTGTGCCTTTTTTCTAATTTTAGCTTGATTTTGTTCTGCTTTGTTCTACTCAACACGTTGTGTCATTCGACCAGTTGGCTTTATTAATTTAAAGTCGGGCTCCATAATATTTTATCTAAAAAAAACTAAAAAGAATCTGCAAGTATTAAAATTCGTGCTCTACATTTGCATATGGTTCTTCTAAGTTTTTTAAGCATGGTTATCTTTATTATTAAATGGGAGTTCGTACGTGGTACGTCGTCCCGTTTTCTGCCTCGCCTGCTCGTTGCTATCACGATCGTTCCTCGCGCAAAAGCCCATGTAGAACGACCACTTGGCCCGGCTAGGCCCAGCAAACGCCATCCTGCCACAGAAGTGATAGAACGCATCCCCAACCGCCGTCTGCATGCTCTGCCCTCACCGACGGACTCCTCGCACTGCCCACGCCGTCGACCACCAACACCGCTGCACTACCTAGACGAGGATGCCGCCACCGCCGCCGTCCACCGCTGTCGGTCATCGGTGCTTGTTCAGCGGCCTGAAGAAACCGCCGCCACCAACGGCGCTTGAAAACAGCCGCCGAGGTTGATCTCCCTCCTCCCAGATCTGAGGGAACCCCCTCCCCTGGGCCGGTCCTCCAACAACCACGAAAATGGGGTTCTGCCAAAAAACGAAACAGCGACAATGACCTAGGTCCAGGCTGAAAGAACTCGAGTCCCTCCAACTTTAGGTTTGGTATTCATCTTTTAGTCCCCTATGTTCATGTGTCCCTGATACTTACCGGTTCATGAATGCCTACTCTTTTTCGTGCTTAGATTGATTTTCTAGGATTCCCATGAATTGGTTGTTCACGATTTAATTCATCCCTATGTGATGCTCTTGATCCACTACAATATTTTGAACTGAATTCTTTCCCATTTTGATATGATGTATCTTGAGAGAGAGAGAGAGAGAGAGAGAGAGAGAGAGAGAGAGAGAGAGAGAGAGGATGTTGGGCTTGAGAGGATGCATTGGTGGAGATGGTACTGAACTATTGATGCTTTTGTGTGCTGCTGCCCTGCCATCGAAGGCACGGACAAACAGGTAGTCGGAAACACCATTACAAAGGCACATTCACACGATCTTCTCCACTACAACATATCAACTTTTTTGTTAGGACATGACCGTATTCATTGATATAAGGTGTTGCTTCTTGCATGTCTATCTACCAATAGGCCTCCTACACCATGATAAGATCAATTCGGAGATCAAGAAACCACATGAAGAAAGGAATGGACAAGTATTCAAGATGGTGAAAATAAATTAATCTTTTGGTAAGTGTATGTTAGATTATGATTTATGAATCATTTTTTGAATAATGTACATGAACAATGAAATGATAAATTGTCAGAGTCAAGCTTTGCAACACTTTTCTCAAGAGAGAAAGGTAAAAAGGATTACTCAATGATGATTCAAACTAGAACATGTCATTCTAGCAAAATTTTAGCACTGAATACGGTACGTGTCTTAAATGAGCACAATATCCTACTAATTGTGGGCATGCTTTTTATAATTCAAACTGAACATCCTGCAGATTCATGCTCCTTGTAGTATATAAGTGATTCGTTATACCTCCATTAGATCCATCATTGCAGGATCATATTCTACTATAGAGACTAGATGTTGCCTTGGTTTAGTTGTTATGTAATATGAAGTATTGATCATACAACCACTACCTAATGAAGATCTACCTATATTGGATCTGTCATGATTTTGGTTCAGTTAAGTTTAAGTGGTAACATTAGACATTGAGTTCCTCATAGAACCTGGAGCTCTGACTCATATTGAGAGATAATTCTGTATACTTTTACTTTTGCAGCCATCTCTCGCTGTAGCTATCTTGGTTATTAGCTAAATCATCTTGGTTTGTGATTTCTTTGGCATCTTATTTGATGCTTAGTGTACTTTAACTGGAAGGCATGAGAACAACATGCTCAACGCTGAGATAACTCTGAGCGCGGGGCATACATCTGTGTCACAATGATCTTCTGTAAATGCCATCTCATCCACTCCATACAGGTAAACTATGAGCTATCAAATATCTCTTTTGACAGAAGTTTAATTCTAGGAGGTAATTTTTCAAATCAAGATGGTGTATATGTGACTTAATTTAGCATCGCGGACAGGTGGTGCGCTGCTGATTTGGCTATATATAATGAATAAGCTATACTGGAGATTTATGAGATTCCAAAAAAAAAAGTTGTGGTCTCGAAGCTTTTATGCATTTTATTCAACAGTGCTATACATCTAATAGATTAAAGAATATATTGCATTCAACAATTGTGATAGTAGAAGCATTTTCTCATGTATAGCAATAATTCTACATGGATATATAATAGTAGTTTGGAATTGATGAAAAAATAAACTATTTATATTTCCAGATCTACCTTTGAAATGTTGGTTATGTATTTTTGTTTGAAAAGCTCGGCCAAAATCAGTGTCCTCAAATCGGGTCTATCTAGACATGCAGTTATGTATTTTTGTTTATCGTTGCACAATGGAGATTGTGTCTGCTTGTGGGTGTTTGCCCCGCGCCTCACAGAATCTTACCATGTAATGTAGTCCTAATGGTTTGTTCATTTATGTTGCAGATTCTTGTAGGTCTATCTGCGGATTTTATGCTTATCCAAATGTATTCTTAGACGATATTGGGCAGTGACTAATTTCCCCAAGATATCTTGCATGGTATTACTTGCAAATTACAAAATGGAATTGGTGTTTGTGAGGTTCGCTCAAGTCACATTCTTACTTTGCAGCATCAGTGCATGTATTTTCTGTGCTTATGGTGTGATTCTTCATGCGCTCTTAGACTGGGTGCTGAACCTCTTGTCAAGAATATTTCCTTGGTTGTAGATGCTTCATGGACTTATCATGATTCAATTGTTGTAGAACTGGAAAGACAAATATTTATTGTAGAAACTAGAAAGGTATGGTTAGAGATGAAGAGCTATAATAAATTTTTCATAAATAGTTCCGGTACATGTTTATTTCCATTCCAGTTTATGGTTGAGGATCCATAGCAACGCACGGGCATTCATCTAGTTATGGATAATTGATGGCATGTCCTGTGTAAACAAGTGTTTGTGTGAAAAAACTTTATTAAGTTATCGCTTTTTATCTTGTACATCTCACGGATGTCATATTTTGGATCCGAATTTATAGGTGAACAAGATACAACATAATGTATGTCCATAATACCTTTTCATGTTGGAAACTCAAAAGAGCTACATGCAACACAAAGTGCGGGCACAACTAGCTGCAGAAAATTACATGCTTCTTATTGGCCAACATCCAATATTTATTTTGCAATTATATATTTTTAAACTCAGTAATAAGAATTTTAAGTGGGTGTGACGCTATAATTCTACTTTTATGCAATTTGAAGAGGCCCCTAACAATATCGAACGATTGTTTATTAACTTGTTTTATCACAAAAATCCCAAAAGATACAAATGCAAATAGTACGAAACTCGCGAACCCTTAAAACCCCCCAAAACTACATTTTTCATTATAGAAGTACAAAACTGCACACAGTTTCTTACTAAAGTTACATATTTTTGAAATATGCAATTTTACTACGAACTTTTGTAAACTGTTTTAGGAAGAGAAAAACGATTGAGAGATAACTCGATCACAATTTATGGACTTATTGTTGTGTAAAATATGTATTTTAAAGATTGTGAAATAATATGGAATGGGTGAATCAACAAACAGGAAATGAACCCCACGTGTACAGCGTGAGCATAGCGATCCGATTTCACCTACAAGCTTCACTCACGCAGTGTTTACTAAATACCGGAGACGCCAGGCTTTGGAGTTTGGATGTTGACAAAGTCATCAAAGCTACCTTAACAACTATGTCATCTACCAGAGAATGGAGTAGTCTATTTTGTTGAGAGCTAAGATACCCCAGTATAACCGATATCAAATTCTAGGTTTGATGTTTTGGTGTCCCATTAATGCGGATTATTCTTTCAGACAACATTCCTGGCAATAGTGAGCCACATGTGTGAAACCTCCACGACTCCAGTCTTCCGTAGACGACACATGCGCACAATGATGTGTTTACGTCTACATACATTTTACTTGGTGTTTACATGTTGTCTACATGCATATTAAAGTGAGTGAACCTACACATGAAATTTGTTTAGATACACTTGTGTGCATGTGAATGTGAACAAAAGATAAAACATCTTATATTTGGGAACGGAGGGAGTATGTAAGAAGGATATTATCCTATCCAACCAGTGGAGAAACGCCATGGTCCTATCTCCAACCAGTGGAGCAACGCCATATATGGAGTCTGGATGTATCCGGTTGGAGTCTGACACCAGTGGCGGGCCTAGGATTTCAAGGTTGTGTATTCAAAATCTTAAGAGGTGCAAACAAAAAAAATTGTCTGTCTAAAGCCTAGGTTATTCCATGTATAATTGATTATAGCATCAAATATTTTTAACCGTACAATGTATAGAAGATATGGCACAATTTCACAATAATATTTCAAGCCATAGAAACGGATCATAACTTAAAATTGTTCAACAAAAAAGTACCAATTGTTCAACATATCAAATAATCAACATCTGAATTATATAGAGACGGGAACTAACAAAATGATAGGAAAGCTTACAAGCTACAGGATAACTCTCTGAAGCTTCAAAGCCTGAAAATGTGTGATGATGTCCTCATCCTTAACTTGCAAGAAGAAATCCCTTTCAATAAAGGTAACCAAGCAATCATTCAAAACTTTTGGCCCATCTTGCTTCTTAGTTTATTTTTGATATAGTTCATCTAAGAAAATACTCTCTCAACACCAGCTGTTGCAACAGGGAGAACTAGCACCAATTTTAGAAGTTTGTAGACAATGCCATACTGAAGAACCTTGTCTGTTTTAACAAGCATCATTGACAGCTCGGCTAGTCTTTTCAAATTTGCAAAGTTTTCATCTTTGGTGACATCATTAATATAGCGGTTCAGTTGAAAAGGAAGTTGTACCAATTCTTCAACTTCAAAATCATGAGGATAGAACTCAGCAAGCTTAACCAGGTTTTCAACATTAAAAGCAGAAAATGTCTTGGCTGGACTGAATGATGCCATGCATCTAAGTAACTGTGTGTTTAGCTCATCAAATCTGTTATTAAGTTCTTGAAGTTACCTATCAATGACACCCAAAAACATATCAGCATGAAACCGGTGGTAATTAATGGCATCTTTGTAGAATCTCTTTGCTCTTTGTATAGGCTTGTACTTCCCATCCATGTCAACAACTCTAAGACGGTGCTTCACACAAAAAGTAGTGACCTTATCAAAAAATATTTTCCATCCATCATCTTCTCTTAGAACCTCCAGCTCGTCCTTTGTAAATGCAAGAAGATCCATGGCATTCACAATATCTTGATCCCTCTTTTGTAAAGCATTGCAAAAGCCATTCGTGAGTCCAAAAATTTCATTCATCAAGTGCAGCAAGAAAACAAACTCAAATGACTCAAATACTTCTAACATAGTTTGAGCTCATAAAGCCTCAGCCCCTTTACTTTCTTTCCCAACCCTGAACAAAACTTTTTTGATTGAAGGATATAAAGCCATAACATGCATTACAGTTCGGTGATGAGATCCCCACCGTGTATCACCTGGTCTTGATAAGCCCATTTCTTGGTTCAAACCTTGTCCACTTTCAATTTCACCAAGTTTCAATGCTTGAATCATATATTCTGCTTGAGCTATGCGAAGCATACGAATCTTTTTACAAGACATCCCAAGAACATTCAACAAATATGCTAGCTGCCCAAAGAACCATTGGCAATCAATATTCTCCTTAGCAACAGCCACAAGGGTTAGTTGAAGCTGGTGGGCAAAACAATGAACATAATAAGTAGAAGGTGAGTCTTCCATAATTAATTTCTTAAGACCATTCAGATGGCCCTTCATGTTGCTAGCTCCATCATACCCTTGCCCACACACCTTGGATAGTGGTAATTGGTATGTTAGAAGCAAAGACTTAATTGCTTCTTTAAGAGTTAATGATGTTGTATCTTCAACTTCAACAATGCCAAGGAACCTCTCAACCGGCTCTCCCAATTTATTGACAAAACGCAAGCAAATAGCCAATTGTTCCTTCTGATATGCATCACTTGATTCATCAGCGAGAATTGCAAAAAACTCATCACCAACTTCCTCTATGATAAATTTAGTTGTTTCAGCAGCACAACAACCAATGAGTTGTTTCTGAATCTTCGCGTCTATCATTTGGCAATTATGTGGAGCATTTTATAGAACCACTTCATTAACTTCTGCAAAGTACCCTGCCAGCCAATGCAAAAGTTCTTTAAAATTCCCTTTATTTTTTGAATCTCTTGACTCATCATGACCACGAAAAGCCAAACCTTGCCGCAGAATATATCTCAGTATTTGAGGCAATGGACTCATGAATTGATGCTTTAGGTTTAATGACCATATTATATTTCTCTTCAGCTTCACAATGAGCACTATTGATTTCACCCACATGCTTACGGAATCTAACTTTCATGTTCCAATTTCTGAATCCTCCATTGACGAAACTATCTCCACCAGCAAATTTATTGGAATATTTGAATAAGTAGCAAACAAAGCAATATGCAGCATCTCTATCAACACTATACTAAAGCCATTTGAAATCATCAAACCACTGGTTGGAAGCGGCGCATACCTCCACAATTATGTTGGGGGAAATCCTCCTTCTTCATCTTTGGCCGACATGGTCCCAATGCGATATATGCCCTTCTAACTGAATCTTGGTCGTTGACAACATATCCTGAGATAGGAGTCCTCAATCCAGGATCATGCTCAATGTCATAATTGCCGTGATCATCAAATTCATCACCAGATGAATCATCTTCTGACATCTCACTGTATTCATCATCATATTCAACATCATTCTCAATGTCAATCTCTGGCTCTATTCTAGCAGGTCGCTCCGGTATCTCAGGTTCAGGTGGAATGTTTGTGTCACTGCCATTCTGACCTTGGTACTGCATCTCGCTGCCCAGATTTTTAGTTTGCTTTTCAGTTTCTTTCTTCTTTGCAGCAGCTCTTTCCAAGAAAGCCTTCAAATCAACAACATGACCACTCTATCTCTTCATGTTTCAGACCAAAAGCAACCAATTCAATCTGAAAAACAACAACAATTAGATCATATTAAGTTCGGCAAATTTCGTCTGAATTTTTACTGAACTTTTACATCACCGCAAGTCCTCTATGATTGGATAGTTCCGATAAGCGAAATCAGGTAGACTTTAGATTTTAGAAGTGAAGATCAGATGAGGAACGGCGAGGAAGACGCAATCAACGCATACCTGTGGATTTCTTGGTCGACGGTTCTAGAGCGGACGAGAAGTTCAGGATCGAGCAGACTCGAGGAGTGGAGCAGGCGCCCTGCTGCACCGACGCCGGTAGCCAGGGCTCTGCCGTCGCCCGTCTGATTTGGTTTAGGGTTGGGCGTCAATTTGGGGATGGATTATCAGGAAATTTGGAGCTGATCGAATCGATCAAAGGCACAGGCACACGAACAGACGCGCACACGAACAGGTGTTTCTCTCGATACGGCCGAGCAATGCGAGCAGCGAATGTGCTAATTGGGCCAAATAGCCATTTTCGGCCTCATAGAGGAGGGAGGCTGGATGGATGGAGGTGGGAGGTGGGCTTCTGGCCAAATATGTCTCACTTTCGTATTTTCTCATATATATATGTATTATATACAACATATACCTAGTTTTTTGTCAAAAATTTGGGTATTCAACTGAATACCCTTGAATTGAGGTGGGTCCGCCACTGTCTGTCGCCAAGGACTTCTACAACCGTGCGGGCTGGCGTTTTGAGAAGAGAATAGAGCTATGAATAATTATACTTGCTTTCGACTTTTTCGTTGGTTGATACATGTATCGACCCTTTGTGATCCGTGAATGTAATAGACTGGTTAAGACTTCCTTTAATAAATTAATAAAGCAGCCGTATGCATCATTTTGATGCAGAGGCTGGGCGTGCCCCTTTTCAAAAAAAAAAAAGGATATTATCCCTTTGAGGGACAATCTTCAGTAAGCACCAGGCAACATCTTGGTTCTTGGGTGGGCACTAATAGTCATTATTCTCACTTGGCTTGTCTAGGCCATTTGGATCACAATTTGCCTTTCGAGCAATGTCTCAAACAGACTGTATCTAGGAGAATATGTCTACGTTCTGAGTAGCTAACTTTTATTCTCCTGTAGCTTTTTAAGGCCGATTTACGACCTAAAGATTATGAGATCTCAAAGATTATTGATTAAGCTACTTGTACTAGCATGGCATTAAGGGGAACATTGCATCACTTGTATGCGTAACATGCAGAGAACATCTCATAACTGATCTTAGTTAAGAGTGTTTCTTCCACAGAAGTTGAGTAAAATTACAACTTCTACTCTAATAGAGCAAACCTAATATGAGGTTATCAACTGATTTTCTCCAATATCTTCTGTCAATTATACAAGCACACTGATACTATGAACCAATATGTTTGCTCTTTGAGAAGATGCAAAATCGACAGGGAGAAAACAAGAATAGCACCACAGCCTTTCAGACAGACAGACAGATAACCTGCTTCATCAAAATTCAGACCTCTACACCATTTCTTCAGCAGCAATTCAGCAAACAAAACCAGATCAAGCACCTCGCGTCAGCCACGGCCATCTAGTTATATGTTTGTGCCGATAAGGCAACCTATGTAGGTCCACTATGTAGCTGGTTTTTTAGATATGGAACCTTTACTCATTTTGGTTGCCGACGCTATATACTTTTTCATCCTACTCTACTACAATCTCAGGCAGTTTCAGCATGATGTGGCTGCAGCAAGTGCGCACCTTAGTCCTGCAACACCGGCGGACCATTCCGGTGCGACCAACCTGCCAGCTTGAACAGACGTCTTTACCTTTGATTTCACAAGCCTTGCTGCTCACTGTGCCATGACAGTTTCCCCTGCTGCAGTCAGTCAGAGCCGGAATGTGATCTTTCGCCCCGGGTGATGTCCAAACCCTCCCTCTTTGTGTTCATCATGGCGTCCGCATTGGCTTTGCTGCTCGTGGTGACCAGGCGATGCACTCTCAATCCATATGGAGTGCTCCTGGATTGAATCAGCTGCATGTCGACAAGATTATGTCCGTGGCAGGAGTGCCTATCTGCGGCGTGCAATGGTTGCTCTTCATCACCGCAATGATGCTCGTGCTCCTGCTCATGGTCATGGCAAGCATGCTCAGTGCACAAAGCTGGCTGATTGGTTCTTCACAGTGCTTGTGATCATGGCAAGCATGCTCATCCGTAGCATGTGAACTGTTGGATTCTTCACAGTGGCTATGCTCATGGCCATGGCAAGCAAGCTTCTCGGTAGAATGTGAACCACTTGGTTCTTCATGGTGGCTATGTTCATGTTCATGGCCATGGCAATCAGGCTTGTGCGCAGCAGAGTGCAGGTTGCTCGACTCTTTGCAGTGGTTATGGCCATGACCATGGGAAACATGCTTGCTTGTGGCTAACTGGTTGCTCGGATCTTTGCAGAGGTTATGGCCATGGCTATGATCATGGCAACCATGTGTGTCCGCGGAATGCAGGTTGCTTGGCTCTTTGTGATGGTCATGCTCATGGTGATGACCATGGCAAGCATGCTTACCTGCAGATGAATCTACGCAACTTCCTGCTGATTTATGCTCATGCTTCTTTGAATGAGATCCATGATGCGAAGTGCAACTTTCTTTGAATGAGATCCATGCTCATGGTGATGATCATGACTGCTGCCCTTTCCACTGCCTTTCTCTCTCAGCAACAGCATACTGTACATGATCACCAGCAAGCATGTACCGACATCAGCAAGGACTGCTGCCCAAATAAGTGGATGCCCGGCAAATGCAAGTGCAACGATTGCAAGCTTTGTAGCCACCGAGAAGACAATGTTCATGATAATAGTCCGGTGTGTCCGCCTTGCCAACTTGATAGCCTTGGGAATCCTGCGGATGTCATTCGACATCAGAGTAATGTGGCTCGTCTCCATTGCAACGGCTGAACCGGATACACCCATGGAGACTCCGACATCAGCCTTAGCCAATGCCGGGGCATCATTCATGCCATCACCAATCATCAGTGTAGGGCCATATTTTGCCTTCAGCTCATCAACAATTCTCACTTTGTCTTCTGGCAGAAGTTCAGAGTGAACCTCAGCTAGGAGGTTTCCCAGCTGCCAGAAAGGTTACAGAAGCAGCAAAATTAGAATCGGCCGTACTTGAGTCCACTACAGAAAAAATGACACATCAATAAGACGAAAATATTTTCTAAAAAATCGTTTACCTGGTTCTGTGCAAACATGGCAGCGGCATTACTGTCGCCAGTAAGCATCACAGACTTTATGCCCATTGATCTCAATTCCTTGATGGCTTCAGCTGATCCAGTTCGGCAAGAATCCGAAAGACTGAATACCCCAATCAATTCGTTGTTGCAGGCCACGTAGCCAATGGTAACTCCTTTCATATCTTTTATGTCTGGAACTACAGCATAAAAGGAAAATTGCACAAGATCATTTATGGGCTTGATAATTTAACAGAAATAGAAGAATGAAGCAAAACATGCAGTAAAAATGACTAATGTCAAAGCTCATGAAGCAGAACCGCTTTTTATTACATTAATTAGCAGCAGAATGTCGACAACATTCTAACACGAAAATGATGATACCACATTTCACCAACCTGTTTGACATGAAGCCCTTGACAAGATCCTTTTGTTCCCTACATATACACCAGCTCCATCAATTTCTCCATAAATCCCCTCACCAGGATATATCTGAAATTCAGTGACATTTTCTGATTTCGGCTCCACGGAGTTAAAATGAGCATAATCAACAAGAGCAGCTGCCATTGGGTGGCTTGATCTGCTCTCGATACTTGAGACCCTGTAACAGCCAGGAGATTAAATACAGAAACTACAAGAATACTGAAACACATAATGCCATTGAAAAAGTTTGTGCAGTATGATATGAACAAGGAAACGCACTCACCAATACAGAAGTGTTGCTTCGGAACACGCTCGTCGGCTGTCCGAAACTCCTCGACAGAGAACTCTCCTCTAGTAATTGTACCAGTTTTGTCAAAGGCAACAACCTTGATACTGGCCAGGGATTCAAGGACATCCCCTCCTTTGATGAGAAGCCCCGTCCTCGCGGCCCTCAGTAGAGCACAGAAGGTGGCAACAGGTGTTGACAGCACTAGAGCGCATGGGCAAGCACTCACAAGGAGGACTAGGGCCAAATTGAACCAGTGTTTGAGGTTGTGTGCTCTGACTATCACAGGGATCAGCGCTACTGCTCCAGACATGACAACAACAGCTGCAAGGTGAATCAAAGATAACAGTAAGGAAAAGAACCTGATCCAAAATATTCAGTGTCTGAATTTTTACTACTAGCCTAGTCTCATATATTTACCGGGTGTGTAGTACTTAGCACATGTATCAATCAGCCTCTGCGTACTGGATCTACTGTTTTGCTTCTTCGACCAGCCTTGCCATTTTCGCCACCGCAGAGTTGTCAGCCATAGCAGTTGTCCTCACAGCAATGTAACCTGACATATCACCAATACAGAATGAATGCCAAATCAGCGACCTAGGGTCTATTTTAGGAATCTCAGCAATGTCAATTCCGGTGTTTATGTTGTGTGTATTACCATCTATGTTGAGGGTACCAGCCCAGACCTGGGAGTCTGCCTGCTTGGCCACCGGGAAGGACTCCCCGGTGAGAGTGCTCTCATCAACCTCACTCCGTCCATCGACGACAACACCGTCGATTGGCACTACTTCCCCTGCCTTGACAGCTATTATTGTATTGATCTTCACATCCTGGCAAGCAACCACTTGCCCAGTCTCTGCTAGAGTAGCATTTTGTGGTGCCATGCTCATAAGTGCCGACATCCCAGCAGTCGCCTACATGTCAAAGGATTATTTGATCAGATTGCTTCCGCAACAAAGTAGCCAAAAGAAACTATTGTCCAAATAGACATTAGGTATTTGTTAGTGTTGTCTTTTTAGAAGACAATACTTCCAGTAGTTGCATTCTAATCAACTTCTTTCCAAAACATTTTTTTTGGCTTATCTGGTTTACTTTCCTTAATCTGCTTTACACCTAATTATGAGTGTATTTGCATGTTCCAGTCCACTAGATATAAAGTTCATTTATCTCTTGGCTGAGAATTGACAGGCAAGGTATGCCAAAAGGGTGTTACAATCAGGAAAATGGACCTGACTCTGCTCCAACCTACTATACCCAGAATGGCAGACCAATATATGTTCATAAGTCCATCAGTGGGTCTAGTACAAATCAAAATCAACATGCCTCGTTATGCTGCATTAGTATGAATATGTGCTCCTATTCCTATCTGTGACACATCGATAAAAGTAGTTCCCTTTCCTGGTATGTGGTATTATGAAATGACCTCAGCAATACTGAAAATAATCCTTTTTTTACCTAAATATACTGTGAAAATTCTGATTTTAGAGGTGAAAGAAATTTGAGAAAGAGATGGAGAGACCTTGCGGCTCGCCCTGGTCTCGAGCCATTCGGCTGTGGTGAAAAGGAAGACAATAAACCCAGCCTCAGAGTAGTCCTTGAGAGCTATTGCCCCAGCAACTGCAAAGGAAGCAAGTAAAATATGTAAGCTCTTGACTATTTGTTGCCACCATCTATCTCCTGCCAAAATTGTCATGATTTATGGGACGGCAGAGCATCTAAAGGAAATGCTTGTAAATATGTGATGATGACAAGATAGCAGCCCTCCTAGATGAGGAGATAATGCCAAACTGCCAACCACTCTATGCCAACAAATAAATTAACTGAGGACTATATATACACATATATAACTGTTTCACGCAAAAGTGACTACAATAGACACCGATTGTAAAATTTCATAGGTACGACTTTCCTTTTTATATTATTACTACTACAAACAGAAACTCAGATCCTCTTTCAGTTTCTGTCCTGCTCTTAGAATTGAGTCTCCATCAAGAGATTCGAGATTCTGGCACTTTTTATCTGCTGATCTGAACAGACAATTTGTTTTATGGAATAGTAGTACAGTATAAAAGAGATGCTCTGCCCACGTATATGATGATTCTTTCATGAAACTGAGCTATCTTGACAGCCCAAAAACCAAAACTCTAGAAAGAACGAGTCCATGGAGGAAAGGAAGCACATTTCTGTTCATTTAGCATAAATATAAGCATCACAGCAACCTACTTAAATGAGGTGGAAAGTGGGGGTCCCTATGGGGCAGAAATGAAGCAAGGAATTTGAGCAAATGAGACATGAACTTTTGGTATCTTTCCGTATTGAACTTCTCTGGCTTTGTTAATTCAAAGTTGGGCATCTGCCTTTTATCTAAAAAAAACTTTTGGTATCTTTTAAGGGCCTGGATCTGCTCTGCTCTTCCACTAATTAAGCACCCACCATGCACATTGGTCATATGAAAACTACTTGTGTTGACCCAGTTTTTTGGGCGACTGTTTTGGCATATTAGCAAAACAATTGTTAAAGGCAGTTTCGACCTTCGATAATTTCATTCTATGGTTGAATGTTTACTCACAAAGTGCTTGCTCGTGTTATGTCGGGCTCTTATAGAAAAAAAGGAAGATTATGACACAACATAATTTACAATATGCATCACAATGGATTTTTGGGAGCACTTATACCTATTTACCTTTTCTGATGTAGTAGCAGTTACTTTCAATAACTTATCTATTGGCATGTAAAAAAAACAAAATCTGACCACAATTATCTTTTCTAATGTAGCAGTAGTTGACTTTTGAAATAAGTTATTTAATTTATCTTTTCTGATGATGCAGTAGTTACTTCCAATAATTTTCTACTCGGATGTAAAAACAAGACCTCACCAGAATTAGTAAGAGTCTCCTTATGTAACTACATTTCACAGTTTGGTGATATGCTCTGCAACTGGCTAGCCTTTTTTCGATAAGAAGGAATACCAACTGAGTAGACAATGTGGGTGGTCCCAAAGATTCATGGATTCAAGGATAAACCTTAAATTTATACTCTAGTATTGTAACTTCTAGGAACCTAGACAGAAAAGAAAAAAAGCAAAACCTGATCACATGAAACATGTGTTGTTTGCGTGTGGGGAACTGGGATTCACATGGAACAAACATTGGAAGGAACCGATTGAACAGTTTAGGTAGTAGGTACCTGCGATGAGCATGAGTATGTTGACGTCGAGGGTGAGCCTCCGGGCGGCGGCGATGCTTCTGAGGATGATGGGCGGCAGGCCGGCGGCCGTCCCGGCGAGCGCGAACCACTTTAGGGGCCGCCAGAAGTGCTCGAACAGGGACACCACCAGGAGCGCGCCGCAGATGAGCACGTACGGGCTCGGCCACTTGTTGGAGATCTTCTGGGAGGCGCCGCCGTAGGCCCGCACCGACGCCTCCAGCCTCGCCTGGTTCAGCGCCTTGACTGGAAAAAACAGATCAATCGGTCAGGAAATTCCGACGGTTTCTGATTTGTTTGGTAAACATTTTGATCTGAGGAGGAAGAAGAATGAGGGGAAAGATCAATTCGACAACACAAGAATAAATAATTCAGAAAGATCAGAGGACAAAAGAAAGGGCACTGCTAGTGCTTCCCGTCGTTCGAAATATTCTTCACGGATTGCCTGGAATAATTAATTTGTTAATTAAGAAATATTAAAGCTACTAAAACCTATCCAGAAGCAGAGACAAAGAACACGGCGAAGTGGGTTCACTGTCAGAAATTTATGAGCGGCGGCAGGCAGACAGTGCGTTCCTGTCAAAAGAGGCTCAGGATTTATCAAGGGAGCAGAGACCGTGGTCTTCGCTGTTCTATCTAGTCCAAAGAGCGCAGTCCTACTGTCCGGTCAAGAATCCAGTTGAGAACACGGATGAAAAAGTTGATCAACAGCGAAAGCAAATCCACCTGAAGCCACGGTAACCGACCACCATCTGGAGACCAAGAAACAGAGAAGAAAAGATTCTCTTTGGGGAGAGAAATCTGGGGAAAGCAACAGGAACTTAGCGGTCGCGTCTTACTTACCGATTTGGGCCTGGGAGATGGCGGAAGCGTCGTGGAGGACGATGACGGTCCTGGAGGGCACGACGACGGACACCTTGTGCACGCCGGCGAGAGGCTCCAGGAGCTTCTCCACCAGCGGCACCTCCGACGGGCAGCAGATCCCCAGCACGTCGAAGTAGCTCTTCTCCAACTTGCCGGGCCCCGGCGCGGCCGCGTCGTCCCCCATTGTAACTACCCTTCTTGGCACCAGCCCGTCTTGGTGTGTCTTTCTTTCTTTCTAAAATCCAAGCCTGCATGTGAGATGGCAAGAAGTCAAGAAGAGTGAGTTCACCAGCAAGCAATCTTGGCGTGCCGGCCACCTTGCACGGTGGTGTTGGTGGCGGTAGTAGGTGCAAGAAAATCCTAACGAGTTCAGTTCGGCCGCCATTAACACACCTACTACTGCTTCCTCTCTCGCACGTACCTCGTGATCGATGGAAGAGGAGGAAGACGCAGCGCGGTCCGGCGCAGGAAGTGGGAGGAGACGAGGGAGGGGAGGGAGTATTTATCAAGCGCGGGCAGGCAGCGGGGTCTGGCTTTATTTATAAAGCTGGGCGCAAGCCTATTTCGTGGAGGAGGACACGGACCGGAAACAGGGACGTGGATTCCCCGATGGAGGATGACGGAGGATGCACTCGGGATTCCGGGGACGAATCAGATGAGATAAAATGTCGGTTGTTAATTCTGACACGCCGATTCCACCCAAGGGAGGGAGACGCATGACGAACAGGGTAACGGTTGATGATGAGGAAAGGGCATGGGCCGGCGAGGGGAAGGAAAGCCGAGTGGGATACCAAACAAAGGAAAAGATTGATTGGATCAGGGGATGGATGGATGGATTTTGTGGGCAACTACTAATAAAGTGCATAAGCACATTGATTAACTTCCATAATATAAACGCGGACTTCCAAAGTTCCAATTGTTTACATCAATGGCCTCTTTTCGTTTCAATCACGTATAGTATAACCTTTACCTTTTTTAGATGAACCTTCTTCTTTCTTTTTTTACTTCAGAAATAGGGGTATTTCAAGGTGTCAATAGGGTGAGGTGGGTCCCGATCGACCGCCTCCCCGCCCTTGGATCTCACTCTAATATGAAGTCCGTAAGAAAATTGCACTATAACTTTCACTAATGCAATATTCATTGTTTATGAAACCCTGCAAAAAGACGCTGCAATGTTTCAAAAACACCAATGCAGCAAAAATGAATCTGATGAATCTACATTGCTTGCAGCAAATCTTTCGTCTCTATGCAGCATAAGAACCTAGATGCAAAAACACTTCAGCATGAACATATCATTTACAACGGACAATTAGAGTCGTCGCATCATGTCGCTCGAGTGTTTGTGTCGACGTTCTCTACCGGCAATAATGAATATCGGGTAGCATATGCCTGAAGATCCGATGATTTTTACATGAGAGACTGATTTAGAAAGGTTCCCCACTCTTGTTACCGCCGAGTTTGTATTGCTTTTGTATCGTATGCTAGGGTTTTATGTGTTGCCAAGAGCTTGAAGGTATCTCAAAAAAAACCTTGAAGGTATTGAACAAATGCACTAATCGGTGGATCCCTCCAAAGCCTTATATAGGTGCGCAAGGATAGAGTTACATAGTCTCGAGTGGGCTTACATGCCCTATTAGTAGTTTTGGATCGAAGCATGTTGGATGCTTTTGACTCTTCGCTTATAATATATTCCGGGTATGTACATTGCTTGTCTTGTACTCCAATTTGGTACGCTACGACACCTCTCATATCGCATCTGGACTCCGAAACGTCAGTTTGAACATCCCTGTGTCCATGGGTTGGCTTTGTCCTCCTGCATGGTACCCGGTGAACCATCTATTCCTCACTATCCCCTGATTTCGTCATGATTTGGCCGCAATCCGTCTTGTTGACTTCTTAACTTGTGCCAGGTGCCTTAGCCTTTCTCCCAGGTGGTGTGACTATTCGAACAGCTTGCCGATTCCATGAAGTCATTCATCTTAGTGACACAAGTGCAACGCCACTATGTTATACACAGTAAATATGGATTGCCCGGTGGCGTATTGCTAGATCCTTTTGCACGTCTCAGGACAACAGTGAATAGGTCTTTCCAGCTCATGGAATCATGCACACACTAACATTTACGTCTGTAGTTTTTGTGAGACAAAGAAGAACCGGTCTCAAACTGACTGCATCCATGTGTGTGGCTTCACAAGGGTCGCGTTAACTGGTTCGTGTGCCTATAAGCGAGCTAAAAATGTACTTATCATAACATTTATACTAAAATTTTATACCTAGGATTTTAATGTATTTCTTTTCATTGATACATTATTTGATATTACATTTTCTTCTACCATCATTAACAACTCAAATGTGCTCATATACGTTATGGTAAAATTTTGTCATATAGTATTCATTTACTTAAGTTTCAGCGAGTTTTCAAATAACAAAAACGTATAAATGTGTCTATTTGCAAAAGAACAAAGATTTTAATGAAATTACATTAATAGATTTTGGTGCAAACATTTTTATATTATTTAATTTGAGGTGTTTAAAAAATTCCTTTGCCATGGCAGGTTTAATCGTAAATCTTATTAAACTCATTTATTCTTTTTTCACCATGTTACTATACTTGTTGATGTATAAAAATGCTCTTGTATATGTATCGTTTTTCATGGCATCATTAAATATCTATAGGGCAGAGATATCTTGAGTTTAATACTACGAAAAATTGAAAGAAAAAATGTATGGTGTATGAAGTGTAAACTACTAGTCGTGCACTCGTGCTGCACGGCAACGTGCTGCTGCTGGTCGTGCACTCGTGCCACGGCCGCTGGTCGTCGAGGTTCACGGCGGGACTGGCAGGGACGCCATGGGGTAAGCGTTGAAGTATGTGAGCATAGGAGGCCCATCTGGGCGAGCCGGTGGACGGACTCTCAGCGGCATCGAGGTGGAGCTGCTCGTCGGTTTGTACAGGCGATTAGGTATGGGCAAAGGAATAAAGGATGGCGGCGCGAGGACGGGGGATAGGATCCTTTTGTGGCAAGGAGTAAGGACTGGAGGAGGGGTACGTCGCCGGATCGGGTGCCTCCCTGCCCTGATCCGGCGGCCGCCATGGCCATGACGCACCCGGCCATGGCCGAGAAACACCCAGCCGTGGCCATGACGCACCCAGCCGTGTCCAAGAAGCTCCGCCGAGTGGCTGAGAAGCTCCACGGAGCAGGGTCTCTCCGCCGCCTTTACTCCACCATGGCCAAGCCGGAACGCGGGGTTAGGTGCAGTTTTCTTCAGCGTGATTTGTGGCGCGTGGGGTTGGGGGCAGTTTATTCGGCGTGATTTGTTGGGGGTGCACAACATACATCATTGAGAGAACATGGACCATTAGATTTAGCGCTGTGAACGGTCGTGATGATCCGGATCTGACACTCTCGCTCTTTTAAGATTAGTGGAGATTCTGCTTGGTCGAGTGATGGTTACCTCAGCCGAGAAGGTTACCACATCACGGGATTTGCACATAATCAAACGCCATGCACCGTTGTCCGGCCGCGTGGTGGAAGGTGGAGGCGAGACCAAGCGGGAGAGTGGAGATGGGCAAGCTTAAACTTACGCAGTGGCACGCGCGCCGTCCCGAGTGGCGAGTGGATCCATCCAGCAACGGTTGGAGCCGCACCGCAACTGCACGCCACGCATGCAAACTGCTTTTCTCCGTCAGCAAAGTTCCTCTACCTTTTTTATCTCCAAAAAAATCAGTACCATCCTAACTCTGGTATTTGTCGTACTACCCACAGAAAGATTTTCTGAAATAATTGAAAGGCGCTAAAGTATTTGTGACAAGCTGAACCTCTCCCCCGATACATAAACAGAACTCACCGGAAAAAAATATCTTGAACTGTTCCCAACGGAAAAGAAGATGTGCGTAGGCAGCCGCACCATGCGTCACCGGCACCCGTTGTAAAGCTAGCGTCGCATAGCCAATGTGTCCATTAATAACCAGAGCTTGCGTACGGTGCCGCGAGACGATCGACGACGATTCGACGAAGGTAGCTGCTAGCTAGGCCGGCTGTTCGACGGACAGCGAGCGGGTGAGGTCAGGTCAGGTCAGGTCAGGTCAGGTCAAGGGCTCCGCGAGATGACTGGCCGATTGATCTTCACCTCCGTACATGGTACAATTGCCCCTCGCCATGTCGTATCTCCACCGGTCGAGACATCGAGTGGAGTGGATCAGAGGAGGAGCCCGGCCGGCCAGCCGTGTTGGCTCCGGAGATGTGCGCGCCTCGACGAGATGGCCACTGCACCCACATGCGCACAATCAGATCGAACGTCCATATATACTAGATGAGAAGAATCATTTGCCCGTAAACAGAAATGAAGATGAGAAGACACATGCGAAAAGTCCGTTTGACTCCCGGCCGGGGTTACAGTGATCCATTTGTTTTAACAAATTCCAAAAATATATTTATAAGTTTCAAATTTTTTTGAAAAGAAATCTCAATGATGTATCATAACACAAAATTACCACGTGTAATCATAACACAAAATTATTTATATTATGGGCTACACAAAAATTACAAGATCTTATAAATTTTAGAGATGTGAAAATGTACATTGTTTACTATACTCTGTAGAATTGTCATTTATATGTAGCTCAAAATAGAGACCATTTAGAATTTTTCGATTTTTAAAACTTGTAAATGTGATTTCTGAAAATTTTAAATAAAGAGATCACTCGATCTCCAGAGCCAGAAATCACATCTGCTAACGTAAAGTACAGTACCGAATAATTAAGTTGCACGCAGATGGATGTTTTTGCAAGGCAGTTTAGGGTGGTTACGATTACCAACTTACGACAATTGAGGAGCGAAGCATGCATGGAGAGCAGCTACATGCATGTGCGATCCTGTCGTCTAGGTTTGTACGTAAGCCAGTCTCGATCCATCACCATACCGTTGAGACAGTGCAGAGAGGACAAACCACCGATGATGGAGGCAGTTGGGAATTGACAGAGATCGATCGATATATTCCAGCATACACTGTACTAGGAATGAACGATCAGTTCGCTAAGCAGCCAGGAAGGAATCTGGATACATTTTGATAACGAGACTGTGAGAGAATCATCGAACTTATAAAACTCAAAAGTCAGAGTAATCGGTTTCCTGTGCACGCTAACGAATCCGACGCAGCAAAGAAAAGCATGTGCATGTTTATTTATAGAGCTAGCGATCGATGGTGCATGCACGGCACGGCCATCGTTTTATTTTTATTTTATGATCGAATCGTTAACTTTGCGCTAATTAATTTTTTTTTCTTTAACATGGTCGACGGCGGTGAGTCGACCCATGGATTTGTTTTCTGGATCGACTCGTAAACTTTGTGCATATTTCAGACAATTTATTGTTCTGGTAATCAGATTGTACTAACGATGATTTTGTGCATCATATATAGTAAATTAGTTCCCACCAAATTTTCATGATCACGTGCTACGGCGTGGACAAAACAAAAATCTTTTGCACTGCACGAAGAATGGAGAAAGAGGAATATTATTCGCAAAAAAAGAGAGGAATATTTATCAAGGAGATATATGCGATTTTAAAGAAAAAAATTCCTTTGGTTCTTACAAAGAAAGGAATTTTTAATGAAAAATAATTTGGTTAAACGGAGATGGACATGTGCAAGAAAGGTGTTTTCTGTGATGCAGACGAGTCTGTTGAGCACCATTTTATATCATGTATATTTGCTCATGACATTTGGAAGCTTGTTCACTTCACTTTTAATATCTATCCACTAACTAGTATATCGAATTTGTTTGGTTTCTGGTTGAATGGGATAGACAAGTCTACCAAAGCTCGTATTAAGATCGGTGTGTCCGTCATTCTTTGGGCAATATGGAACTGCCGTAATGATATTATCTTTAACAAGACAACATCTACTCGTTATTTGCAGATTGTCAACAAGACGATTAATTGGATCCACTTATGGTCCTTTCTTCTCCCTATAGACCAGCGTGGTCTCATACGGGCTATCTTCTGCCGGGTGGTGGCTACATTTTAGAAGACTAGATGTTTAACGCTCTTCTTTTTTGAATGGTTGATCTTTGTATCCACTTTGAGTGATCTGTGAATTGTAAACAACTAAACCTTAAACCTTTGGTACTATGCAATAAAATGTGGCAGGATGTGTGCATCGTTTTGATGTAAAGGCCAAGGATCCACACCCCTTTCGGAAAAAAAAATGCGATTTTGCCTCGGTAGCTGCTTTGTCCACGGAGTACGCATCACTCAACAGAGATCTTCGATAGGTTGGTGAACTGGTGATTGATATAAACATATATGTGCATGCTGAAAAAGCAAGCAATATATATATGCACATATGCTTGCCACATTTGCCGACCGAGTAGAATGATTTGACAACATCTCGTGTGCACTAGATAGACGATTGGCTAATAAATCTTTATCTTTTAGAGGCATATATGTTGTATAGACGTACAAACTGCACATGGATCTAATTCTGGCTAGGTTCTTGTCTTGTTGGTGATCTTAATCACGTACAGGATTTTCTGCCCTCGTAGCGCGAGCAAGCTTCCTTTTTTCTTCTCGTCTTGTTTCTGCATCTGTGGTCCCTTTCGCCCTTCATTCTTTCAACATCTCCGTTTTCGCTCGTCGTCGTTCTATTTTTCTCCTGAACCCTTAATTCACCAGTATAGATTGGATAATTTAAGCCGCACACGGACAGAGTGCTCCGTGTATGTTATCCCATATCGTTTAGCTTATGAAATTTAAGCCATGTATAATGGTTCAACCCTTGTACTATATCAAAGAGCCGCATACGATGAAATTCCAAAGACGGTCCTTATCCTTTCCCCTCCGCTCCTGCGACTCGAGAGGCGACAGGGCGAAGTTTTCCTCCCCTCGGTCCGCCGCCGGCGAGGCCGTGAGTTCTCCTCCCCTCCGTCTGCTGCTTCGGCGGCGGGAGGGTGGGGGAACTCCGGTCCTCTCCGTGCGGTGTGTACATAGTAGGGTTTCGGTTTCTGCCGGCGGCGCTGCGGAGGCGGCGGCGTGGCCGGAGAGAATAAGGTTTCTTCTGCGCCGTCCCCTCTACGCCGCCGTTCTTCGGAGCCCCGGCGTGGCGCTGGAAGATCTTGGTGCTCCTAGATCCACGGATCTGTGGAGACTTTGTTCCCTCCGAGCGGATGCTGCGGCGACGGCGTGGTCTGCTCCTTGTGGGGTTTCTGTCCCTCCTCTCCGTCGTCGTCAGGGCGTCGTCTTCTGCGGTGTCTCTGGGAGGGTGAGGTGGTCTGTCGAGGTGAGTTCCTCCGCTCCTGTCTCTGGCTGGCCGAGGTGGCAAAGGGGGATGGTGGTGGAGGTGCTTGTTCTGGTTTTGCTTGGTGTGGTGGTGGTGGTGGCTCTCTGTGTTGTCCTTGCTCCGGCCTGCCGTGGTGGCGAGGGGAGTGGGCGGCTGGGGAGCGGTTTCGCTGGGCGGCTGGCCTGGCCTCGGCGGAGACGGCGGGAAGTTCGGCGGTTCGTGGTGGCAAGTACTTTGGCTGTGGTCGTTCAACGCTTTGGGTGTCCGTCGCGGCGCGGCGGCCGGATCTGCAGCTTTCTACATGCGTGGTGGTGCTTGCTCTCCCGGGGATGGTGGTACGGCGACTCCGGCGGTGCCTAGGCTTCTGGGGTGTGGGATGGACCGGCTGTGCTTCTTCTTGTTTTGTAGGGTGTTTAGTGCAAGTTCTCTGGGTCTTGTTGTAATTTTACTTTGCTTCTGGTCCTGGTTGTAACTTGTGCTGTGCTTCCTAATATAATTGCCGGTTCCTGTTCAAAAAAAAAAAAAAGAACCGCATACGATTTATCCAATTTAAACATGCGACATATCACACACGATTGATACTTAATAAATAAATAGTGTCTTTCTCCCTTGTACCTTTCCCTTCTCAGGCTATAACCCCCCCACCCCCACACCCATGGCGCCTTATCTTGCTTGCGTTGCTCAGCCGCCACTCCACTTCTCCTCCCCCTCCCACTTCTCTGTGGCAGGGGTTTACCGTGTCCGCTGAAATCCTCGCGTCACGCCGACTAGCCGCTCAGCCAAGACCCGCCATTAGTCTGTCTCGGCCCTGGATCTCCGCAGCGCTTGCTGACACATCTGCCTCTATACCCCTCCTCCTGTCAGCGCAGCAACCCGCGTAGTCTTGCCTCGCTCAACGCTTGTGCTACCGCGCCGTCTTGGTCGCCACTGCACCTGCCAGCGCTCGCTTGCTCGTGCACATCTGTGCCACTAGGTAGCTTGACGTGCCTCGCCTCGCTCCCCGCCGCCAGTGCCGACTCACGCAACCTCATCCAAGAAGAACAGGGAGGTGGCGCTCAGACGTGAGGCCGACACGCTCCACCACGAGCTACAAGACGTGCCATGAGTTTGTTAAAATACCTCAAAGGTGGCACCGATACAAAAGAAATACTCCCTCCGATCCATATTAATGGTCTCAACATTGTCTAGATACGGATGCATCTAGTCTAAACACTTAACTAGATACATCCGTATCTAGATAAAGTTGAATCCATTAATATGGATCGGAGGTTGTAGATAAATTGAAGACACTATTGGGTGCACCCCTCCTCATTCATCCGGACAAGTGTCTCGACACCCCTCAAATGGACAATCTTTGGGGGTCTCCGAGCAAAATTTTCAGTGTGCCCCATGGGAATGACCTTATACTTTATATATACCAAATATTCTCCGCGTGGTCTCTCTTGAAAGATGGAGACCATTCGTGCGCACATCCCCATATCCACCATACAAGATGCCGCTAATTCCTTTCTCTCCAGAGCTGAGGTGGGAATAAGACTTCCCATCCACGATTCCACGTCCTCTAAGTTGAGGAATTCTTCGTCGAAGGAACGTGGATGCCTGCATACCGAATACTCCCTCTGTTTTTTAAAATAAGATGTTTCAGGTGTTTCACATATTATATAGATGCATATAAAAAAGTGAACATGCATGTTAAAATGTGTATAGATATGTTTATATACAGTGGCGAAGCCAGGATGGAGCCACGCCCTGGGCAAAACCTGTCAAATTAGTGCTAAACAAAGGTAAATTACTACAGTCATAAACAGTGCTAAAAAGATTTAGCCTTCACGCCCAGGGCCACGGCCAGGGTGGCCTGGGGCCTGGCTCCGCCCCTGTTAAAACATCTTATATTTAAAAACACAGAGAGTACTAGTTTAGAGAAGCGGTTTACTTGTGGCAAATCCTCACTTAGCAACAAAGCACATCTAGCTCAACTAGGACCGAGTTCCAAAAGTAATCTTTGACGAGACTTTGCATACATGTCCGGCAGCGCACGTACGTGTCGGACTGGGCTATCTCTAGCTATGCATGCATGGTGACCGACCTTCCTAACAACTCTTCCTTCCTTCCTTCTCTTATCCTGTGACGTCGAGATAGTGTCGATAATCACTGCACACTAGCAAGTGATTGGTTCGTCGGTGTAGCTTGCTAGTACAATGCTACCTACAAGCCTCGATGGTTAAGTTTATCGTTTACTCTATCTGATTGGTTGGTGGCAGCCATGTCTTGGCATGCCTATTCAAGTAACCAGATTAAGATAGATAGGGCAGGGAAAAAGATAGGAGAGATCAAGGTAGATTAGGCAAGCCAATAGTTGACCAGATCAGTAGAACATTCTATGCACCACAAGTTACAACAACGGTATTGTATATTCACTCCGTCTGAAAATAAGTGTCTTAAATTTGTACAAAAGTGAATGTACCTATGCATGTTTCATGTTTAGATACATTCACTTTTTGGCAAATCTAAGACAATTATTTTTGGACGGAGAGTATATCTAACAAGGTCATAAGGTAGGATACATATACATTAATGGTAGGATACACTGATATAGGTGAGTGTACGTGTGTGTATGTCTTTTAAAAAATTACCCATCACAAGTTAACTACTTGCAGCCAGCTAAAAATGCCACTTGGATAGGACAAAGTCAAACTTTAGAAATATCTACTTTTAACATCTTTACGAATATTTAGACTGGATAACTGAGAAACATAGGGTATAAATAATTTATACAAAGTACTAGTAGAGAAGCCAAAAGTAAGTGAGCATTGGCCGGCTTTGACCTGCTACGAAACCTACTTTTAGATCCTACTAGCAGCACATCAGGTTGTTGTCACAGTCATTCCTGCCATAAATGATATATTCATGTATCTTTACATGTTACGGTACAATTCCAAATCGTTGCCTCTATTGAAGTCACCGAAGGCTAATGAGAATGATCGTTTCGTTCTTCCCTCCTTGCTTTGTTGTTCTTCCTTGTTTTCAATCTGTGTACTCTGTATGTGGATGATCGTTGAATAGAAGTGGGAGTTGGATGTGTCAAAAAAAAAAAAGGCTAATGAGATGAGGTAGAACGTGAAAAAAGGACTGCCGACAGAGCGATGCAGCCAGGTGTGCCAGATCATTAAGAATGGGTGACTAGTTTAAGCGTCGCAAACTCTGCGTACGAATCTTAAAGTTTGATCTGACGATAGGTAGAGAGGTGGCATTCTCCACGGGATCTGACGATAGGAAGAGAGGTGACATTCTCCACTGGGGTAACTCCACATTTCCAAAAACTTGCGGGAGAAAGAAATTGTCTCAAAGTGACCGCATACGTGTGTCTGACTTCATAAGGTTCGTGCCCATGATTCGTGTGCCTAGGAGACAGTTAAAGAATGTACCTATTGATATATTTATAATAAAATTCTATACATCGTTATAACTAAGCTATTTGTTAATGTATTTTATTTTCATTGATTCAGTATCTGATATTACATAAATAACTATTTTTGCTAGCAACATTACAAAATTAAAATGAGCTCATATATGTTATGGTAAAAGTTTGTTATGCATATATTCTCATCTACTTAACTTTCAACGATCTTTCAAAGAACAAAAACATATAAATGTGTCTATTTTCAAAGAACAAAGATTTTTTTGATGACATGTCACGAAAATATTTTGTTGCAAACTTTGTTTATATTATTTAGTTTGAGATGTTTAATAAATTATTTTAACATGGTGGTTTTAATCCCAGATATGATTAAACTCGTTTATTCCTTATTCCACCAAGTTATTATACATGTTGATGTATCATAACGCTCTTGTATATGTATCTTTTTTCACGGCATCATTAAATATCTATAGGTGGGAGAGGTTTCGATTTTAAGACTACGAAAAATAGGTGTATTTGAATAAAAGTTTCTACAGTGTATGATGTGTAAACTACTAGTCCGTCCTTCCATCCTAGCATGCGACACCAAGTAGTTGTCAAAATCCAAATGGAGCTTGGTCTACATGGAACCTGAGTTTTAAATTTTCAAAAACTTTATTTTTACTTCCAAAACATTCTGGAAAGAATAGATGTGCTTGTAGATGTCTATGTACAACTGAAGTCAAAATATTTTTTTCCAATTATGAAATCTCTCCCCGCCTATAGATGTGTATGCCCGTGAAACATTCATAATGTTTTGAAACTTTTAGAACCTATTTTGAAAAAAAAAAACATACTGAGTTTCCTGTAGCTCGAGCTCGAAAACACGACACTTGTCCTCAAATTCTCTCTTTTCACCTCGCTTCTAAGATTATATATATCATAAATACCCTCGGATTTGGAAAGATATTACCTCTGAGTGCTACTTAACAAGACACCAAACCTGAATTTTGCGTAGAGTTCTATAAACATGCAAGCTAAAACTCAAAAAAAATTGGAAGTTATGAAAATGACAAATTCAGCAATGGGCTCTACCTTCCCAACATGATGATTTTTTGTTGAGAATTTTTTAAAACTTTAAAACATGATTTTTGTGTGGTTTTCATCGGTTTTCGCTGAAAGTTGGTTTTCATCTCATGCATGCCCGGCCGCGTGGTGGACGGTGGAGGTGAGGCCTAGCCGGGTAAAGGAGATGGGCAGGACGGCCGGCAAGCTTAAACTTGTATCTATACGCAGTGGTGTTCCATCGCCACCGAGGGTTGGAGGGAGCCGCACAGCAACCGCACGGGACGCATGCAAACCGCTTTTCGCCGTCAGCAAAGTCCCTTATCTCCAAAAATCAGTACCATCCTTAACTCTGTATTTGTCGTACTGCCGGCCAGAAGGATTTTTCAAAAAATTGAAGGAGCTAAAGTGGTATTTCCCCCAGAAATCTTGAACTGTTGCTGCTCAACGGAAAAGAAGACGCATGTTGGTAGCCAGCCGCACCAGGCGTACGGTGCCGCTAGCTAGCTCTAGACATGGACGACGATGGTAGGTCTAGACGAATCACGCACAGTATGGTGGCGCTGGCGCTAGACGATCGAGGACGAAGGTAGCTGCTAGCTAGTCCGGCTGGTTATCGGCAATTTGGACACTGTTGACCTCTGGACGAAACTACAACATAAAATGAACCTCCGCGAAACTATTTCACACATCTAACCCTTTTGGGTAGCACCTTACGATCGGGCGCTACACTTACACAGTGTAAAGCCTTATGATGAGGCTTACACTAAGGCGCTACACCGTAAGGCGCTACACAGTGTAGGTGTAGCGCCCGATCGTGAGACGATACACAAAAGGGTCAGAAGCGTGAAATAGTTTCGCCCGAGATTCATTTTATATTAAACTTTTGTCCAGAGATCAACAGTGTCGATTTTGTCCTGGTTACCAACAGCGAGCGGGTCTGGTCAGGTAAGTCAAGGGCTCCGCGCGCGCGAGATGACTGACCGGCCAATTGATCTTCACCTCCGTGCATGGTACCACATCTCCACCGCTCGAGTGGCTGCGGAGTGGAGCACAGGAGGTTGATTGAGAAGCGAAGCATGAATCCATGCAGAGCAGTTACATGCACGCATGCATGTGCGGTCCCGTCGTGTAGGTTTGTACCGTTGAGACAAGCAGACGAGGACAAGCCAATGATGGAGGCAGTTGAGGGCTTGAGGCTTGACAGAGATCGATCGATATACTCGGAGCATCTCCACTTGCGACGTCCAAACGTTTTTTGGACAGGCTATTTGGGCGCCGTCCGGATTATTTGACGCATTTGGGCGTCCTCGCTCCCCATTCGCGGCGCCCAAATCATCCGGCCCAAAGGTTTTTTTCGCCAAAATACACTATACCAAAATATGTCGTCAAAATACGCCGAGAGAACCTGGTGCGAGGCGTGGCGGCGGCGCTGTCGGTGAAGAAGGAGGAATTCGACGGCGAGCCGCCGACCTTGCATCGTAGAGTGGCACTGTTCTCTTGGCTTCCTCCAAAGGCGAATGCTTGGTTCAAGGCGGCGACGGTCTTGTTCATGGCGGCGATCTTCTTTGCCGTCAATGGCGCCGCCGTGCCGAGCTGTTTCCTCTCATTCTGCTTCACGCGGCGCCCGGTGTAGTGACCCAGCACACCACTGCATGTTGTAGTGTACAAGTCGTTGACATAATACTCACGTAAGGACCAATCCGTAAATATTATATCATTCAGAGTAGTACAACAAAACATAGTCGGTCCAAGTTAACACTATAGGATTACAACACTATTCAATACAAAATCTCGAGAACCTCCTTTACAAACAGAAGTAGGTCTCGTGCAAATAAAACTCCGAAAGACTCAAGTCGAAGCACTAAGCTGGATACCAGCTCTACTTCTAGCTCCTAATCCACTACTGTGTTGTCACAGCCCTAATCTATCCATCTGGAATATCTTTGTCTGGAGTTGTGCTCCTCCTTCCAAATAATCATTGTCTTCTCCATAGACATTGTTGTCGTCTCTCATCCGTTGGCAAAGTAGAGGTTGATTCCTTCAGCTCCACCAGGTTGATTTGACTCCTGTCGAAGATCTCACCAATATTGCTATGGATTCTGTCCTTCCTTTGCTGTCTCCAGTAATCTAAGCAGGGGTCAACGGAGGAAAGGGTGAGCAACACGAGCGTTACTCAGCAAGTTCATATAACAGGAATAAGGTGTTTTATGCACTAGCTACCATCCATACCAAAAGGTCATGGATGAACATGCATATCTTTGTAAAACATTTTTAGGAAAAGATTTATTTTATCTTCAGAAAACTATGCCCGTCATCCATTCACAGGTGCTAGGGCCTTGAGGAGCCTCCTTTCCTGCAGCGTTCGTCGTTCCTTCCTGGAACGGGGAGTAACATGTCACATTTTTACACTCTGCAGAGGTGCGTTACTTTACCCATAAGAGATCAACATCATGTTGCACAACCAGGCGTACTTTCCTGTCCACACTTCCTATGGTGTGGGGCCCGATTGTTGATCCAAGCCATTCGCCGTGCTTCTCCAACAACCCCGCATGCCCACCCAATTCATGCATAGCAGAATCACCCCTGGCTCTACCCCTCACGGTAGATACCTAGGCATCCCCTTGCAGACCATCATAGCACCAGAGTCCGTGGGCATTAAGGGGTCCCACCCATGTGCATGTAGTCGCAAGACTACAGCGTACGGCTCTGGCTGCCCGTTGACATGCGAAAGGAGAAGATCACAGATGACTTTCCCGTCCCATTCCAAGTCTCATGGTTAACGCTTCATTTACGGCGCAAGAACACTGACGGCATTGGTTCTTAAGTCCTAGGTAATACTTTCCCGTGCAAATGGAACCTCCACCAACCACATCATACCATGGTTCCATCTGCCAGCCAACAATATTTATATATAGCAATTCACATCATTCGAAAATAGGTTTTACTTTTTCATGCAATGATAAACCATAGTATTTTGCATTTACTTTGATAAACATAATCAAGTAGGACATGAGCAAGAGTGAACTTGCCTTTTTGACTGCAAGATTATGCAGCCAAGGTCTTCGATACGATAAAGACTCCAAAATCTGGAAAAAGCGTCATTGGTCCGGTAAGGACTAATGTTTGAAGAAGCAATATGCTATTATGCATAAGTATGAGATGCATTGCCCTAAACCCCGTAACTGACTCTCGATGGTTGAGGGTTGGTTTGAGTTTGGTGATTATTTTTAGATTTGTTTTATCTTCAAGTTTACTTCACAAGAAAGATGAATATAAACTTTAATCCTAAAGTATCATATTAAGCATAAGAATGAAGTAAAACAACGTCATAATACTAAATGGTTGTTTTAGGGTTAGTTATTATCATTTTTATGTTTGTAAAGAACATGTTTTGACTTCAATTAATTGAAGAAATGGTGTAGTAATATTATTCATGAATACAAAAAGAATAACTTTTGAAGAAATAAATCATATATATATTTGTTGGTATCATACCATAATGGTACTTATTTAATTGATGGTATATTATAATATTAAATAACAAGTACTTATGAACTTTTTTTAAGTAATAAAATAATATGACTTAAATACTAACACAAGAAACACAACAAGTAAACTTATATTATGAAGTAATTATTAATTTGGGTTAAACACTTGAAATTTATAACACAAAATTAATCCAATTATTAAAGGTATTAATAATAGTGATCAAGTTTTATTAAATAAAGAATTTCACTTTTATGAATTAAGAACTACATGATATATTATAAAGTAATAAAATGATAAATTTATATGTTGATAGATTCATCTTTGTATTGTTAAAGGATTCTTGAATGATTATTTTCCTTATGGAAAATATCATTTTAAAAACCACTTAAGAATATTAGTGAGACATGTTTACAAATGGAATTCTAAAAATGGTCATAATGTTGTGATGGAAATATATTTCCATATTTGTAGTTAAGCATGTGAAGCAATTTAAATGGAATTCAAATGCATTCAAAATAGCATTTTAAATAAATTCCATATTTAAAATAATAAATAAGTTCTTGTTTCAATTTTAGGATTATTCAAATTTAATCAAACAAGCATTTTATTTATACAAACAGATAGATTTTATTTTTCTTAACATTTTGGTATGTTGTTTGTATTTTTCTAATTTAAAATGATTTAGTTATGAATTTCCAAAGTTTAAATTCAATTTAAACAATTTCTGGATTTTATTAAATTAAATTGGTCCCACCCATCATATTTTTAATAATTACCAAAAATGATTTCCTAAATAAATAAATATCTGACAGTGGGGTCTACCTGTCATATTTCTATTTAAATAAAAGAAATCTTTTTAGAAAAGGAAAAATCAATTTATGACGTCATGCTGACATCAGCAGAAGATCCTTCTCTGTTGAACACGGATTCGAGGAATCCGCCGCGATTCGGCTTTGTTTCCTTGTTAGCTCGATGGCACGGGATAGAGGAGACCGAGGCGAACCTATTGGTGGCGGCGTCGCTCCAAAATGGTCATCGGAGCAAGCACGGCGACGAGTTTTGCGGCGGCCGGAGTCGGTACCCGACGCGACGATGGATTCCTCAAACAAACAAGCGAATTTAAAGGCATGGGAGGATGCACGAGCTCACCACGAGCACAGAGGAGGTCTCGACGAAGCTTGGCATGGACAGACGGCGACGCATCCGTGGTCGACATCCGGCGGCCGGAGTTGAAGAAAAAAGCGAATTTCTTTCGCTCCCGAGCTTCCCAGCACGCGCGAGTCAATGAGGAGGACGAGGCAGCCACGGCGGAGCTTCCTGGCTACTTGGAACACCTCGGCGAGGTCGGAATCGACGGCAATCGGCGGCGGCTCGACGAACTAGGGTTTCGTGGGGTACGAAATAGAGGACACGGGAGAGAGAGAGAGAGAGAGAGATGAGTACGGGGATGAAGAGAACGATGTGGACGTCTCCGTGGTCTTATCCTCGCGAGCTAGCAGGCAGGGAGGAGGTGGCACGGCCACGGCGGCGGCGTCCTTCTGGCCGGAGGAAGAAGAAAGGAAAAGAAAAGGCCATTTTCTGAAAAACCCCTGGACTTTTAAGGAATTGCAGCATCAGTGTTAATTGGCCCCCTGTCTCCTGTTTTAAATGATTTGGGGACTTGTTTGTGATGATTTTAATTACAGAAAAGCTCCTGGTTGTGTAGAGTTACATTATATTTATGATTTCAACTTATAACTTTTAATATTTGATGTATTTTGAATTCATTCCATATTTGGAATGAATTTGTGTATATTTAAATTTATTTCCTTTTTATAAGATGTATAGAATTTCAAAAACAAGTTTCTTTTAAACTTGGATTATAAATATTTTGTGTGTTTTAAATTCATTAACCACTTAAAGTATATTTGAACATAATTGGAATTATCTCTTTTTAATAAAATTTATAGTTTATGACCTCTTTTCTTATTGTGCACTTTTATAACAAATGATTTGTTTTGTTATGCTTTTTATTTGTGGTTACCTATTATTTTCAAATGCTAAGGATAGTTTCTTTCTTGTCTTCAGCTCCAGATAAATATTCAAACTTGTTCTGAGTGCCTTATTGATTCCTGGACAACATCAAATTGTTGTCCAACAATATAAACATGATTTACTTATTGTGGTGACTACAGAGAGTATACACTGTGTTTCAATTCAAATTCATGCCAAGCACAAAATATGGCCCTAGTGGCTTTGGCTTGTGATACCTGACAATTAAATCATGTGAAAACATGATCAAATGTCTGTGGATGCACAAGAAAAGATATCCTGCCTGAGGTCAGGTCTTATGGTAGGATAAATGGGTAAAATGATGAGAACAAAATCTTGCTTAATTCCATGGCTCATTCTGATGATCAAAAAGATGATATACTCCTTTGAATAAAATAGATGATCTTGTTTCCGTGGAAGCAAGTTGCTAAAACAATTGCTGACTAAGTAGTCCATGTGGTTCCATTTACCACATGTCCAGATTTATCTCCTCATGAGAATAAATTCTTGAACAAGCCAAATGGCTCTTGTCACTGGATGAACTTGTGAACCCCTCTCTTATGAGACATGTCCACACTCACATGAATTTGAGAGTTAACTCATGTGATGGTTACATATGGATGATGATCATATGGTTTTATGCTT
The DNA here is from genome assembly GCA_947311845.1 of Poa pratensis. Lineage (NCBI taxonomy): Eukaryota > Viridiplantae > Streptophyta > Magnoliopsida > Poales > Poaceae > Poa > Poa pratensis. Next base: position 17,959,551 of record CAMZMU010000078.1, read on the forward strand.
TGGCTTTACTTTCTCCCTGATAATCATACTCTTGGAGAAATACCATGTATTATCTGTCCTTTTGTTTATTTGTATATGACACTCAATTGTTTGAGCATACAAAAGTGATTTGTTAACAAGGTTGCAAAGCTTGTCACCAAACTACTTCTATATAACACAAACCTTAGAACATCACACTATTTGTAGAGAAGTTAAATAAGAATTGATTTTGATATAGGAGTTTCCAAATACTAGTGATGGACTGGCATAGTGCTTCTATGCATATCTAAGAAATCCTTTTGTATAATCTTCTTGTTGAACTTTCTCCTTTCTTGTGTTGCCTTCTCTTGTAGAATGGTTTTGAGAAGATTGGGAGATAAGAAGATAAGATAGTTTTGATAGAATAAGTAGATCTAGATTAAGATTTAGTTTAGGATTTTATTATCCTCCTTCCAAATCTTCTTTTCTTTTCTTTAAGATATGTACTTATTCGATTAATGATGTAAGTCATACTCATCATTTGATTTATAGTTTCATGTATTATTTACTTATAACCAAATGTTTGAGAATTAGATAGGACAAGATTTTGAAGTTTTTAGCACTCATGTTGATGACTAAGTCTAATCCACCAACATCAGCGAACCCTCGATGTAAGTTTCACAAGTTGGGTTCTATGTTTTTAGTTACTCGTCAAACTAACGGCATTCTCAACTAGCCTTTCAAGTGGTGGTTGAACACTCTATGACTTTGTTGAAAAAGTTTTAAATTTTCCCGTAATTTCAGATGCATGCTATGCAAATACACAAATTTAATTTAGCCCCTTTTCTACTCTATAACTACGGGTCATTACACCCGGCACGGCTCTACGTGTCCAATCGGCGCCGGAGTACGTCGAGGTCCCAATCCTCCTGCCTCATCGCCTCCGGCTTCACCCTGGGCGGGGGGTCTTGCGCTTGATGCCCAGCGTCTTCCCCGCCGCCTTCGTCTTCGCTGCCCCCTTGGGTGCCGGCGACGCCATGGAGCCGGCGCGGCGCGAGGGTTTTTCTTTTGGCGGGAGTGATGGCGGGGGAAATGCGATTTTTGTGGATGAATTGGGGGAAGCCGGCACTTATTGCGATCGCCGTCTCACTGCCAGGCGTGGCCTGCGCGTCGGAGGCCGACGTGGCGTCGCGTTTCCTTCCGTCCGGGGCCGCCCCAAGCCTCCCCAAGTTGAGGGTGTGGGCTGGGCATGCCGGACACAAAACTGGGCCGCGCCGGACCAAATTCGCGTTTGGTCGCCGCGAGTGGGGGCGATTTTGTGTCCGGCACGCCCCAAAGGCGTTTGGGCGGCCGTTTGGGCGCCGCGAGTGGAGATGCTCTCACTCCAGCATACACCGTACAAGGAATGAATGATCAGTTCGCTAAGCCGCCAGGAAGGAATCTTGATAAGTTTTGATAATGAGACTGAGAGAATCATCTTTTTTTTAGATAAAGGGAGTTTTTATTAGTTAAAAAGTTAAGCATTACACCCAGCCTCTGCATAACTAAGATGCACACAGCCAAAACAAGTCTGAAGTACGAAACATAAAAAGGAGAATTACATATTAGAATGAGAAATTGTAAAAACGCCTATGGTGGTGGAGGGTCAATCCGCAAATTATGCTGTCATCCATGTTGGGATAAAAAGTCTCTTGCCGTGTCCTCCAGTCTTGTTAGGAGTGCAAGTGGGATCCCACCAATATCCCACTTGTAGTTCATTTTATCATTTCTAGTACAAAATTTGGTCCAAAATTTTGCACTACAAATAGCAAAATGAGCTACAAGTGGGATAATGGTGGGATCCCACTTGACACCTTAAGTCTTGTACAGACCTCCATACACAGGACTCGATACCCCAGACGTTGCAACTGAGAGAATCATCTACTTAGAAAACTTTAAAAAAAATTCGATAATCGGTTTCCTGTACACGCAAACGACATGCATGAGATCCTACGCAGCAAAGAAAGGCATGTGCATATTTATTTATGTATATAGCTATATATGGTGCATGCACGGCACGTACTGTATATGTGTTCTTTTCTCCTTGGATCGTCGACTCGTTTACTTTTGCGTTAGTCAGTTGATATTCTGTTTTTAAAATGGTCGCCGGTGGTGATTCGATGCACTGGACGAATCTCGTAAAACATCCCAGGGCCACGTCTACGATCGTACGATCACCAAGTCAAATAGTCAATTGGATCAAGATGGAATAGCGTAAAACTGATTTCCGTCACGGTCACTGTAAACCTTTGAGAAAATTCTAAAAAATCACTACAATTGTGCATGAAGTTTGCAAATCCATCTAGATACATTTTTTTTTCAAAATCCACGGGTATTCCCACTACACCACGACACCACATTCCCTACCGATGTGCGTTGGGAAATGTCAGATTTAGCGTCAGATTGTTTTGGTCGGGAAAGCTCATGTCATATTGTTGGTCGGTAAAAAGGATTTGCGCCAACGGACGGTCGGTCGGCGATTCTCCTGTATTTCCTGTCACGCAGTCGGTCGGGAATTCGCCTATGCCCATCTAATTGTCAGTCGGTAAATATTGCCGACCCACTCCCGGTGACTAAATGGGCTGGCGGGTTGAGGCGCGCGAGGGCGAAAAAACTAGCGGGAATAATTTGGCCCAACCCGCGAAAAATTTCGCTATCTAGCCGCGAGACGCACCGCTCTAGCCTAAAATTCCCCAACCCCCACCACTGTCTGCCCCACTCGAACCCTAGCCTCTCCGTTTGCGCGCCCAACTTCAATTCTCTCTGGCCGGTTGCGGCTCTGCGGCCGGTGGCGGAGCTCCGGCGTGGCGTGCCCCTCGCGCAACCCATCCTCCCACGAGCGCCCTCCTTCCTCTCCACGCCCTCGCAGCGAGCTTCCCGACGACTATCCTGAGCTCGGCTGCGGTGTGCTCTTCCCGCCGCCGCCGGCGGCACCCTCTTCCAGGCACCGGCGGTGGCACCCTTGCTAGCGTTTTCAAGAGCTCGCAGAGCAGCACTCAGCGACGCCTTCTCTGCTCCTTTGGCCAACAGTAAGTCCTACAGTTCTTCCACCTTTTTATTTTTTCCATGTGGATTTTGTATAGATTGATTCGTGTGGATTCGATTTGGTGGATTGTATATGTGAGTGCCATTGGTGAGAAGTGAGCATGTATGTTGTCGACCCTGGAGGCAACTACCATCTCAACTCACTGATGAGGTATGATGCTTCTGCATGAAAGTTCAACTCACTGAGATGCTACAAATCTGTTATGCTAGTATAGTAATGTTTACTTGCTTCCCTTTGTAGGAGAGACACTCTAGAGGAGGAAGAACCTGAAGCTGGCGACTTGCAACTTGCTATTTAGTGTTTTGTAGCTATCCTTTTGTAAACCATCATGGCACTTGGACATGTCTTTGTCAAAACCTATCTGATGTTGTAATGGCAACCATGTTATGTACTTGTGGATGCTAAACTTGTTGAATCTATATTGTTGGATGTCAAGTTATTGCAACTTGCTGAATCTATGTTGCAACTAATTATTGAATTTATATGCGTTGGATGTCATTTTATTGCGATATGTTAATTAAGGTGGATGCTAAATAATATTTAATCCTGGAAAACAAGATGTCGACTGACTGTTGGTCGGCAAAACAAGCACGTCCACCAATCGGTCGGGAAACGTGGGTGGCTAGGCTGACGAAATGTCGGTCGGGAAAAGTAAATCCTGTCCAACGGTCGGTCGGCATAAAATGTCGGTCGGCATAGAAAAGTCGGTCGGGGAAGAAAACGTCGGTCGGGAATCTGTTTGGAACGCCATCCAACTGTCGGTCGGTAAATATTTGTCGGCCGGGAAAGGGTTTTCCCGACTGGACTTACGGTGACCGACAAGGTCGGTCGGCAATACTGATCCCCGACCGACTTTCTGTCGGCAGAAGCCGTTTTCCCTACCGATTTTAGGGTAGGCAATGTGGTGTCGTGGTGTAGTGTCCGCTAGTTCTTTGCAAAATGCACCGATGAGCCGTTCTTAGCACGCTAACCAGTCGTCTTTAATAAGGTTGAAACAACTCATTTTTTAATAAGGTTGAAACAACTCATATTTAATAAGGTTATTCATATGACTATACTTTGGGTGTGAGGTTTACGAAATTATATAAACGATAATAGGGTTGAAAATGCTTATTTGTTTATAGGTTCTTCATATGGCTAAGCTTTGGAATCAGCGGACTCGAATGGATTCCAGATACACGCATTTTCAGAAGGTCGCTCGGGTTATCTTCAATATGATGCATATGTGTCTTATATTTTCTTCTTCTTCCGCTTGTTGATTTACATTTACACGCTTTGCGATCAATGAGATAATAACTCTGAACTTTGAAACTTTGCAATGAAATGACTAAGTGCATCGATTAATGCATACGCCATGGTTTTATTCCCCCTTTTTAAAAATGTACCTTCTCGTACTAATATATTTCCTTTGTTGAAATAAAGAGCAAGCTCAACCACTCGGTGGACATGCATGGAGAACGAGCAAGCAAAGTTGACAGTTTCTAGAAGGTGTTTTTCGGTTTTCCTTTTCTTGTTTCCCTTCCTTAATTTTAGCTCGTCCAGAATATCGTGAAATCCATATCAATATTTTGTGTACCCATACTACTGTATGTATAGTCGCAGAATCTGGTGGAAAGTACAACATTCGGACAATATGTTGTTCCGGTAATCAGATTGTTCTAACGATGGTTTTGCGCATCATATGAATTTCTTCCTACCAAATTTTCATGTTCACGTTCTGCGCTTTGGACTAAAAAAAACTGTAACTTTTTAGCCCGCACGTACGAAGAAAGGAGAAAGAGGAATATTAGCGAGATGCGATTTTGGCTGCTCTGTCCACAGAGAATACGCAGCACTCAACAGAGATCCTCCATCGGTTGGTGAGCTGGTGATTGAGATACAAACGTATCTGTGCATGCTGAAGAAGCAAGCAATATAAAATTATGCATATGCTTGCCACATTTGCCCACCGATCGAGTAGAATGATTTGACAGCATCGATCGTGTGCACCAGCTAGACGATTCGCCAATAAATCTATATCTTTTAGAGGCATATATGTTGCATAGACGTACAAACTGCACATGGATCTGATTCTGGCTAGGTTCTCGTCCTGGTGGTGATCTTAATCACATAGAGGATTTTTAGACTGCCTTTTTATTCCGAAATGGGGCAGCCCGGCCCGGTAGAAGATAGCCTGAACGACCACCTTCAACCGAGTACATCCAGATCGAATCTATAAGTTCTCGCTATTCTGGTGGAAGTAGGAAGGACCACATGTGGCAATATGTTGCGTTGTGCACAACCTGTAAAAAATGGACAGCTCCAATTTTGTTAAAAAACCACGTCATTCAGAATTCTAAATTGACCAAACAAAAGCACAAGCGCCAATCCGAATACGAGATTTAGTTTCTTTTGTCAACCTCATTCAACCAGTTCCTTAACATATTAGCAATACTAGTTGGTGAAGAAATATTAAAAGTGAAATGAATGAGCATCCATCTATGAAATGCAAACGAACATGAAATAAACGAATGCTCAACAGACTCATCTGAATGAGAAAAGACACAACGTTTACATCTTGTCCAATTACTCTTAGCAAGATTATCTTTAGCGAGTAGAACTTTTTGATTAAGAAACCACATGAAAATCTTAATCTTTAGATATCCTTTTAATTTTGAAAGGTACTTATGTAGAAAAGGTGTATCTCCATGCGAGTTTTACGAATAGAGTCAAGTTCCATCGGAAAGAATCTGAATCATTTGATAGAGAAACCCTCGTAAGTTTTTCTACCAAGTGTAGCCAAGATGTCCATTTATTTCCTGTCAATGATCGTCTGAACTCAATGTTCGGAGGTGGTGCATTTGCTAGAACATCCGCAACCAGAATATCTTTATGTGGTGCAATATTAAACAGAGATGGACATTGAATAGCTAACGGAGTATTAACGAGCCAGATATCTCTCAAAAACCGAGTACCTTGTCCATTACTAATATCAAAAGTAACTTTAGTAAAAATATCATCTTTAACCGCCATAACACCTTTTCAGAAAGGAGAGTCACCAGGTTTTGATCGAACTAAATAGTTTGTGTTTTTGTTGAAATTACAAGCGATTTTTGTTGCAAAGCAATCTGCATCAAACATAAGTTGTTGTTTAACTATTTTTTGGTAGCATTACTTGTTTTCTAAATGTTGTGACAATCTGTTACAATACTATTTTTTTGTGTACCCCGGAAATTTGTTGCAATACACAGAGTGAATCACCACAGTGGCATTTTTGCTGTAAATATCGAGAAGGCGGGGACAACACCATGTAAATATCGAGAAGCTTATCTGCTATGTTGCGCGGGTTGATTTTTGCAAAAGTCAAGGACTACGCTACACTGATTTCTAGGCACTAGAGGATGATCCGACGATGGAGAGAGGGAGCTAAGGGCATCTCCAGCCGTTGTGCCCCCAGGCCGAAAAACGGCGCTATTTTGGTTTCTGGGCTGGCCCGATTCCTAGCCGTGCCCAAACCCAAGACTTCGGCCCAAATTTTCAAAAAGACGAAAATATGGCAAACTAGTCGAATTTCATTCATATATGGCGCAAATTCGCCGATTACATAGTAGAGACTTAAAATTTAAGCTAAAAAACGAAAATACATTATTTAGTCGATCTACACGCCGATCTACATGATGCCCAGCTGGCTGTAGATGGCCTGGCTGTAGTCGCCGTCTCCGTCGTCGTCGGAGCCGTCGCCGGGAGCCTTGCTCGGGCCTGCGACGTCGTCGTCGTCGTGCCACCTGCTCGGCCTGGGCGCGCTGGGGGCGTCCTCATCGTCGTCGCTGGGGTCAAGGATGCAGTACTCCGGCGGCGGCGACGGCGGAGGTGGAATGCGACGGCCAGTAGTTGCCGCGCGCTCGCGCTCCAGCTCCTCGAGGATCTGCCACTGGCGCTCCACCTCCTCCTCCGCGCGCATCCTCGCCGACCATTCGTCGGTGACGTCGTCTGGCGCCAGGAGGATGTCGTTGAAGGAGGCTTCCATGGCGAGCCTCTGGACGGGGAACTCCTCCTCCGGCTCCCCCATCATTGCCGCCGCCCTGAGGTCGTCCGGCGGCGCCTGCCACTCCGGCGCCTTCTTCTTGCCCTCCGTCTTGGGCTTGACGAGGCGGCGGAAAAGGCTGCGGGGCGGTGACGCGGGGCGGCGCTCGTTGATGAGCAGCGTGCCGCTGCGCATTGGAACACGCCGCCCAGAGTTCTGGCAGGGCGGCGTGACAGAGGGAGGCACCGATCACGGCGTCGAGCGCGCGCCGGAAGAGGAAGAGGAGGAGGTGGAGCCTCCCATCCGCCGCGGCAGCCACGACGACGTGCGCGGCGGCATGGTGAGCCGGGGCTCATTGCCGGCGGCGATGTAGTCGAGGACGAACTCGAGCGTCCGCCTGTCCCCGCCCAACCACCGCTTGCGGCCCTTGGAGTTGCAGCGGCCTTCCACCGGGCCGTTGCGGCCTGTGTCGGCGAGCTCCTGCTCCTCGCGCCGGCGGAAGTACTCCGTCCAAAAGGCGTCGTTGTTGTTCGGCCGCCAGCGGGGATCCGCCGCCTGCGTAGGGGTGAGGCCGGCGAGCACCTGGTCGATGGCGTACTCGCGTTCCGCCCCTTTTGGCACAGGAGGCACGGGCACACCGCCCGCGCTCAAATGCCACGAACCCTGGCCGGCGGTGGCGCCAGGGACGCGCATGTCAGGCGGCGCGGGGTTGCCCTCCTGGTACATCATCCACACCTCGTTCTTGTGAAGGTGGCGGCGGGCGAAGCCGTTTGCGGTGGCGGCGTCGTCGGCCATTGCTGCTGGCGAGAGAGAAGAATTAGAGAGCGAGGGCGACAGAGAGGAAGGCGGCGAGAGATGGTGTGGCTGTGGACGGCGAGGAGGGGGAATTTATATAGCGCGGTGGAGGCCAGGCGGAGGGGCGGTGGCGCGCCATTACTGCGCCGCGTGCCCCGCGATTGGACGTCGAGGCGATGGCCGCTTACTGGGCGTTGGCCACGCCATTACTCCGGCAGCCTTTGACCGGCGTGGGAGCCGAGAGGATGAGGACGCGGCCGCTCGCGGGCGTTTCTGTTCCGCGCCATTTCGCCCGCTTCGCTGACAGCGCTGGCCCGCCTTGTTTCCGCGCCATTTCTCCCCCCCCCCCCCAGGCGCAACCCAATGGGCTGGGTTCCGCCTGGGTGCGTCGGCGCCAAAACGGCGCTATTTGGGCTCCTGGGGGCGACTGGGAGAAAAACGGCGCTATTAGGCCCAAACGGCGTTATTTGGAGGGGGGGGGGGGGGGGGGGGGGGGGGGGGGGGGGGGACGGCTGGAGATGCCCTAAATTCCACTTTTAGGGCGACCCGCGCCTAGCGCTCGTCTATATATATATACCATAATTTCTCCGTGGGGCTCTGTTGAAAGATAGAGACCATTCGTGCGCATGTCGTCATCTCCCCCATACAGATGCGGCTAATTCCTTTCTCTCAAGAGTTTAGGTGGGGATAAGACTTCCTCATCTCCGATCCCACGTCTCTAGTCCAGGAATTCTTCGCCGAGGTTCGTGGAAGGGTCCATTGCCATGCTTCCCTACTGAATATTAGTTTGGAGAATCGTTTTACGTGTGGCGAATTCTAAGCACATCTAGCTTAACTAGGATCGAGTTCCAAAAGTAATCTTTGACGAAACTTTGCATGTCCCGGCAGCGCACGTAAGTACATGTTGGACTGGGCTATCTCTAGCTATGCATGCATGGTGACCGACCTGCCTAACAACTCTTCCTTCCTTCCTTCCTTCCTTCTCTAATCTCTCATCCTTCGCTCTTAGCCTGTGACGTCTGTGATAGTGTCGATCGTATCACCGTAGACTAGCAAGTGATCGGTTCGACGGTGTAGCTCAGCACCTACAAGCCTCGATTGTTCGAGTTTATCCGTCCCTGCTTGTTGGTTGGTGCCAGCCATGTCTTGCATGGTCTCTGTTCAAGAAACCAGATTAAGATAGACAGGGCATGCAAGGAAAAAGAAAGAGGAGAGATCAAGGTAGATTAGGCAAGCCAATATTTGACCAGATCTGTAGAATATTCTATGTACTACAAGTTGCAACAACGATATTGTATATATCTAACAGTCTGAGATCATAAGGGTAGGATACATGTACATTAATGGGTAGGATACATTCATATAGATGAGTGTACGTGTGTGTATGTCTTTACAAAAAATATCCATCACAAGTTAACCACTTGCAGCCAGCTAAAAAATGCCACTTGGATAGGACAAAGTCAAACTTTAGAAATATCTACTGTTAACATCTTTACGAATACTTAGACTGAATAATTGAGAAACATAGGGTATAAATAATTCATACAAAGTACTTATTATTCGGCCGTTAACCCTTATTGGATCGGACAAATAAGAGAAACCAACTCATGTCGAAATGGAAAATTGCACGAGTGATCGCATCTGCATGATGTGACTGAAAATGACAGAAAACCAGTTAGGAAGGTGGACATACTAATTAGGACCCGGTATCCCTGTACGAAGTCTCCTATACATTAGTTTAGATTGCTTACCACCGCGTGCTGAAATCTCCTATATCTGGCACAGTCAACTGTACGAAGATTCCGTGCATCCTACTTACTATTGTTGTAATGTCACTTATCTATATATGCATATTTTACATCAGTTCGTGAGTATATGAAGACGCTAGCTAGTTAACCAGCGTTGAACGGGCTTAGCTTGTAATTAAATGTGAAGGGTCATGAGATGAGACCTACCGGACAATCTGACAGATCATTATTTTAATGTACTGTATACCATGCATAGTTGTAAGTCGATGTTGTTTAGTATCTACAATGGTCAATGGGTCATATAATTCAAGCTCATGTACAAGCGTTTGTTTAGGAGAACCTTTAATTTTTTGCATGATGTTTGCTACTACCTGATACCTCCATTACATTATTTTTGTCGTGGTTTTAGTTCAAATTTGAACCAAAACCACGAGAAAATTATGGAACGCAGGGATTCCATCGATGTTTTCATGATTAGGAGATGACACCACTGTCATACAATCGATGAACCTAGTGTTCTTGTCTGTCGCCATATTTCATCTTACATATGGGATTGATTCAACTTTTTTTTTGAATACACTAGATGATGGGGCACACAACTGGCGGTCCTGTTTGGGACAGCGATTTAAGCAACATCATATATAAATTATTAGATTACTTGTGTTCAATATCGAAAATTCTACCATTTGAAGGACTTGGTTTTTAAAATATTGTCATTCCTAATACATGCAAACAAGAGAGAGAAGTCTCTGATGCAGGCTATGATAGCCACACTATAACATGGTTAAACCCATGAGACTATTACTACACACAAACAGAAAAATAATAAAGCTTACAGAAACCGGAAAAGGCCCATCTTATTAGTGACAACCCTGTCAATTCTACCGTTTAACCGTGGCAACAAACTATTGTATGTCAAGATCGTTAGTTCTCATGGCCACGATACACATCGATAGAGAACATTTGTACATTTTTTAGCCTTAAAACGCTTAAACCTTGTAAGAAAAATAACGGACTGCTTCAAAGGGTGGTCATTTTAGCACTAAATCTGTCGTTGTCACGTATAAAAGAAAATTTGATCACTTTGCATGAAAATCTGCTTCAGAATGTAGTCACTTTAGCACTAAATCTGTCTTTGTCGACAGAAAATTTGATCATTTCGAACGAAAGATTAATGCACAAACAATAGCAACTCAATGTTCTACGAAAATAATCGTGGTTCTAAGACAAAGATACAAATTTGATTGCTTCGGAAGGTAACTTTTTTTGCACAAAATATGTCTTTGTCATGTACACACAAAATTCAATCACTTTGCACGAAAATTTCATGCACAAAAAAGAGCCCCACATTTTATGAATTTCTTTGAGAGTTAAATCTTTCTGTTTTAATTTTTCTTCAATCGACTTCTTCTTTTTTCTCACCTCCTTGTTCTTTTCAACTTCAAATTTCTCGCCCTTCTTGTTCTTCTCACCTTTCTCACATTTTCCTCCTTGTTCCTGTTCTCAGACATGGCGTTAGTGTCTTTAGCATGAACGACCTTGCTGGTTTCCCTAACGAATCATAAACAACAAAGTTCACACTTGAATCAATATAACAAACCAAAGTGAGCACTCATTTATAGAACACAAAAACTATCACACATTCAGGAAGAATTTGCCAAATTCACACGCAACAAACAACACAGAACTGGTCAAAGGCCCATTTAGTAACGTAAATCTACACAACACACTATATTAACTTGTTCTAACCGCCACGGAAACCGACTGAACCAAACTTAGCAAAGGACCACTCAACAGAACTGAAATTGTGGGAGAGAGTTCTGAGCGAGAGGGTTGTGACAGGTAGGGTTATCGGGAGGGAAAATGGGATTTCAGGGGCCAGATCGGGTAGCGAGGGCCTCGAACAGGGTTTCCGAGGGTCTGCATGAGGCTTTCGATGGTCACGGTGGACCTCGAAGGCTCGAACAGGGTTCCGAGAGGGTCTGAAACGATCAGGAGTTCGAAAATAATTGGTACGACGTGAATAGTCAAAATTGTTGAAACATTTGGGGCCTCTTACTTATACCGATATATGTGATGATGATGTTGTCCAGATTAAATCCATGATTTTTTATAGAAAAATCTATGATTTCCCGTTTATAGTGTTGCCCTCACAGTGGGAGCTTCGTCGACAAAGATGAACAAAACTAACATAAAGGAACAACATGTATGCCAAATTATTTCAGATTTGTGTGTGGATTATGTGGGGGTTCTTGCCAATGCAAAATATACATGTTATGGACGATGTCCATTGGAAAGTAGGGATATCAATGAGGAATGCACATTTTTTGATAGCAAGTCTGACAAAAGGAGAAAAACACATGCACATTTTTTGATACTATAAGCACAATGAAATGAGTTAAGTGGGGTGTGTGTCAGTGTGTGTTTGGAGAAGATTGCATGGAGCACCATCTTTTTATTGGATGTCCCCGATGGAACGCATGGAGAACCATCGATTAGTTAAGAAAGCATTCCACTGTCAGGCTGCTGACAAATTGCCAATCACGCATGCCTGTGACGGAAGCCTGCAGCTGATCGCGAAATAAGATCTGTTACTTTGTAAATACAGTACCAGTACTTGTTCTTTCTTAGTGAAATGGACATAGCTTTTGCCTTTCACGAAGTTTTTTAAACACGGTGGCCACATGGCACGTGTCGTTTCAAAGGAGTGTATACCTATATTTATCTTTCTTCTTTTAAGCATATAGTAAATAGTAATCTATCTATACCTTTTATAAATCAAAACCCCACTAACATGCATTCATGATTTTTCTATCTTAACATGCAAGTATCCACATCATCCATTCTCTTAGCCAATCAATTGTCCATGTCATCCCCACTAATATTTATTAATCACTACATGCCAGTTACACAATATTTATTCCTTAAACCACTTCATCCACTATTTTAGCCATTCATTTATCCATGTCATCGCATACTTATTAATGATATTCTATCCATACTTGCAAACTATTCACATTATATATTTTTTTTACCCATACAATTACATCATCAATTTTAGTTGTTAAATATATGAATATTTTACCTTGTTTAAAATTATATTCTCGACTATTGTGGCCAATCGAACACGAATATTTCCGGAAAAAATCAGTTGCCTGCGTAATATGCCCTTCCATTTTTACTACATTTTAAAAAAAAGAGTACCTACTGCAATGCGCGGGGCCTCTTTCTAGTATTTATGTACTTGATGACCTGATTTGGAGGTAATGGATTAATTAGGTCATAGCATCGGAATAGTCATCTTGCTTATTCAGCACTCATGGACCCTCTATTGACCACCGAAATGCAAGATCAGGTGGTTTAATATTAATAAAACCAAAGAGTGAATTTTACTGGGTTTCCCCCAAAGATAAAGAATAGATTACTTTGTCTTTCAACAACTTTAGAGTAATGCTGCAAGATCAAAAGTAGTTTGATAGCTTCTCCACTCACAACAATCATTTGTACGTACTGAGATTCTTAATTAGTTAAATTGCTTGATGGTGGTACATAATTCGACGGGGCAGTTCCTGCTTTATTTCCTCTTTGGAAAGGAAAAGGTAGATTGATCGAAGTTGCTTTCGTGTGCTCGATCTACACCACTTTAGGAGATCAATCAAGCTAGGAAACCTCGAAGCTGTTAAAGGTATCATGTTGAGATAACATAGTTTTGAGAATTCAATATAGATTGGATGACCAGGATAGGACAAGAAGATGATCCATGAGTACTTGTCAAACACATAGTTGCTGGATAGCTACATGTCTGAGAGATATAGTGGTCATCTATGCTTTTTCCCTGTCTGGCCAAGATGAAAATACCTTACAACATTACAACAGTGATAAGAGGCGGGTCTCTTGTGGCTTCATCAATCTTCTACCTAGCCATGAATAACTGCTGTTTCCTACCTCGTGCTCACTGCCGTGTGTGGAGGCGTGGGACTCGTTGAACTCAACTTGGGGTTGGGGATCGATGGTAGCGTGGACGTCACTCAACCAATATGGATATTAGTCTAGGAAAAGTAGTGCATTCATGAGTTGTAGCATGTATTCCCGTCGACAACGCCGCTATGGTTTCTCATTTTCCTTTTGTAAGCACTACTCTGAATTTGCAACTAATAGTTTGGTTGCATGAGTTGATGCAGAGACCATCGAAAGAAGAAGAAGAAAGAAAGCTCCACTAGCCAAGTCCGCGCTAAAAGCTCACGCTTGTGTGAGAGTTGATGCAGAATTATAAAAAGAAACACTCGGCGCGTGGTAGTTTTCCGAGTGCCACGTATTAGACACTCGGCAACACCGAGATGCCGAGTAACTTTGCGGAGTGCTAAAGGTCGAGTGGTGGGCGCTTGACATAGTACCCGATTCCGGCAGTGATCATGATTCCATGAGTAGTACTGGAGTGGAGTCAGGCGATGCTAGTTTACGCGCACGTGAGCGTTCACACGGATTCTGACAATGACGGTGGGAACATCCACCGTCGGCCGAACCGCCCGCCACCACACCCGTGGCCAGCGGCGCTCCTGCGACAGCCTCGCCGCCCCACCCTCACACATCGCCCCCTCCGCTGGTTTCCCGCCGTCCTTGACCATCCCTCTAAATCCCCTGCACCCCCTTCTTTTCCGGTTTAGGCGAAGCATCCCCACCTCCCACCGATAAGTCCATCATCGACGCCACCTCGCTCCATCCTCGTCAGCGCCTTCTCCACCGCAGCTCCCTGTCCGTTGCAGCGGTGTGGCCGACATCGACTCGGTGGTGGGGAAAGGTAGAAAGAAGAAAATGACCGGGTGGGAGGAGGACACGCGTGAAAAAGCAATTTCGTACTGGAGCCATGCATTTGAAGCATGGTACTAATTAGTACTCTTCACTTTATCTGAGCGCATGGCTACTCACATACTGTATCAAAACGAATCACGTCGACCCGCGCGCGCGTGTAAAAACCACCAGCCAAGGACACACCGACAGCGCATCCGTGTGATCAGATCGAGCTGCACGTATACGTGATCTAGTCGATCTAGCCACTAGCGGACTAGCCTGTTCTAGTTCTAGGATTAAAGCGAGGAGGAAAAGGGCTGGGGAAAAGGGAAGCAACGATGGATCGATGTGGAGCTATCCTATCATGCACAATCACGTCACGCCCTCACCGCGCTGCATCCACGTCTCTCCCTTGTCATCCTGTGGATGATCCAGAGGTCACCAGAAGAGGAATATTCTCACATCTTTTCTTTTCTGTTTGTGCTTTCTAACTTTACGGATGATGATAAAATAGAATTTGTATCAGCACAATTTGGGCTGAATTCCTCGGATGCAACTCTCAAGTGCCACGCTGGCCTCTCCAGGTGAACGGCGGCCCTTAACTTTTTTAAGAGGACAGAAACACCGAACATTACAAAACACATCAAAAGAAATAAAAATTATAATGAGATTCTTGAGATGCCCTTCATCTTCTATCTCCAGACCATGTTGATGGCGCGCCACCGCTGCCGCTCCTCCTAGAGCCGGCCTAACATTGTTGGATGGAGACGGGGAGTCGTCAAACGGGTCAAGAAGACCGCATCCGTCTCGGAACCGAAGAAGAAGGATGAACCATCGATGAAGCTCCATGACGATCTGGAGAACGCCGCCGCCAGAAGAAGTCCTTGAGAAATATGCCACTTCCACAAGGTTCTCGACTTCGCCGCCAAGATGAGGCTGAATCTGAGGAGACCTTATTGGACAAAACGTCGCTGTCACCACCTAAGCGTCGCCCTACCAAAACTTAACCCTAAAACTAGGAGAACAAAACCCTCCCGCCGACGGAGGCCGAGATCCACCCCGCCTCGATCTATGGCCCGAAGGCCACAAAGACGAGGCAGATCAGCGGCGGCACCGACTGGAGGCAGAGAAAACCTAACCGCCTGGGCGTCGCGTGAGCGGAACGAAACGTTTCGTCCGTACGTACGACGGCCCTTAACTATAACGGTCCCATTTCTGCTTCCCTTTTTACCCATCGGAAAATACGCCTTGGGCCACACTCTGGTACACAAGACTACATGAGAACTTTTAAAAATGAGACACAAGACTACAAGAGGGAAGGAGAAAAAAAACTAGCATCATGTATACTTTTAAACCTGAAAATATATTCATAAAATCACGAAAACAGCAAAAGATTTTTTAAAAAGCAACCCGGTCCAGTGACGGACGGCCGGCAAGCTGCCGCCGCGTTCCACGAACGCTACAAGCACACACGCCACTCTGTTTTGGCGCTTGCCTGCTGGTTCTTTACAAAGCCAGGAATGAGTTTTTTCACAATCGAAATGCAACTGCCGCGATAATCTTTCAGAGAATGCAAGAGGAACTGAAGCTGTGGGCAACGAGACCGCCACGTGATCAGCCAGGCCTACTCTTTTTGGCCCATAATCTACGACGTTAGAGAAGGCCTTTTTTCAGGTTTCTTTTTTCCTCTCACTCTTTTTCCAATCTTTACTCCGTTTTTTTCTGCGAAACACAGTACAATGCAGACGCTCACATACACGTGCACATAATCACCCTTATGAATGCACACACGCACACCCTACCCTATGAGCACCTCCGAGATACTAAGCTGGCGGATCGAGTCTTGAGATTGATGAAGTCACCACATGCGCCTCGCTGTCGACGGGAACGTTGCCACAAGTGAAAAATATTCCGTCTTAAATGAGAAATATCAGCGTCAAACCTCGGTATGAACTCTGGTGGGTTGAGTGTACAACCACCCTCTAACCATCCTGCCACAGGCAGGTTCTCTGCTCCGTTTATCTTCTCTTTCGCCAAGTTTCAATTGGTTGTATTTTTGTAAATATTTCGTTTATATTTTCGAAAATTATTATTGTATACAATATTTTTCATTTTTGTAGATCAAAATAAAACTGGAAAAAAACAGCGGAAAATAAAACGAAAAAACTAAATCAAACCTTATTGGGTCCCTTGTTTGACGCAAGATCTCGATAATCTGCATTAACCCCAACTAGGTCCACCTAATGTGGTTTTTCATGCAAAAAACCTATTGTGGTTTTTTGTTGTTATTTTGCAGCAATAGTAACCTTTATTAATCAACAAGCCTAGGCATTAAGAACTCTCGTGGATCATCTACCCATAAGTCTGGCGTTGACAGCGCCTGCCTCACAAGTTCTTGATTCTCTAGGGCAGTGAATAAAGGTTACTATTACAAAATCTCTTACTAACTAAAGACAATCCTAAAGAATAGCTGATATTGGCCCTCATTGATCAAAGCCTCGACAATCGTCGAGCTATCAGAGTTGACGACAATGTAGCTATAACCCATATGAAAATATTATTATGTACAATATTTTCATTATTATTTACAATATTGTTGGGTACCTGTTTGACGCAAGACCTCGCTAATCTGCATTAACCCCAACTAGGTCCACCTAATGTGATTTTCTTCCCATGAATAAACCTAATGTGGTTTTTTGTTTTTTTTACAGCAATAGTAACTTTTATTAATCAACAATAGTGAGGTCCTTTACAAGCCAGGCATTAAGAATTCTGGTGGATCATCTACCCATAAGCCTGGCGTTGATAGCACGTGCCTCGCAAGTTCTTGATTCTCTAGGGAAGTGAACAAGGTTACTATTACAAAATCTCTTACTAAGATAAGACAATCCTGAAGGATAACCGCTGCTGGGCCACGATATTGGCCCTCATTGTTCAAAGCCTCGACATTCGTCGAGTCCTGGACTTGAACCAGAGACCTCGCCGTGAAGTAAATCATCTCCCCTACGATCCAACCAATTGGAAAAGAATCAATAGACTCCTTTTCGGGAGCGATTCATCCTTCCCGAACGCAGCATACAACTCCCTGTTGTACTGCACTCTTCAAGTGTGCTTCTTCCCCCTTCTCCCTCTTACCATGGCAAGTCCTTGGGAAATAACTCTGATGGGCATAAAAAGGAAGGCGTTAAGAGACGACAAAATGCAGCTACAGCCCATATGAATTGCAAGCTCCAACCCATGGTGTACTGCAATTGCTTCAGCCATTTCAACATCATCCACCTGGGATAACATGTGACGATTAGCTCCAACAAATTGACCACGTGCATCCCTCAGGATAGCACCCGTCTCTCCTACATGGGAGATTGTATTATATGATGCATCAACACTTAGTGGTTGCCTTTAAGAGGCCTCCATCCACACAGAAGTTGAGCAAAGAGCATCCAAAAGTTGGCCGTGTTTACTAAGTGAAAAAAAGTTCCGCTGAAAAAACACTCGACCTTCCCCCGAGCCAGCCTATGCGAGCTTTTCTAACCTCTACACGTTCGTTATGGTCCATAATAACTCTATATGCATGACGAAGGGATCTGCTTACTTTTGCATGTTTAAAAAGTGCATTTAATCAACAGCAGTACATTGATGTATACGGATTCCTTGATCTCCCAAGAAACCCATATCACGATGGCCAATAAGAGCAAACAGTTTTTACACGGAATAATAGTAGTACTAGCACCGATTGCAGGTTTACATGCGGTGAAGAGTCAAGGATGACACAAATAAATAACATCATTCGGTCATTACATAGTCTTAACAAATAATAAAGTGAGGACTCCAGCAGAGACTTCATCCTCAAGCTTAAACACAGCAGCACATAGCACAGCCTAGCAACTACAAAAACTCCCAAAACATGCCATAATAAATCCAAAATTGTCCATGACCACGACATTAAAGTAGAACCCCCGACCATTTATCACTTCCCCCCAGGCAAGAAAGTTGGTGACGTTTCAACAAAAACAAGCCCCTGTCAGGCTCCTTACCATATGTTCTCAAGAGCTTGATCACAGGAGGTCGGCAACGTTGGCTGGGAGCTCCTCAATCACCACGTTGTAGAACTTCTGGATGTCAAACAGCATCCTCTCATCTTCACGGGTCACAAAGTTGATGGCAACACCCTTCCTCCCGAAACGACCACTACGACCGATGCGATGGAGGTAGTTCTCTGGCTGGGTCGGAAGATCGTAGTTGATGACCAGGGACACTTGCTGGACATCAATACCACGAGCAAGCAGGTCAGTGGTGATGAGCACACGTGAAGAACCAGATCTGAACTCCCTCATGATGATGTCCCTAGTGTTCTGGTCCATGTCACCGTGAGTAGCAGAAACTGTGTGGTCCCTGCCCCTCATCTTGTCGGTGAGCCAGTCCACCTTGCGACGGGTGTTCACAAAGATGACACTCTGGGTGATGGCAAGAGTCTCGTACAGGTCACAGAGTGTGTCAAGCTTCCACTCCTCCTTCTCCACATTGACATAGAACTGCTTGATACCCTCAAGGGTGAGCTCATCCCTCTTGACAAGGATCCTCACAGGCTTGTTCATGAACTTGCGGGTAATCTCAAGGGCCTCAGGGGGCATGGTAGCAGAGAAGACACCAACTTGAATCTTTCCTGGGAGCAGCTGGAAGATGTCATATATCTGCACATCCAACAAAATGGAGATCAGAACCCATTACTTCAAACATGGAACAGAGTATTGACAAAAAAAACTAAAATAGAGAGTTATACTTTGAAAACTGTGCAACTTATGAGAATGAAATAAATAAAATAAATCATATGCAGCTGGTTAAGCTAAACATACTTCAGCAACTAAAGCTTGACTGACAGACTTAATACCGACACTGCTACATCAAGTTGAAAGTGAAATACTGAACCAACTTCAAGCTTTCTTTCAATTCAGTTAAGTAATTACAATAATGGTGTCAGATGAAATTAAAAGGAGCATACCATACAGTACGCAAAGTAAATTAGATGAACAGATTAGAGTGTTGACCTGATCCTTGAAACCACGGGAGAGCATCTCATCAGCTTCATCCAGAACAAACATCTTGATGTTGTCAGGGCGAAGAGACTGCCTGCGGAGCATGTCAAACACACGACCAGGTGTCCCGACAACAACATGCACTCCGCTTGCAAGAATTCTCTGGTCCTCACGGACAGAAGTTCCACCAACACATGCATGAACTTTGACTCCCAAGTAGTCACCAAGTGCACGCATGACCTTCTCAATTTGCTGTGCAAGCTCACGGGTGGGAGCAAGGACCAAGGCCTGGCACTCAACCAAACCATAGTCAAGCTGTTGCAAGATTCCGGAACAGAAGGTGGCAGTCTTTCCTGTTCCAGACTGCGCTTGCTGAATAACATCAAGCCCCTTGCAGAAAGGAACAATACCCCTTTGCTGGATGGCTGAAGGCTTCTCAAAACCTATGGATAGATAGAACATTGATCATGTGAGATGAATATCAAAGTAACACGCCAAAAATGACAAGAGTTAAACAGTTACTGTACCATAAGCATAAATTCCTCTGAGAAGGTTCTCTTGGAGACCCATGTCATCAAAGCTCTCATGAACTTCGTCATAGGAGGTGAAGAACTCCTCAGTCTCACCTTGGCTCCTGTTAGAGGGAAAGGAATATAGGTAAGAAGATAAAACACAAAGCAAACAACAAAAAAAGATTGGAAATTTATAAAGTGCAAGCAATAAAATGAGAAGCTAAGATGAACAAATATCAAGTTAAGATTCCTTACAGCAGCTCCTGCATTTTAGAATCATAGTTCTTAGCGTCAAACTGGGAACCTTCCGGTGCCATTCCTGCCATGGCTGTAGCAGAAAAAATATATGTTAGCTACAGAAAAGCAATTGCGGCAATAAGCAGGAGTTAGCTGAAGTTAACGACTGCTAGCTGTAAACGTACAATGTGGAGCACAAAGATAGCCATACTGTTCAATATATTTGCATAAAAAACAAAAAAGGTGATAAATTTCCATAAAAATCTAGACATATACTGGCAATGGCACATATAAGATTGCACCGACAAGATAGTAGAATAAGAGGACGTGGATAGTCAAACATTAATCACACAGGAAGACATAGACCAACTAGTCATTGCAATCAAATAAAACCAAGAATGAAGTTTAATTTGCCAGAGACAACACTGCTACCAGGAACCCCGTAGCTTGCTTTCAAAAAGAATCAGAGGAACAGCTATTTAACCGACTTGCCTTTCCATGTTTTTTATCTTGTTATAAGATAAGCAAACAGTACCATAACTAAAATGTAACCAATCCATCTTGTGTTCAACAAAGAAGACGCAACCTCTTCATGTTGTGTTTCCGATTGAAGTGGCCTCACACAGGACAACTACCATGGATGGATTAACAAGACCACACACAAACTCGTAATTCCAGAAAGCAGGCACTAGTCTACGAGTTCATACAGCTAACTAAGCACGGAAACACATGATAGCACCACCAAGCATAGCTGGATGCAAGTTGGAGGCATCTACCTAAAAAAGCCCATTGCTTTTTAGCGTGAGGGGATAATAAATCCCAAAGATAATTAAGCGCCTCGCGAGTCCCAGATGAAATCATACGGAGTACAAAGCAAACCGAAACCACGCAACAGGAACCCCAAATCAGTCGATCCTCGGACGAAGCCAAGCGTACTAGGGTTCACCGGACGACATAACCCTAAAACCACGGCCTCCACCGCCGGAAACCTAATCCATCCCACCGAATCGACGCAGATCCAGTCCTGGAGCGACCCAGATCCCGCGAAAACGCCCGCACGCACAGATCGGTCCGGCAGGCGACGAAGAGAAGCGAGACACGGCACCCACCCGCGACGTAGATGGAGGAGAGAGGGGGGAGAGGAGTCTACCTGAAGCGTTGGGGAGGAGCTGTGCGGATCGCCTGGGTTGCGGTTTGGACCGCCTGGGATTCGGCGGCGGAGGCGATGAGGGGATTGGGCAGGAGAGAGAAACAGGGTTTGGGCGACGGCGGGGAGAGCCGCCTTTTAAGGGGTCGTCCCTTCGTAGTGGAGGAGCGAGGCTCTGCCTCTGGGGGTAGGGTTTCTCCACCTCCGCGGGCCCTTTATGGGCTCTAGGGCCTAGGCCCGTTTCCTCCCCCTGTTTATTTATTTATTTTGTTATATTCCACTAGAAAAATTGTTATCATTTCTTCCCTTTTTCAAAAGGCGTTTCACTTTGTTCTTGTTGAGAAGTACGAAGCATATGCCAATGGTATTATTTGATTCCTACAAAATCGTCTTGGCTTGCCAAATGCTCCCTTCATACCAAAATATAAGATGTTTTAGGTATTTCAATATAGACTACATACGGACTAAAATGACTGAATCTACACACTAAATACGCGTCTAGGTGCATCCGTATCGGAAAAATGCTAAAACATCTTATATACAGACGTGCCAATTTTAGGGCAATATTAACATCGAACCAAATAAACATGCCCACCAACTCTAGGAGGAAATATCTAAGGCTTTTAAATAAGCACAGTCAGCCGAATCTGGAAAGGAGGGGAAGGGGCAAGCAAGCAAGCATGGTCCTATCCCAACTTTTCCTGTGCTTTTATTTAAAAGAAAGGTCCAACTTCTTTGTGTTCTACTGTCCACAGCCACACACATCTTTTCTCCCAGCTTCGACGCCCAAGGCAAAAGCATACTTTGGAACCAATAAACTCCTCATGAATATTACAACAACAAACAAAATCAATCCATGTCGTCAGTCCAAACAAGGACTGCGACAATCATAACCACCTTATTTTTCTTTATTGCAGAAGTCTCGAGTACGAAAATAATAATATCAGCCTCACATACCAACCATATGCAGATACTATTAACTTCGTTTGCTTTACAAAGACAAGTGAGTGCCACTATAAATAAAAAGGTTGCAAATTTACATTCGGGGTGGTGAGCAGGGTGGTGAGCAGGTGACTGCCTGGTTGGTGAAGCAAAGCTTTGCTGCTTATTGCCCTAGCAACTCAAAGAATGGCTTATTGCTATTATTACACAATACTAAAGGCCGCCCAATTTGGGAAGTAAGATAGGGTACCCACACTTGTACTATCCAGCCCCTGCTGCAGATTGGCAGGGGCCATGTTCACAACCGGGCATGCTTGTTTATGAAGAGCTCAAGCAATGCTTCCCTGGCTCGGTGTAATTCACCTCCAGCTGCTCCACCTTCTCAAACTTGAATCCGCGGATCCTGGTCTCTTCCTTCTCCGAGGTGTCCTTGTGGTCGACGTGCCGGATAGTCCAGCCCTTGTTTTCTACATGACCGGTGACTTTAACCTGCGAACGAACACCGTAAAAAGAATCCATCGTTATAACGGCGGCAACAACATAAATGTAGTAGAGTTCTCTAGGTTACCGATGTTCCGTCTTACCTCTGCTTCATCGACGGAGTTGACAATAAGTGCACCGTCCAAGGAAAGACCGTCGATGACGATGTTCTGGCCATTGATAACCAAAACTGATCTCTCGGATACTGAAGAGTTTCCGTGCACCTTTTGCTTGACGTCCTTGAATGTAAGGCCCCACCTTGGGCTCCAGGTTATGCGCGGCCAAACCTCTACCTCTTGACCGTTGAAAGTGCTGATTACAGGGTCTGATATTTGTGCACAAGCCTGGAAAAGAAGGGGGAAGGGAGAATGTTGAGCTGGAGCGCAAACAGGTTGAGAAGGAACAAGTGCCTGGTAATGTCATCACCTTTCTTAAAATAAGGCTGTTTGCCCTGTAAATTGCCATCTCTCCGAGGTTGCACTATGAAAAGGATTGCCTTTCGGAACCTACAACAAAGTGTATCAATTGACTAGTTAGGTACAGAAGTACCAGTGTTTTGGCTCCCGGGTGCATATGCACCCTTTATTTAAAATGCATTTTGAATGTATTTGGAAATTTCAAAAAAAATTGAAAAAAATGTTCGCACATATATCTTAACATGTTATGCGTTCACAAAGTCGTTTCACGAAAAACTGACATTTTTTGTGGCTTGTGCAAAAATGACAAAATTTGGTGCTAAAATAAGGCTTTTCAAGAGACATTTTTGTCTTTTTTACACAGGGCACAAAACATATTGGTTTTCGGCGGAACGACTTTGTGCACACATATAATGTGAAGACGTATCCGCGAAAATTTGTTTTAGATTTTTTTGACATTTTGAAATATGTTTTTCAAATACCAGGTGCAAATGCACCCGGGTGCCAAAGTGAATTTCCGCAAAGCCAACTGCTTAGAAACTGAACTATGACTCTTGCATAATATATTAATATATGTATAATAGTAACCTCATGAAAACTTTTAACCAAAATAGTAGCATCAATGCGCATATGAAATACAGATGACACCATAAGAGCGCAGATGAACTTTAGTTCTCGCCGAGTCACAACGAGGCAAAGTCGATAATGACAACTAACATGGCTATCAAGATACATACTTTAACCTGGACCATAATTCATTAATGTAAGCATAAATTCAGAGCACTCATCTTTCTACCAATCATAATTCATAAATGCTTCATATGCAAGTTTAAAAATGCAGGGCAACTTTAGTTCTCGATGTGTCGCATCAAGACAAGTCAATATTTGTATAATAATATTTGTACAATAGTAACCACATGCAAACTTTTAACCAAGAATGGTAACATGAGGAACTTTAGTTCTTGTCATGTCACAATGAGGCAAAGTCATACAGACAACCAATATGGTTACCAAGATACTCTCTCCCTTCCTAAATATAAGCGATTTTAGATTTTTCTTAATCCGTACATATCTAGACGTATTTTGGTGTGTTGATTCACTCATTTCAGTCCGTATTTAGTCCACATTGAAGTGGCCAAAACATCTTATAATTTGGAACGGAGGGAGTACATACTTTAACCTGGATCACGATCGTCAATGCGAGCATAAGTTTAGAGCAACACCTCTTCCTACCAATCATAAATGCTTCATATGCAAATTTAAAAGTGCAGGCAAACTTTAGTTCTTGACAGTCACACAAAGTCAATATGACAACTAATATGCCTATCAAGATACTTCAACCTGGATGATAATTCACCACCTGAGACTAAACTAAGAGCAAGCCCTCTGCTTACCAAGCATAAATACTTCATATGCAGATTTAGAAGTATATGTGACGTGAAATATATAAAATTCAGTGGAAAGGGGAGAAATCATACTTTAGCTGCATCTTCAGGATTGTTCTTTACAGGAGCATACGCAAGCCAGGTATCCATCACCTGCATTAAAAAAGGCAAATAATAAGAATAAAACAGCAAGGACATGAAAACTTATCACTCAAGAGAAGACTTCTTTTGCAACTGAATCATATATACCAAATTACAAATAGGATCAATGTAAGGACCCTAGTGACAACTGACAATGCCCTACTGAAAAAACAAAAACAGATGTATGATTGCACATGCCTACTTGGAAGGTGTAGGGACTTGCAATTCCTGCCACGACTCTACGATTCAAAACCAGATGGTGTTGACAAATATCATACAGATACAGATGTACTACAAACTTCTGCGAAGAGACTACAGCAAACACAGAGAATCCAAATTCATCTCATCTATGTGGCATACAAAGTGCACCATCTTCAGTCTGGAGAGCTCATAGGTAGGTGTTCTGTTCACTGTATACGAATTACGTACACCAGCATTACTTATGTCAGATTAGATTTCGATTCACCACATGCAACATAGAAGGATTCTGAAAGACCAAAGTGAAGGAAGTAAAGGGAGCGACATGCTTCTAGTGCAAGATATAAATCAAGGTTGTAAGTTGGTTAAGTTTGTCAGCTAGCAAAATCATTCTTCCAAGAGAGGCCTCAGCTGTAAACTGTTCATTACCGTAAAACCAACTTTCGCTGTGGGAGGTAGTGTTTTTGGATAGTCTTGCATCATGCACTCAAGACGAGTGGAAGATTTAAATGCTGTCTTGGTAGAGTCAGTATACCTAAGGATAAAAGGATGAAAGTAGAATAAAATTAGAGCAAAGTATCCGAGCTGTGGTCAACAGAAATCAAAATATACATCAGGATAATATTAACACCATTTGGCGTTTATTATAAGCAGTACTTCCGAGATTAGTTGTAAACTCTTAATCCATGATGCATCTAGGAAGATAGTATTCAAAAACATGTTACTGGGCAAATAAGATAACTTTATGTACCCCTATCGGAGTTAAAAGAAAAATTTCAACAAAAGGAACTAATTTTATAGCAGGTGCTACATAAAGTAGGAGTAACAAAAAAAAAGCATTCACCAATAAATCAGGTTAAAAAGAAAGAGCAAATATCAGTCTCCCAACCTTACATGACCACAACTTCCACAACTGAATGGAAAGTGGACACATACTAGTTGCAATAATTAGCATTGTAAAAGAAAATCCTTGGAGCAAATGGGCAGAATAATTACTTTGGATTTACAAATTCAGAAATGGCACCATGTGTTTTCTTGAGCTCCTCAATGTACGGTCCAAGCTCCAGTATCAACTGCAAAAGTGCATCATAAAGTAAGCATAATGAAACACGAAGCTCCAAAAAATTATGCATACTGAAACTGACAAGAGAGTATCATTCCTTTGAGAACAATGGAGAAGATGTAAAACGTTCATCAACAGTTACACTGCAATTTATGTGACAGCAACACCACGATATCACATACTGGTGTTGATACTACACTAATAGATCACACTAACGATATTAATAAACAGGCCATGCACCATGTTTTCAGTATTTGAGACCCTATGAAGCAAAGAATCATTTGGAAGTTGACAAATCCGTAGTGTTTTAACATATATGTTACCTGGTTTATATTTCCAGGGTATGGAGAATAGCCTGTTTCAGAATTTGCATCTCCATCAGGATGCCCAGTTGCACGAAGGAGTGGATCAAGCTGATTGTACTCAACATTGATCACCATTGTTCTACCTACACATAAGAACATAGCCAAGACAAATCTTACCAGCACATTCGAACAGAAGATAACAAACATGTGAAAATGCATTCTCCCATTAGAATGAAGAGTAACGGACACAGTACAGAACAAGCTGAAAAATAGGGATTGCATAAATCTTTTTGAACAATTAATGACCCTTTTTTGTTGATTTCGGCAGTACTGATATACTCTATAAACTATAATCACTATTAATTCTATATAAGTGACACAATTTTCATGTATGCATACCCGTAAATAGCTCACATGAAATGAGGTGAATGTAGCAATTTACCATCATTATGTGTAAGTTTGGTTATTCCACCAATGGCTTCCTTAGCCTTTCGAGGAACTGCGAGAGAATTAACATTGTAACCCTTGGTGGCACTGACACCTAATGCTGATGGTATCGCCTACAAAAAAGATGGTTTAATTAAGTTACCGGCTCCCTACAGTATTCCAAAATAGAATAGAGTCGAAAAAGGCATTGTACAAACATTGAAGAGCAATCCATTTGTGTCCTGGAAAAAGAGAACCCATTTCCGCCCTGTACTCTTCCTGTCAAAAGAATGTGAAGTATCATAAAAAATATTCATAAGATTTCTGTGTACATGGTTGATCTTTGATTGATTACTTTACTAAATTATTACAAACTGGATCACCAATAACAGTTAATTTTCTTCAAACAACCTAACTCGTCTGGTTGAGAAAGTTTCTTCAGTGAGAAATATAGTCAAGTTTTTTATCAACAGGCATACCATTGCTCAAGTAATCCGCTTGAATAAAGAAGAGAATGAACATCTCCATGCCCATGTGGCTTTGTCTGCCGAATCACAAAACCGGAAATAAGTGAAAGTTCAAACTCAAGAAGATAAAAACAACAATAAGACGTCATACACTTTAAACCCCCAATATAAATGATAACTGTGTCAAAATTAGCAACCTGGATCTTGTACTTGTCATCTGGATCTAATGCAAGCCTTGCATCATTGTCAGCTAGACAAGCCACTTTTTCCTGAAATAAATCAGAATTAATCAGCACCAAGAGTAACAGCTGTATATGTTTTTGACCCTAAGCACATGGTAGAAAAGGCAAAATAGAAAGACCTGCTTTAGAATTTTCACTTGCGATGGTTCCATTCCAAAGTAGGAGTTTGATTCCAAAAGCTTGATGGTCAGTGCATTTGTATCATCTGAAGTCATAATAACAAATGGGATCTTTGTCTGGCATTCCCCTGCACACTCAAGGAACGAAAAACTAATCAATTAAGGCAATGTCTGAATTTTTCTTGAGGCCCGCCAATGTAGAGAATTTCATAATAAAAAAATTAAAAGCATGCCAGATAAACCATTTACAAAAAAACACAAAATTATGTTTCCATATCCAACATGTTCTCTAAAGCTCTATAAGGATGGGAAAAGGAGAGGTACAATTCTATTCTATCCATGCGCAAATAGAATTTAGAAATCAACGGCCAAGGAAGACTGGTTTAACACTTAATAGCATCCGATACATGGTATTTAGTTTGGCCTAAATTCTGCTTGGCCTAGTCTATACGAGTAATTATATCAAATTAGTAGCATAGATACAATGTTATGTCTCAACCTCAAATACTCAGTCATATGTACTTAAACAACATTCCTTTTTTACATACTAACAACAGCCATTCAAGCTACTTCTACAAGCTCATGTCAGCTCACTGTGAAGACCAAAATATTGTTAACATATTAAAAATTGATCAACAATAAAAAGTATCATAGGCATACACAAAAGTATCGGTGTCATAAACATTCTAGCAAGTGACTAATTTATTGCACATGTATCATAGTACACATACCCTCCAGTTTGCAGCTGGCCTCTTGTAAAGCCAAAATAGACTCTATGTAATGTTGAAGAAAACATTTTCCAGTGGTTGTCTCCCTGGGAAGTGCTATCTGTGCAATGAAATAACTAATGAAATAGGTGACATGGTACTTTCAGAAGCTTGCTTGAAGTCAAGGTCATCCAACAAAACAATAGATGCCCACAGGGAATAATTCAAATGTTATCAAAAAAATAAGACCTATTGAAATTATGCCAAAGCTAGTGATACTCAAGCATTCTCAATCCAATGCAAACTTAAAGTTTGTGCACCTTGTTGAAGTTTTCTACCATAGTAAATCATGAATAAAAACTTTAACTGTGATACACCAACATGACGGTCTTTCCTTTCATGGTTATAAGTTTTCTATCAGGAACTCAAGCCACATTACCTTAATTCCTTTGTAACCAAGTCTTTCACCAAGCCCACCAGCTACAAGAACAAATGCAGCATTGCGTGCTTCTTTTACCCCAGCTGCTTCCAACGAAAGGAAATTGTCATCACCAAAGGTCAATACTTCCCCTGAGGGAACCTGAAAATACAGTTACCTGTTAACGACATGTTTGTATTTCAGATGATAGAGGCATATCAGTACGACAGTACACACTGATTCAGAGTAGAAACAGAAGAAGCAATTAACAATTGAGATCCCATACAACACAAGAAAGATCATTTGAAGACAAGCCAACATATTCATGAAAAAAAGGGCGCATGGTAAGACTTACAGAAGGTGTGAAACCATCATATGGATTTTGTCCTGCCTTGGAATCTGCTAAAAGCTTTTTGGCATTCTGGATATATGATGCCAGGCCACCAGGATAGCTTGAATGAAGTCGAAGAATCTATAAAATGAAAATTTTAGCAGGAAAGGAACAATCTTTAATTTTGTATGCACTTCTGGTAATGAAATTTGTTGACTTCCAATAGAAAGCTAGTAGCAGACAAGTTCACATGTCCCTCCGGTATTAAAACATCTCACAGTAAAGTAACTATCACTTTTGGTAGGTTCTCAGTACAAAGTCTAAGAATCCATGTGACACTGATACTGAAACATTTCATGGATACAAGAAATGCAAACCTGGTCAAATAAGCTCTTTTTCTTGTCATCGTCGACACCCGGTTCCGGCCAGTGTTCAAACAAGTGCCCCTGGCCTTCATTCAGCAGCATCTTGGCAAGCTCAACCTACAACCACCAGGCAACAAGAATTACAGAACATTTTTTAGACGAAAATTAATACGGAACACTCAAACCCAGACAATGTGCATAATCCATCGCCACACATGAGATCCACCTAGTGTAATGTCTGCTCAATCAAGTCAATGTGCAGACTGGAGCAGGATGAAGTATAGTGGGGACAAAATCGCACTTTGAAAAGGCTCTATTAACTTGCAGCGGCAGAGTGGGCCGGGCAAGGCCAGCAAGCCATCACCATCACCACGTGAGTGAACTAAACCGCGGCGCGCCGAGGTAGTTGTTGGCGTTACCAGACTAAAATTATTATGTATATCAGATAGTGCGCCAAATCCTAGAAGTTTGCGAACCACCACTAAATTTTTGCGATTGCATTATACGCTACCAGTGCCTGAATTGACTAGTACGGGTGGTAGAAGTCGCGAAGGAGTTGGTTACCTGGTCGTGGGAGAGGAGGTGCAGGTTCCGCCGCAGCGGAGGGGACGGCTCGGCCCACTGGTCGCCGGCGGAGGAGATCCCGAGCGCGGCGACCGCGTCGACGACGCCGGAAGCCATCGCGCGAGTAGGAGGAGGACGACGGGGATGCGCGCGGTGACCTGCGTCGTTGTCTTGGCCGTGGAAGGAATTGAAGGGAAGCGAGTCACGGGGCGAAACCGTTTGCTCTGCTGCTGATGCGGTGGCGTCGGTTCCGTCGGAAGGATGGCGACTTCAAGAGAGACGAGGAACGCTCCGTTGGACGGATGGAGACGGGCACGTGGGGCCAGACTGTCAGATTCGGGCGTGGACTGTTGGGGCGGCGGAGGTGTAATTGGGCTGGAACCGTCTGCCGCCCCCTGACCTCACATGATATCATTTCTTCCCGTAAAAAAACATTATATCATTTCTTAAAATTAAATTTTATAAGTTTAAAATAAAATAGGAACAAATATATGAGTATTCACAAGACGCGTGTTTACAATCCCTATAATTTGCAGAATCAAATTTGAAACACACACGGAGGAACGAAAAAGATTTTTTTTTTTTTAGTGTTACTCGAGATGCATGGCTTTTAGTGAACAAAAAAAAGTGGTCATCTTGATTTTCCTTCACAGCGCATCTATCCATACTTCACTCAACCTCACACATTTACAAGCTCTTTATGGTCTCTACCACAAATCAGTGAACTATCTGTTCTAGGCCAACAGGTTTGGATGTTATTGATTTCGTGACAACAAAGCAAAATATGTTGGATCGGTTGAAAGAAAACCTTGCCCAAGCATCTGCTAGAATGAATAAATATACGGATTTAAACATAAGTGAAAGGACCTTGTACGGAAACCTTGCCCAAGCATCTGCTAGAATGAAGAAATATACGGATTCAAACATAAGTGAATGGACCTTTTACGTGGGTGACATGGTGTATCTGAAGATGCAATCTTACAGACTTCCTGCTTTTGGTCTAATCGATCCTTTGGCCCTTTCAGAATTTTACAGAAAATCAGGAACACAGCTTACAAGTTGTTACTTCCTGAGGAAGTCAAAATACACCTTGTCCTTCATGCAAGCCAATTGAAAAAGATACATTTGTCCAAGAGTGGTTCCAAGTCCAGATCTCGCTCTCATTTCTGAAACTGGCACAAATTCATACTACACAAGCACTGGTTCTACAAACCAGACAGATTCCAAGAAACAGTGTGGCTATTGTCCAATGGTTAGTACAGTGGAAAATTTTATCACCTGAGGAAGCAACATGGGAAGATGTTAACTTTATCAAAAAGATTTTTCCAGAATTATTTAGGTTCACGGTGGACCAATGGTGGAATCCAAATTTTGATCCTTGAGGACAAGGAAGTTTTGAAGGAGAGGGATACTGACGCCTAACGAAACAAGAGTCTTCTTCTTTTATCCAACGGTCGCCTTTGTTTCCATTGGACGACCGAGATTGCAAGATACCATCTCACCCCGCTATTTCTCTTTTTTAGCGTTTTACTGTTTACTGTTTCAACCCAGCTACACTAATTACTGCACTAGTGGTTTATATGCCGATTGGGGCATGCCATCCTTTGTATCCCTTATATTATTTGATTTGAGCAAAACCCTAAACAAATATACCATCTATACTATAAACCCCAAGTCGGATATCTGAAGGAGCAAGTTCCCATCCAGATCCACATATTTCCCGTGTGATTTCCTAGTTCATTATGTTATTTAGCAATGACTGTCGAGTGCATCCCTTCCGGGACCTGACATCCCTTCCTCACTCAAAACGGTTTCATCAGTGATGTGACTTTGGTTTTACACGATTTGCAACCCGAGCCAGCACAAAAGAGAACAAGAATTGCAAAAAGAAAGAGTCAGAAGAATCCATTTTTCTAAATCAGAATTCTAAAAAGAAAAAGTTTGAGAAAACTCGAAATTGTGAACAAACTCATACTTCCTATTTTTTCATGAATGTTTCTACACTTATTTTGTTCTCTAAATTTTAATTTTATTGACGGCTTTCTGATTGTTTAGCTTCAAATTTATAATTTAATCATTATTTTCTAAAAAAATACATATTGTTTCCAAAATAACTCCTTTCCCTTATATTTGTTTTGTATGAATTTATGTTTGTATGGTTTCATAGTTTGGACACCAGAACTGGATTCCACCATTAGTCCGAGGGACTAAAATCCAATTCCTTTTCATTTTCTGAAACCTTTTTCTGAAGCAAATTCAGTAAGACATTCATCATCTAGAAATTCTTTTGGATGAGAACTGAAAAGAGATACTCCCTCCGATCCACCATTTGTGTCGCTAGAAAATAACATATGTGGTACAACTAGGTAGCTTATCTCACGACACTTTTTTCGGACTAGAGGAAGTAACATTTTTATTTTACTATCCTCCCACTAATAATCAAGAAAGTGTTATTTAGTCTCTCAAGTTTGTTATAACAATTATAATGAAACTGAGCAAAATAACTAATACAGTGATGTATATTTGACTATTTCATTCTCTTTTTCATCATTCACAGATACAAGACACATTTCCATACGTACACTCCACTAGAGTTTACAGTGTAAAACGCCTTGTCAAAATGACAGCGAGCGTGTGTGTATTAATATCTACCGTGTAAATGCCCTGCCTTTAAATTCCTACAGGTCAATCTACTCCGGCGGCGTCGCAAGGTTGAGCACCATGTCGGGCCCCTTCTCCCCGTCAACGGAGAACTCGTCGGGCACCGGCACGCCCAGCTCCTCACACACGAACCGCACCACGCGCCGCGTCACGCTCCCCAGCGACATCCTGTTCACCGTCACAACGATGGCGAAGCCGTGCTCTGGGTCACAGAACCCGTTTGACCCGCCCATCCCGGAGTGTCCGAACCCCGTCGGGGCTTTGCCGGCCTTGCCGTACCTTCTGAACCCGAGCCCGAACTTGCCGTTCGGGTGGATCATGCCCGAGTACTCGCCGACGCCCATGAAGGCGTCCAAGATGCTGCTGCTGTTGCTGAACATGGTGCCAGCGCTTCCTGACACCGCGGAAGCTTCGCTGTCGGCGTTGCTGGTGCGTAGCTGCACGTACTCGCCCTTGTCAGGCGAGCTGCCACCCTTCTTCGCGGAGCCTTTCTTCTTCTTCTTCTTGGGCGCGGCGGTGGGGAGCGCGGGGGTGTGCACGTGGCTGCCCAGGGGTGGCTTGGAGTTGCCGGAGTGCGGCGGGGGAATGGCGCCGCCGGCTCCCAGCGCTGCGTAGTACCGAGCAAGCGCGCGGGCGGATATGTGGCCGTTGGCGGCGGGGATGATGGCGCGGCGAATGTTCAGCGTGTTAAACAGAGCCGGTACACCAGCCGCCATCTGCGCGATGCCGCTCAGCAACTCTGGTGGAACGTCTGGCCCTGGCCTCAGACTTGATAGCTTCTGAATTTCTTCCATGTCGACTGTCAGTGCAGCCAGACGAGATTCAACACCTGAAGAATGACAAAATTTTACTCAGCATATACAGGACCATTTTGATGATCATGAAAAACTAAACAAATCTTGTAAACAACCTAAACAGCCAGACGAGGTATGTACCTGGAGGAATGCCGATATATAGCTCCCCGTCAATTTGAAGAGGACGAACAATAGCCTCTTCTAAGATCTCTTGGAACTTCTTCCCGGACGCATGCTATTTTTGTCATATTCCAGTGTTAGGATTCGTGAAATTAAGTTAGAACAGTACAATGATATATGAATGCAGAGTCTTATAACTTGAAACATAATAACTTGAAGGGTATTTGCATTTAAAGTTAGACAACCTTTGCCAGAATACAAATTAGTGACACCGTAAGATACATCGATGCAGTTAACAAGACTCATGCAACAGTTCGGTTTATGTGATGGTAGGGGAAGAGACGTACCTCTATGAGGCCACCACACAGCCAACCGAATGATAGGTAATGATAAATTTGTGTTGAACCGGGTTCAGTTTCAGGTGTACACTGGGCTATCTGGCGTAGTGTCTCTTCCCAGTCACATAACAACAGAGGATCGGTTTTGACCACATCAGCCAGTGCATTGTGCAAACCAGATGTATGATTCAGAAGATGGTGCACCTTCATTAGGAAGTAGCAAATGAGTCTGTTAGTACAGCGGACCACCACGCCTCATCAAATAACAGAAGTGCAGAAGTTTGTGTACCTTTATTAGCTCCTTTTTGTTAGTTCCGAATTCCGGCCATATGTCAGCAACTGTTTCTTCATACTTCAACTTCCTGAAAGATCAGAGCATGCTGTCACTACAACGCATATAAGCATAAGTTAACATGGAAAGGATGCTCAATGTTCCTGGAATAGTATCATGCACAAGTAGCAGAGATCTGAAGGATCTGCTCCACATAAGAATTAGATGCTAGAAGCCTAAATTAGAAGCCCACTTCTTTTAAGTGCATTAGAACCTACACAATATCAAGGCATTTTATTTTATGACTTCAACAAGTGAATGTAACTGCAAGAATCTACATCTTGATGTTCATGCCTTAATTATGAAGGGTTGTCACATGTACTCATAACATGCAACAATCTAAGCATGCCCACACATCCACATCAGTCTAGTTCGTTTTTCAACTTACATGCTGGTACTCAGGGGCTTGTGGCTAGATGTTGGAAATGCAGGTGTTGTTTGACCGTTCTTGGTTGACATTGTACTTCAGAATAAGATTGATTTGTGCGTGATTTTGCCATCTTAGTATACAAAGATGGAACAGCTTTTTTAATTTGCAGATGTAGACAAAGTGGCATGCTACCATACTAATACTGTCGGGCAATTTTCTTTTATGTGCACACGTAAACTAAGATTAAAATGAGAAGATAAGTAATTTGTATGTAGCAGGAAAAAAATGAGAATTCTATGATGGCCTGCAATCAGCATTGACATGTAAAAAACCTTGGTACTAATATTAACCACTCACTCTTTGTCAACAAGCCAATGTACCATTCCAGCAGTGATACCCTTTGTCACTGAGAAAACTGGAAACAGGGAATCAGGTTGAACAGGACGTGGATCATACTTCCCCAAGGAACCAGCAGCAGTATCTATTATGACCTTTCCGTCTTTATATGCACATACCTGTCAAAGAAAGATCAATAAGGCTCAATCGCAACAAGCTACCGAGATGCAGATAATAGTGCTAAACTCATGATATGGCAAGCAAATATATGTTACATCAATGTCATAGCAATTAGCATGTAAATGGGTCGACCTACTTGTATTCCCAAAATTTTCTCACTTCCCATCTCAAGTAGAAGAGTCCTCAGTTTAGACTCTACTTCAGAGTTAACAGGCGAGTCATAAATCCACTGACTATTTGTTGAGGGCCCACGCGTTATACTCCTGATATAAATGAAATCATAAAATAGTAATTTATATAGAATGGTTCACCATAAAGCTGCAGCAAACCAATGGCATGACATGTGTCTCACCCTAGCAATGTCGATTCAGCAAATGGCCTCATGATGTCTAGATAAACTATCCTAACATTTAGTGAAGCTGAAAGCCCTGCATGTATGAATAATAAATGTCACTGTGATGCTGGGCCGTCTAGAGGGATGGATACGTTAAAGAGACAAGGACATACCTCTAAGAAGATTTAACACCCTCATAAATATTATTGCATCCCCAGGGAAAGCATCAACCTGATAGTGACAAACAATTCATTAAAATCAGTCTCTTGCTTGATAAACTCAACAGCTTAGAGGAAAGTAGTTAATAGAGCATGCGGACTCACTGGATTAAAATGTTTAACCTCCTTCTTGTTCAGTTTCATCTTTTCTTGAAGGGCTTTCGCGTTCCGTTCTCGTTGCTCATTCAGTGCTTTAATGTTCTCCTTTGCTTCATCTGCTGTGGTGGACTGGCGAAAGAATATTGTGGCAATATCCATAGATTGCTGAGGCATGTCAACCCGCAGCTTAAGCCCCATCTCTGCAAAGGCTGACAGCAGTGCCACTTGGTCTCCCTACACATTGATCTCAGAATTGTGAAATGCAGAAATTTCACAAAAGGATAACAAGCTGATAAAAATATATAACAAAGGGTATGATAAAGAGAACATCTTGCAAAACGTTATTTTATCAAATGTTGATTCTCCAAATTACTTGTGACTGTGATCACTTGATGCTGCATGACACTTTGTATAACCATGATAATTTCCTATGGGAAAAGACATAGTAAGAACAAAGCATAGTTACTGATTCTGTCTTATTTTTCGTTGTTGAATGTGGCATACCATTTACCGGTGAGTTATGGGTAATGACGAAAAAATAACAATTTTACACAAAAATGGTAGGATACTACAAGTAAGAACAAATTTGTGTGGAATCAGTCACACTATAAGAAAAGGTTGCATTCACTCCAAAGGAAATGGTTGTTGCTTAAAGTTTATAGCTACAAAACATACAATCTTGTTTTGGTCAACTTTGTTCCTTGTTGCAATGCCGTATCTATTATCTGAAAGATCAAAGTGTTACAAACCTCAGCGCATGACAAAAACATCTTTGCTAGTGCCTGCCTCATTGATTGAGATATGCGTTTAGTGAGACCAAAATCAAGGAGAATCGGTTTGTGTGGAGGTTCCTTGCTAACAAGAAAATTGCCTATAGAAAAAAGTGCATGTTAAGATGAATCTATGTGAAAGTAACAAAAATAAATCCAATGGAACAATCGGATTATAAAACAGAAGTTGCAGAAGATGTTCCTAAGAGGCATAGAATTGAAATACCAGGGTGAGGATCGCCATTGAAGAAACCGTCAATGTATAATTGATGAGCATACGCGCGGGTTATCTCTTCAACAAGTCTTTTCTTATCAACACCATATGCTTCCAGTGAATCATTGTCATGTAAGCGGATCCCGTCCATATATTGCAAAACTAGAACCCTCTCAGTCGACTGATACAAAAAGCATGGGTCAGATGATGGTCACATGATTCCCAAGCACTTATGCAAGACAAACAGAATAAAAGATAGACCTGAATAATTTCTGGAATAAGCACATCAACGTCACTGGAAACACCGTCAGTCCCACCTTCAGTTTTCCGACTAAGATTCCTGGAGACAGTCCTAGTGTTCTCTGAAATAAATTAGATTTTGCACCATACATTATCATGATGGCCTCTTTATAAGTGACTGGACCATGAGTAATGAAAAGAGAATTTGGTAACAGACAGAGAGAAGCACATGCGTAGGAATCTGACTAAGGAGAAGTACCTGCTTCATGATTGAAATCAAGCTCCTTTGGTGCTTCCTTGCACCATTCATCAATCATTGGATTGAAATCATATTGAGGTTCTGCCCATGCAATCCATTCGATTAATGATTTTGCATTCTTCAAATCCTAATCACAGATGAAAAATTGTAATAGCAATCCTACTTATTTTACATAACACTATTTCCAGTAAAAAAGAGAACCTCTAATATGATCTCTTTGATACCATCATGCTGAATTTTCACAACTACTTCTCTGCCATCTTCCAGAGTTGCCCGATGAACTTGTGCTATCTGTCAAGAAGTGTTCACGAAGATTCACATGAGCATACTATGAATTTACATCAGAGAAACTATAGTTCATTTGGGAGCAAAACAACTTACTGATGCAGTTGCAAGAGGGTTGTTGTCAAAATTAGCAAATAGTTCATTCATGGGTTTCCCAAGCTCTTTCTCTATTGTTCCACGAACCTGCACACAGGACAAAAATACAAGATAAGATAAAATTGCATTACAGTTACGTTATATGATGCCATTTCGATTGGTCACAAATGAATGGAAATACTTATGATAAAAATAATTTTGAATCTACCATTTACTCATGAATGAACAAATATGCATACCTCTTGAAGAGGGCGTGGAGGAAGCGAGTCCTGCAACTGCTTCAGGACATTTATGTACGGCTCAGGAAGCACGTCTGCTCTAGTAGACAAATATTGGCCCATTTTGAC
Source organism: Poa pratensis (assembly GCA_947311845.1). NCBI lineage: Eukaryota > Viridiplantae > Streptophyta > Magnoliopsida > Poales > Poaceae > Poa > Poa pratensis. The sequence goes on from CAMZMU010000078.1 coordinate 17,997,418, forward strand.
CCATAAACCTTCTAACTCTATCATCAGGTTGAGAACACGGCGAGCATTTCGCTCGTGTGTCTTTGCCCATATAGAATTCTTTTTAACTGCGCTAACCCATTGTACTCTCTTCTGAACAGCCTGCTCGTACCTTGAAAAGATGTTAATCTGTTTCTACCATACCAACAGAAGAGACTGGTTGATCAAAGAAGAGCCTAGAAAGAAGCAACCCCACACCTTATAGTCGAAGTAGACAAACAATGCCATGGAAAAAACTTTGAGACGCCTGGATAAGACGGTTCCCCATCCCATTGGAAGTCAGCTAGTCAGGCGAAGAGGCGGCAAGATCCTGGCACCCCGTTGGGACTCTAGTTAGCTAGGCTCCTAGCAATCCAGTTTGTCTTCTGCAATGCCACAAGTTCAAGAAAGCAAAATCAAATCAGCACCTTTCTTGACTTCACATCTGAGCTGAACCGTTCAAGATTTCTAAGCTCGTCATAATACTCCATTCATTGTCAGGGAAGTTGTTCAAAGATAGCGACTTGACACGACAAACGGATTCACTTGACTTGATTAGCTTTCCACTTCCTAGCATTAATGCAACTGAATACGTAGTGAAATTAACAAGTAAAAGCATGCACTTATAACAAGTTCCCAAGCTCCCGGCACTTATAACATGTGGCAACAGAAAAACTGCAGAATCATGTGCTGCGTGTACGGTGGTAGCAGAACAGCTCTGACTGTTGTTGTCCCCCATTCCTACAGAGATTCCCACATATTGGGGACAGAAACTGTGCTCCAACAAGCATGAACACTAGAATCCACCACAGGAGGCGATGAACACCTATTTGCTGAAGAAAACTAGAGGCGAGGACCAGAAGTCCAGAAAGCAGGCAATTTTCTAACTCAATCACCAACGCGGTTCCCTAGCATCAAAGCGACCTTTCTTTTTTTGCCTGACCACATCCAGTTGCGGTTATTCCCAACAAGGAATCCCGGCAGAAACCTCCCGGCCATCCACAACCAGAGAATCAAATTTTAACCTCCAAGGTGCGAAATTTATACTCCAGCAGATCGCCGGAGAACCCACGGAAACGGTAAAGAACCGAAACTATCCCCCAAAAAAATCGAAAGGGAGAGATAGTAGGCCGAATTACCTCGATTCGCGTTAGTCCTGGAAGAATCAGCGATTTCCCCCGGGGATCGGACGACTCCGCAAAAGAACGAAAAAGGAAAAATATAAAGGGAAAGCAGTTCGGAGAATTTCTCCGGGGGATTGGGGGAAAAGTCAAAAAAGATTGTGAGGTTTGGTCGGAGCAGTGTGCCTGAGGCAGTGCGCGAGGTATTTATTCTGGAGATAAATGCACGAGCGGTCCTAATTCTTTCGCCGCTATGTCAGTTCAGTCCTAATTCTTTTAAACTACACATCCCAGTCCCATATCTTTTCAAACCATTCACCAGAGGTCCTAATTCTTTTAAACCGCACATCCTAGTCCCATATCTTTTCAAACTATTCACCGGAGGTCCTAATTTGACCCGGCCAGCGTTGACCTGCCCGCGTGGCACTTTGACCATTGCCACGTCGAAAACAATTTACAAAAAAGCCCCCTAAGTTACATTTCTTCTAAATCGTGGTCCTGCATGCTCTGCGGCAACCGGACCTCTCCCGACGCCAGCCACATCGCCGTAGGTGATCCCGGGCCACACTTCGACGGGTGGAGCTCTTCGACGGGATGCTCAGAGCCCGCGTCTGGCCCAACCGGGCGGCTGTTGTCGGCGCGCTGGCCGCATGCGGCGCGCTCGGGTGCGGCGGGCTCGTCGGCGTCGCCAAGGAGATATTCCGGACCATGGTCACCGTCCACGGCGTGGAGCCTGGCGTGGAGCACTACGGCTCGCCGGTCGACGTGCTCGGCCGCGCGGGCCTGCTCGCCGAGGCCGTGGACTTGGCGCGGTCGATGCCGATGAAGCCCGACTCCTATGTCCTGGGTGCGCTGCTGATCGCGTGCAGGGTGCACGGCGGCGACGTGGAGCTCGGGAAGCAGGTGGTGGAATGGCTGGCGGAGTTGGGCCTTGACCACAGCGGCGTCCACGTGCAGCTGTCCAACATGTACGCCGGCTCCAGCAAGTGGGAGGAAGTGGTGAGGGTCCGGACGGCGATGGAGGAGAAGAAGGGGGCTTTTTTGTAAATTGTTGTCGATGTGGCAATGGTCAAAGTGCCACGCGGGCAGGTCAACGCTGGCCGGGTCAAATTAGGACATCCGGTGAACGGTTTGAAAAGATATGGGACTAGGATGTGCGGTTTGAAAGAATTAGGACCTCCGGTGAACGGTTTGAAAAGTTATGGGACTGGGATGTGCGGTTTGAAAGAATTAGGACTGAACTGACACAGCGGCGAAAGAATTAGGACCGCCCGTGCATTTATCTCTTTATTCTGAGCGGCTGATTTGCACCTAAGCCCTTGCGTCATTTCGTTATTATATTTGCAGTCTCATGTTGTATGCGATCACTGCTAATCATCACTCGGTCAACCTCTTAGAATCTTCTTCTTTTTTCGACTGGCAACCTTAGAATCTTCAATTGTGTAATATAAAAGCCATCGTCTAGAAGCAGCGATGCAACAAGACTGATAATTGGTATTTTATTTCTTTTTGCAAGTAAAAAGAGTTTCCCTGGACTCTTTGCCAAGAAAAATGGAACATGATGAGATCATACTGGTTGGGCTATGTCATATGGTTGTCCCATGGACCGTCTCTTTGGTCGGCGACAATTTCATGTATGCGAGGGAAAAAAAATATAAAGAGTAAACGTTTGCCTACTAACGTTACGGCGTGACGTGAGTCAGGAGAAAACGAGAGAGACATACAAACACGAGGAGGGGACGGCGGGGGTATGAGAGGAGCGCGCGTGAGAGAGAGGACACTACGATCGAAGGAGAGAGGGGTGTACGATGCTACAGCGGTAGGAGAAGCACGAAAGTTGATGGTCGCGCTTGGCCGCCATGTCGCAGCAATGTATAATGTATGAAAATGACGTCAACCTCATTAGACGCCCGAAACAATGAAACAACTGTGCAACCTGTTTTTGCCTCTTCCCTAGCGAGTGACCATTGGCGGATCCACATGGTGTCCAGGGTGGGCCAAGGACCACCCTGAGATTTTGATCAGGCCCATATACCATATGGGTTAAAAAAGCCTAGAAGTCCCTAAAAAAAAAGACACGAGGCTAGTGGCCTGTCTCCCTCGCTGACGCTCTCCCAGTCTCCCCGTTCCCATTCTTTCTGTTCGAGCGAGCCAAACGCCGCCCTGCCCAAGTTTGCCGTCAACGGTCGGCGTTCGCCGCCACGCTAGTGCGCCACCGCCGCTCTTCCTCCTTCGTTACTTCCCCGTCCGGCCATCCGGAGCTCCCTGCTCCGGCGCTCTCCGTGGTGAGTTGCGACCCTGCCCCAATCTTCCCCTAACCCTAGCGGCAGAACAGGGAGGCAGACGTCCGGCGGCGCAATCCCGGGCTGACGGGCTCCTGCAGCTGTCCGCCGCCACCGGCGGGGAGTAGGCTAGCAGGCACACACTTATTGTATAGAATTGTTGAAAAATGAAGAGGACGGGAGACATTGCTTCTCTTTTCCGGAAACAAGGAGGCATATAGTTTATAATTTGGTGTATCTGCTTCTCAAATGGATATTGCATCTTCCGGTGGCAACAACAAATGTGGAAAGAGCATTTTAAGCAATGAGTTTTGTCAAGAACAAGTTAAGAAATAAGATGGATGATAGTCTTTTGGATGATTGTCTAGTTACATTCATTAAGCAAGAGACGTTCTCCAAAGTGGATGAAGATGATATTATTGAGAGTTTCATGGCCATGAGAAGGTGTAAGCCTGAAAAAAAAGCTAGTCTTTTTTTGAGCTTTTGTTGGCCCTCTTTTATGTAAAATTCAAACTTCCCCTGAATTATTATATGTTGTAAGACTCGATCAGTTTTTGTTGAATTATATGCTATCATGTTGGCATTTCCCTATTAGTGTTGAAAACAAGTTTTATGAAGGCGGACCACCCTGTATCAAAATCCTGGATCCGCCAATGCGAGTGACAATAATTTTCTTGCACATGGATTTCTTCGGACCAACTGAGTTAGATCGGAGTTCGGTCAAATCGTGCACTCTTAACAGATGCAACTATTTTTGAATAAATAAAAGCTCTTCACCTAAAAGAAACAATTGTAACGATATGTGCCATTCTTTTTATAAATGGCCATACGGCCTGCTTTTGTGAAAGCAAAATCTTAGAGAGTGGCTGGAATTACCAGTTTTAGCAGCAGGTTCGGGGCAAAAGAAAGTAAACCAACATCATCCAGTTTTCGCGGTACTACTACTCTAGCATCGTGTGAAACCGGGACGACAGAGTCGCTGGCCCGGGTGTGGTAGCTCAGCAGCAGCTGCGTGGTGTCGCTTGCTTGCATCCTTGCCCCAATGCGAATATGCGATGCCCCTTGCACTGCACGCAAGGGTCAAATGGATGATCTGATTCTTTTGCCAATATCCCAAGCAATCTCTTTCTCGGTTACAAGAGCGACACGTACGCGCAATCATCCCACCACACAAACACACCCTCCTGAGTCCTGACTGCTGCTGAGCCTGCCTTTTGAACATGTGCCTATAGAAAAACACAGACCATAGACAAGTCTGCGGATCTGACAAGCAGCTTTGTAATCAAGTTTTCCTCCAAAAAAAAAAATTTGTACTCCCTCGGTTTCTCAAAGTAAGGCGTAATTTTTTTAACTCAAACAATGCAAAGTTTGATTAAGCTTATAGAAAAAATGATCAACAACTACAATATCATATGCAAATATATTTCATGATGATGTATTTAATGATATTGATTTGATATTATATATAAATGTTAATGGGAATTTCATAAGACTTGGTCAAAATTCACATTGATTAACTTAAGAAAATAATACTCCCTCCGTTCGGAAAAGGATGTCACAAAAATGAACTATAGATAGACCATTTTTGTGACATCATTTTCCGAACGGAGGGAGTATATACAACGTACTTTTGAAAACGGAGTGAGTATTGCTCTATTGAATATCAAAGCGAGAAATGCGAGCGCCTTTGCCCGAAGAACGCACGATCGATCTCGCGTCACTAGCAATGTGACGATACGATCATAGTTATTTCAGTACTACGTACAAACATCGCGCGCGTACAGCTAGCTCCTTTTATAGAGCAAAATCGTGGCGTTATAGCTGGTGCTAGTACCTTTTGTTTTTTTGGAATCTAGCTGGTGCTATTACTTTAGTCAGCAACTCAGCCTTCCTAGATACACCCATTACGTAAAAAAAATTAGTTTTTTTTTCAAAATGTCAAAAAATTCTAGAAAAAAAATCCGGATGTACATTAGAACATTATGTATTAGCACAAAAAAGGCATGGTGAAAAAATATTTTTTGTGACCTGTACAAAAAAACAAAAAAATGTCTCGTATAAAGACATTTCGGTGCGTCCGAATTTGTCTTTTTTGCACAGGGTGCAAAAAATGTGTTTTCTTCACGTAACTTTTTGTGATAACATACAATGTGTTGAACTATATGCGAAAATTTTATTTCGAATTTTTTGACATTTTGAAAAATGTTTTTTGGGTAGTGGGTGCATAGAGACTCCCTTCTAAAATACCGTGTTCTTTTGAGAATTTATAAAAACATGGTTTCCACCATCTGATATATGCTCGCTAGAGAAACTTGGCAAAAAATAAGAAGAAAAAATACTGAAATGACAGGACGCTGGCTCAACATATTATCCACTGAAAACTCACATGGCAACTCATCAAAACAATATAATATATATGTCGTTTCATCAACCAAATACAAGCTGAATTCACGGTTCATCAATCGCACACCACACCGGGTCGATGCACACACATATATGCATATGGCCTCTTATTAAAAAAAAACACACCAAACCAGCTATGTTGTGAACACCACACCAAGCACCGGAAATCTGTACCGCTCCAGGTAGCAGTACAACACACCAATCCAAGCACGCCAAGATCACATATCTTGGTGCAGAACACATACAATTTATTTGCCGTTGGTCATTGGTGGAAGTAGCAGCAGCGCAAACCGAAAACTCCAGCATGGGCACGCGGTTGGAAACAGGCCCGGAGCTGCGAGATCAGGGCTAGTAACAGCAACAAACTGATGCTTCATGTAAGCCCAACCTCCTCGCATCGTGGAGCGACACGCCAGAGTAGCACAACAGATTACCTGTAAAACGAAGAACAAAAAGTGGAGAATTAATAAATTATTATTCCTTTTTCGATAAAAACAAACTACTCTATCTATGCATATAGAAGAAATCGATGTGCAAACAACAAACCTTAGAACCGAGACCCTCGGGAGGGTCTTCTTGTAGTAGGCCGAGTGGCGCGTTTCGAAGAGCAACGGGTCATGACCGGCATCCAAGCCATCCCACTCGAGCCTGTTCCACCAGTCCTTCTCGCAATCCACCACCGGTTTAGGACCTTGGCGTGCGAAAACAGCTGGCAGACGCCTGAGACCCCAGCAGTCCCTGATTCCGATAGTCTGCAGCGTCGGCGCAGTCAATCTGGCCTCACATATCTTCTCCAGCTTATGAAGATGGTGGAGCTTGATGTGCTTCAGGTTCTTGAATGTGACACCAGATGATATTTCCTCAGGGTACTTGTCGTCCAATGGGAATACATGCCGGAGGCTGCTGCAGTATGCGATCTGGAGGGTCTCCAAGTTGGGCAAGGTGAAGGAAATGGGGAGGACAAACACCAGCCTGGGGCAATTGTACAGGTAGATGTGCTGCAGTTGTTGGAGATAGGAAGTATTACTTCGAATATTATTAATGCCTCTGTTCCAGATGCAGTAGACCACCAGGAGATCAGAAGCTGAAAATATCTTCATACATCCAAAGCTGCCTGGTAAATACGGACAAGAAAACACATAGTGTAGCTTGGGTCACCTCTCAACATGAGACCATTCTAGTCTGTTCCAATCTCCTTTATCCGTTGGAGAGATAAAAGTGATGGAGAAATTGTCATGGACATGCAGTGATTGAACAAGTCCCACAAACGCTGCGAAATATTGATTGCGCTGCAACCTCTCAAAATTATAGCTTCCTTCACCAATCTCGATATGCACATCCAAAGTTTGAAGCTGCAGGTGGTTCCAAACCAAGGACGCGCAAGTAACATCTTTATGACAGGCAACACCATTGTAAGGTATGAACGGTCTTGTAGGAACCAAACACTCTTGAATAGAGCCGATGTCCTCAATACTTTTGGTGATGTTGGCTTTGCTATGGATCATACAAGAGATAAGGATGTAAACCTTAGAGAAATAGTATGTGAGGTTATAGAGTGCCTGTATGGTCCACGAAATGAACCTTCCATCCGTAAATGCAATGAATGCATGAGAGCCAAAGGATCTCCGTCCTCCACAACAGACCATTGATCTTTTCTCCCCCTGCGTGTCTACATGTAGCACTTCCAACCTAGGTACTCCATCCCAGATTAGGCTACGGAGCTGCTCACAACCCAGCAGGAATAGCTTCTTGAGTTTCGGGACATCCATTGCACCAAGGTCAACTATTCTAATGGCTGTACCAGAGAGGTCCAGTTCCTCCAGATTGGGCAATGCACGCAAGAATATGTTATGCAATTGACTGCAACCATATAGGGAGATCTTAGTCAACCGGACAATTTCAACTGGAGCCATAGGAGAATTCAGTCGCAATTCCTTTTGTGGCAGCTGTATGGAGTGTGTCCAATTTTCTGCCGGGCCATAACCATCAAAGCTGAAACTTTCAAGCAGTGGAGGAGATCCTTCCAGCACAACATTCTCCAAGCTGGAACAACCATCAAGAACAAGCGTCTGCAGGCTTCTTGCGGATGATAATGTGGGCAATGACTCCATGCGAGTGTTGCCGGACAAGTCAAGCAGCTCCAAATTCATCATATCTATGGCAGAGAAACAATCCACTGTTATCACATCTAAAGATTTTGTTACTCGGAGCTTGTGAATCTTATGTAGCTTTTCCCAAGCATGACTCATAGTATTCCATGAAACTCCCTCTGTATTAAGTTCCCTGAGATTGGTCATCAGTTCAATCATCTGAGGCAAGAAAACATTATCTGTAAAACGTAAATCAAACACCAGCAGGTTTGGAAAAATCAGCCCTCCACTTTGCTCCTTCCCTGTGTTCGCACAATGGTCAAGCCAAAGGAATCTTAGGTTGTGGCAACGCCGGAAAGGAGGGGATGCAAAATCAAAGTTACAGTTGCAGAGTTTTAGCACACGGAGATTGTTGGCTAGTTGAAACAAATCATTACGTACATTTACTAGACGTACTTTTCTTTCTATTTCACTGATTGGCTTCCCTATGTTTCTCTTGGGTGGATTACTGGATGGACTTTCACCTATTCCAGTAGACAAAAGTTTTCCTAGTACTAGTTGTGGTCTGTCTAGTAGTATTAGGTTTGTTTTTGGTAGCGTCTGTGTCATTTGTTGTACTCGATCATCTTCCTGAAATGTTAGGAAATATGATGATGCACTGCTAGGAACATTTGATATATTAGCTGCTCCTCGTTTGTTGGAGGTGACTGAATACCAGCCTCCACTTCGTCCATCCAAACGGAATGCCAGATTTTTTGCTTCAGATGATGAAAACCACGGTATTAATCCATGCAATGCATTCCCAATCTCCCAAGCTCGGTCCCCTTGAAGAATTCCATCACATATCCAGTAGTTGCAAGCATGAGTAGCCCAACCATAGCCCACACCAGCAGTTTTTTTAGGTAGTTGTGCATTGAGGAATAGTGAGTAGAAGAAGCAATCCAAAACTGTTTTTGGATTGATGCCATCCATACCGGTGGCAGCAATCACTCCAATAGCTTCTTCATGCAATATACGGTATAATGTTGTGTCTCTAGTTGCTGGATTGATATAAATACAAACATTAGCAACAGTTCGCATCAATCTGACTGTCGCGCGTTTGATCCGAAAAAACCTTCCACCATTGGTCCATAACAGTTTACCTTTACCATAAGGAGGAATACCACACTCTACCAGATCAATATCTTCAAATCCTCCATAATGAAAAATCATGAGAAACCTTTCGTCTCTTAGAGACATACTCCCTCCGTTCTAATTTAATTGACTTGCTGTTTACCAAATGTAGATGTATCCATAGATGTAACATGTCTAGATACATCTATATGTGGTGAACAACAAGTCAATTAAATTGGAACGGAGGGAGTATTAATCAATGTTCCTATACTCTGTATCTCTTTTCTAGAGCTGTCGTCTACCCCTTTCAAATCATCTTCTTCATCGTGCTTATCAAATATGGGCATCACATGAAGAAGGTTTAACTCCTGTGCTATTGTCCTCTGCAAGGTCCTTCTGTTTTTCCACATAGAGCAGTCCACGTGGAAAACTCTGTCAAAATGCTTTCGTGTGTCTGATTCGTCAACTGCTGTGGATTTTATGAGTTTGTATATAGCTCCAAGAACAGCATATGCTCCTAGATCTTCAAGAATAGAAGTTCCTTCCACAAACGGGAATTCCCAGCCACCACATGAGATGGCTTTAATGTCGCCTTCTGCATCGGTGTCACTTTCATGTAGAAGATCAACCATTCGTTTGATAGCGTCATCAAAATCCTTTACACTCTGTAGTAATTAACAACTGTTATACATGACGGCCACATATATCGGTAGTGTACTTTTATTAGTAGCTATTTTATATGAATGAACTAAAGCAACAAATGACACGATCTTAATTATAAGTTTAGTGAAGGTGCTGACTCGTGGTTGTTGTGGTGTTTAGCCCATGTACAACTCTTTTATGTATAGTGAAGAGAGTAATAGAGATGAGAAGGACCCAGAATATCCCACCGGCACCAAACACTACATGGTATCAGAACCGGAGGCAGCGCTCGGTCTTCATCGCGGTGAATCCACGGATAGAGGTGGACCTCGAGGCAACGAGGAGTACTGGAGAAAGGGGCATGCCCTTGGCTAGGGGCAGCAAGGTCCCGGAGAGGATACCCAACCGTACCAAACCAAAAGCGTGGTCCAGGTGTTGGCCGGCGGCACAGTTGAGACGAGATGCTTGAGTGGCTAGCTGGTCCTAGAGGGAGCATCGGTACTGGTAGACTAGTGCTGCACAGAGGCAGTTCGTGGTGGTGGTGGATGCAGGATGCACCAAGAATCCTCGAAAAGGAGGCGACAGCACGAGGAGGCTAATGTGGCAGCACTTGACTAAGAACATCTCTACTCGTTGGGCGTTCCAGGCCGATTTCCAGATGAAAATTGGGCCGTATGGACCTAATTTTCGGCATGGGAACGTGCCGACTCCTAGTCGGGTTCCAGGAACGCCCGGCGATAAAATTCGAAAACGGCTAAATTCGTTTGAGCACAAAACTTGACAAAATTTAGATAATTACCACCCGGCGGTTTTATTAATTATAGACGATTACAATACATAGTTCGTCGAATTCTTACATATAGACGAATCAGACGCGAACAATAGGCAAAACTAAAGCTAAAACTACTTACTTCATCCCCAGCCGGCGGTAGAACACCGTGTAGTCGTCGTCGTCGGTCGGCGCGTCGTCCCTCTACACGCCGCTGCTCCCCTGGCTGGGATCGCCGAAGCACTACGGATGGCTTGGGCCGGCGACGTTGTCGTCGCTGTCGTCGAGGACGATGACGCCGCCATTGAGCTCTGCCGCACGGCGGCGCACGGCCTCCTCCAGGAGACGCCGTTGGTGTTCCACCTCCGCGCGCCTGTAGTCCTCCGCCGACCAGGCGAGAGCGTCAGGGAGGGGCATTGGCGGCACGTCGTTCATAGACGCCAATGTCGCCATGGTTAGGCCGGGGCACCCGTCGTCTTCCGGCACCTCGAGCTTCACGGCACGGCAGAGGTAGTCACGCGGCGGCTCCTAGGCCACCTACTTTTTCTCCTTCGCCGAGCTGCCGCCGTCGCCGCGCTCCTTTTTTGGCTTCACCAGCCGAATGTGGCCGCGCGGTGGCGAGGGCGCGGGCGCTCGTTGATGACGATGCCGCCGCGCGAATGCGTGCGTGGCGGCGAGGCGGGCTCGTCCTTTACCGAGGCGAGCCGTGAGGCGTGGTGCAGCGGGGTCGCCAGCGGAGTAGAGTCTAAGGAGCGCGAGGCCAACGCCGACGAGGAGGAGGATAGGGACGCCATTCTCCTCGGCGTCCAGGAGCTCCCACGCCGGCGTGAGAACGCTGGCGGCATCAGGGGGTAGAGGGGACGGGGCTGGTTGCCGCCCTTGATGTGCTCAAGGACGGCGGCTAGGGTGCGGCCTGGCGCACTCCACCACTGCCACCAACCGGCGGAGTTGTTGCGCGCCGGCGGCAGGCCTTCCCCTTCGTAGGCCGCCAACCAGCGGGCGCGGCGCTCATGGAAGTACTCGTTCCACGCAGCGGTGTTGTCGGGGGTGCCGGCTCAAGTGCTCCTGCTCTTCCTCGTCCATGCCGGCGAGGGCCAACTGGATTTTGTGGAACCGTTCGTGGACCTCCGGCAGCAGTGGCACGGGTACGCCGCCCGCGCTGAGCCGCCAGGTCAGTGGGTACCGGAAATCTGGCGGCGCCGGGTAGCCAGCGTCGTGGAGAAGCTGCGCCTCCCAAGGCTTGAGTGACTGGCAACCGAAGCCGTTCGCAGCCGCTGGGTCACCAGGGAACCTCTCCGCCATAGCTTCCGCCGAGGTCTTCTTCGCCGAGATCTCTGTCGATTTTAGGGGAGGAGATGGAGGTGAGTGTCGGTGTGCTCTGAACGCGGCGAGGATGGTCGGTTTGTAGCCATTTCAAGAAAGCGCGACGAGGTGAGGGCGGGAGGGGTGTAGCTGTAGAAAACGCGGGAAGATGGGCGGGCGGTGGCACGCCATTACGCCGCCACGTGGGCGATTGGACACGACATTACTGAGAAAGGCTGACTCCGGTCAGTTATCAGCGCGGGAGCCGATGCGATGAGGACGACGACACCGTTTTCTCACTGATAGAGCAGGGCCACCAGTGCGCGTGTTTTTTCCCGCCGTTTTCCCTTTGTCCGGCGTTCCCAGGCAGTACCCAGCACGTTGGTTCGGCCTGGGAATGCCGGATGAAAAATGAGCCGAATCCAGCGAAATTTGGCGTCCTGGAAACGCGCCTGGGAGAAATACATTGTCTGGATGAAAAAATTGGCAAAAGTCGGCCTCCTGAGAACGCTAGTGGAGATGCTCTAAGGTGAAATTGTCTGGATCCCGTCGGCAGAAACAAGTTATGCTTGATCTGGTGGCAAGCGTAGGGAAGAAACTGTGAAGTTGCATGTACATCAAAGGAAGGAAAATTGTATGAGCGCTGCACATCGGGGATCATTGGTAGATCCAAGCTGAGGAGGCTGCAGGTATGTCTAGAACATGTACATTTGAACGCATCGAGGCCGGAGAGATGGACGTCGACCATATGCGCATTGATGACTAGCTTGTAGACATCGTGACGAAGGCTCTGGGCAGAACAAAATTCATCGAGCTGCGTCCGAAGATTGGCGTCTAGAAGATCGCATCAAGCAGTAGGTTTGAGGGGAGAAATGTCGATCAAACCCTGCTTAGCTCTCTTAGTAGTTTCAGTTAGCAGTAGTCTGAACCTACGGTTCAGTTATCCGTTTTCAGATAGCGTTTTTTCATCTTGAGTCTAGCTGGGCGAGGACACGGTCTGTGAGTTCATGTCCTTCTTGTAGGATTGACATGGCACATGCTTCGGTCATGGGATGGCACGATCCACTAGCGAAGTATGAGCCACGACCAGAATCGCTAAATAAATAGAGGAGAGAAAAAGCAGTAAGGTTTTACATTGCGCCAAAAAAGTCTCTAGTTCATCTTTCTGTTTCCTCAGAAAGTTCAGAGAGAGGGGGATCGATAATACAAGTTTTTTGCGGATTGTTCAACGGTTTCTTAATTGTTCTAGAGAATATTCTTCCGCACCTTGTTCGTTTGTAATATCCGTATTTCTATCAGTATCCGGAGTTTTGGACTGCAATTCTACTTCGAATATAAGATTCTAAAGCAAAACAGGTAGAGCTTTTCGACAGATTTTGCCCCATATTCATCTCTAAGCGGGTTTTAACCGTGGAGCTAACTGGTTTCTGCGACACACCATTGTACCAACGGAAGACTTATTTTCTGCGCCTCCGTGATCCAGATTTTTCCTTTCCCTTTGCAACACATGATCATATTCACTATTGTACTATACTACATCTTGGTGTTTACGGGCCTCATGTGCCAGGGAGCACATATGCAAGCCAAAACAGGCAATAGAAACATACAATGTAAAAAATATCGCTGGAGTTCTTGAAGTTTTTTCTTTTCTAGAGAGCGTGAGGTTAGTTAGGAGAAGAGGTACCAACCAGGATACGCTTCTCAGACATGTTGAGGTTTTCGAGAGAAAGCTAATACCACCAAAAGAAGGGAATGATAAGACAATCTAACCCATGAGCTGCAATTTCTCCACACCCCTACAAAGGCAAGATGCCTGATGAGACGCCGTAAAAAAATATGACAGCAGAAGATTGTAGTAGAAGATGCAATTACAGTATGTACCTCTAGAGCTGCGAGTCTGCAGATCAAGTTGAGGAGGAGCGAACTAGTTAAGACTTGCAGATAACGGAAAAGTTATTTAAGTGAAATCCAATCTTAGAGCTGAAGATATATCACTCAATCATCCTCTCGGAACCTGGAAAATATCACTTGGGCTTAGCCGGTCGCAGAGCTTGGGAACGAAATAAGCTTCAACACAGAGCAGCAAAATACTTTGGAAGATGGGTGCGATGGTAGGAGTTCTTGGCATTGTGCCACACAAGCTATACGAGACACAATTGCAGTACCTCTACAGCCGTCAAGGGCGAATCGAGTCAAGGACGAGCGAAGAACACTCGCAGATAAAATGAACAGTTTTATCTCCAGTCCCAGGCGAAGATATACGGTCACGGGGCCATCTTGCTTGAAACAAAAGAAGATTTCAGTTTGCCATGTGGTGGAGCTCTGGAGCAGAATGCACTAGCAAGAGATAGAACAGACATATACCTGTGTTTCAGAGGACGAGTGGTGTAATGGAAGCTTTAATTTTGGCATCTCGCTGTTTTCCTTTTGCCAAAGCATGCATTGGTTCCTTGCTTGCCCTTGCAGAAAATGTCGTGTGGTCCAGTTTGTAACCCTTTTTCTTTTCTTCTTTAATCAGAATCTCCCCATTATGATTTTCTTAAGACTCAATCATGGGCGTGCTTAACTTTAAACAACAGGCAGGCATTACATTTACTTCGTTTCTGCAAAAGGCAAAAGGAAAGAACATACTACCTTCATGCTGCCCCTCCGGTCGTCCCCAAGTTAATTTCAGACGTTGCCGTTCCATGTTCTTGGATGAATAACATCAAGATTGATGTGCGTTCTATTCGTTTGCGCGTGTGCTGCACTAGATAAATTCCGGACCTTAGAGAAATGCTACACATTCTCCATCTCTCTATTTATTACGGTGACGAGAAAAAGAAACTGTGCTTTTGTTCTTCTCTCAAATGGGAGAAAGACTAGAGGGGAAAAAAAACTTACTGACTCGCCGATGCCCTTATGGCGCGCCTTCCTCAATCCTCACCGTAGCAGCTCTTTGCCCAAATCTCGGACCTGACGCAGCCGCAGCCTGTCTGGACGGACATCACAGGCCACAGGGACAGACGCGCGCCCTTCCAGCGTGGTATTTGGGGGTTGGAACGGGCGGACGACGCTACGACGGCGTCCCCGCGCCTCGGTCGGCGGTGGCTGTGCAGTGGCGGCACGCCGACGACGATTCGCTCGCCGTCGGCGAGACATGAGAGGAGGAAGACTTTCTTCTGCATCAATTCAGGGTCAAGAAGACTCTGGTCCAACAACTTATTGATTCTGCGAACCTCTTTTTTTCTTGACTTCGTTGTTTCTTGTTCTGGTTGAGTCCTGTCTGTTTGACTCCTCCCCGCCCTGTTCATCCATGTAACTGCTGCTCTATGTTCTAATATTATAAAATAACCGTAGGGGCTTTCCCTACGGTAGTTCGGTCTAAAAAAAAATAGAATTCACTGCATGCTTTAGGTATATTCATGGGATTGTGCCGACAAAAGAACTAAATTCCTTGCAATATTCGGTCATCCAGAAGAATGCTGATGCTATATTTCGAGCTGGAAATGTTCCATGTAAATGATGCCATGGAGATGACCGAAAAATATTCCAAACAGCCACCAAACGAATAACAGGGCAGACATTAAAATTCTATACTCAGGAAAGAAGAGAGCACATTTATCCCAGTGGTAAGAATAATCTGAACCGCAAGCCAAACATGACAACGCAAAACACAGATACCACCACAACAGAGAACTTTAACTAGTGAGATCAAAAGCAGTAGTTGGATATTTGATGCTAAATAACGTAACCAAATCCTCAGATAAACGAACAATAACACATAGATGTCTTATCAGATAACTAGGGAGGTTCACAAGCCTCTGGATATGTGCACAGGGCACCAAGGCTACTGCAATAGGACCATAACATTTCGTGGCATTATGCGATATATCAATATATCAAACAAGATCTAATCGAAGAGGGAGAAGCCAAGGTCTTCATCCTCGCTCTCCTCCTTCTCTGGCTTCTTCTCCTCAGCCTTGGGGGCCTCAGCGGCAGCTTCGCCTGATGGAGCAGCAGCAGCACCACCACCACCGACTGCCACACCAGCAGCGGCAGCACCAATGACCACCTGAATGACATTTCATATCAGTATTAGAGATTTTTTTATTCAAGACACAAGCAGCAAATATAACTTCTGGCTATTGGCTACTCCAAAATCTTACACGGTATTAGTACACATAATGAGGATTCACTAGGACTGACTCCGCAGATGTAAAGGTCCCCAATAAATAGAAGGCAGTTTACAAAGAAGAACTTAAATATGCTATCAGCTTCTCAGATCACAAAAGTTAATACACTGATTGGCTACATCTAAGTAACACACTAAATAAAACACTGAATGAAATACAGCTTCATAATAAAACAAGAAACAACAACTTTCTACCATAACCTACTGAAATAATTCATCCAGCAGGTCCTACTAGGATGTGGTTTAGGTACGTATCAACCTACTACCTCATGAACACAGCAACAGCAGAAGCAAATCATCTAGTATTAATCGCTTTACTGATAGCCCCAAGCAACTTTGATACATCATATACTGAATTTCGCTGTTGAATTCAGAAAAATAAACTAGCAGAGCAAGCTCTTCGTATGTAACTACATCACTAGGACGCTATCAGACGCATAGCACCGAATGCACAGCAAAACTAGAGATCACTAAGATCACTAATCGATTGATCATCAGAGCTCATGGATCGGACCTAGCTATACATATCTACAGTGCAGGACAAGCGTATATAGATAGATCAGCAGGATGCAGCAAGAAGTTAGTAAGCGCGGGAGGGGGTTCCGGACCTGGCAGACGGCGGAGTCTGGGGAGACCATGGTGAAGGAGGAATGGACGCCGCCAGAGGAGTCCTTAGCGCAGGCGGCGCCGACGAGCTGGCGCTCGAGGTCGTACGTCGTGGCCGCGGAGCCCTCGAGCTCGCCCTTGTGCTGCTTGGCCGCCCACTCGCCGCCGGACTTGCGGCACACGAAGGTGAACACGCCCATGCCTGAGGTCTGGGATTTGCGACGGCGACGGCGGCGGCGGAGGTTCTGGCTGGGCGATGGATGGGTGCGAGAGACGCAAACCCTAGCTCGGGGGTGGGCTTATGTAATGGTGAGGCGGCAACTAATGGGCCGGATTAACATTAACGGGCCTTAGTTTGTAGGCTTAATGGGCCTTATTAAAACGGTTGAAAGGTTTCTTGCTGAAGTCCGGAGGCCGGAGGGCCGAACCTCTGCCAAAACGGCGGCCGGCGACCCCCGCCGCCGGCGACCCGTGTGACCTGCTTTCTTTTCGCCACTCGACGGGATCTCTATCTTCTCCGGGGGAGGATCTGCGGAGGATTTCTCCGCCGTGGTCGGGGCCGGCGACGGGAGCCACCTCGGGTGCCTTATTAGGATTAGGAGCATCGACGGGACCGGGACGGCCGAGCTCCGGCGTGCTGCGAAGCGCCTCAAGCTGACCTCAGCACCCGCTACCGGGTAACGGCAAGTGCGTAGGTAGGTAGTACACATTAAGCCTTCTCTCTCGTAGATAAGATTTTGTGAACATTCGGTTCATGTGAATATCATGATGTGTGTAGTACTGTACGAAAAGAAAGAGAAATCAAGCTATACAATAGTCATCTTTATTTTTGAACCTTTTACAACGTGAGATCATACTTTTCTCAAAAAAAATTGCAGTACAAATACATTCTTCAGGATCAATTTGGTCGGCCGATCTGGAATTGGCTCAATAAACTAGCTCCTGCGCTTGTGGAATCCTTTGAGCCTCCCATAGAACATCACAAGAACAAGAACCACCTTCCCTTGGTCGCTCCACCAACCCGAGAAGCTGTACGGCTTGTCTTGGCAGATGCTTTCCTTATCCAGGTGTTGCAGCCTCGAGCAGCTGTAACCGGTGGACAGCCCCACATTCCCATATGCACTGCAGGTGCAACGAGTAGCCAGGTGGTAAATTTTCTAGTCTGTCGTGCATGCATGATAGATCACATTCTATTTCGGAAGCACTGTGAGAAAAATGTTTTAGAAGATTTGGATATGCTCGGCTGATTACCTTATAACCTCGAAGATCATGTTGAATGTGGAGAAATTGAGAGGGTCGCTGGAGAGTGATCTCCTCTCGGTGACGCAGACGAGCATTATCAATGCAGCATTGCAGGTGAGTGGTGAGAACAACATACTATTCAGCGATAGGCTTCTCTTTGCTGGTCCATCCTTGTGTTCTTCGTCACCTCTCTTGACATCATGTTGCACTGAGAAAAATGTTGTCGAGGCAGGGATGTACCTGAAAATGTACACGTATCAGTCAACTGTTGATGCGGCTGTTTGCCTGAAGACAAAAGCTTAGAGTGCGGAACTGACATCATAGTGGTGAATAGTATTAAAACTGCAGGCGCGATGAGGGAGCAGTCGATGGAATTCTCTCCTGCCTGCATTGCGTTCACCGTCATGAACAATGCATTGGTGATCTTCTGATTGGGGGTGAACCCCGCAAACACTGCAGACTCCCAGTTCAAGCAGCAGAAGAGTGTGACTGCCGTGGCTACAAGGGCAGCGACTGTGGCTCCAAGGAATACTGTCTGCAGGTTAGGCAGCAGGTGCTTGAAACCTATTGCCCTTGGGTTGTTCATCATGAGCTTCAGCTCTTCAGATCCAGCTCTAGTTATTCCTAGTCCTTTTAATGTCCATATCACCAGCCTGAGAAATACAGGAAGCAGAATATTGCCTGCAAGAATCTGACCAGTGAGTAGCAGGAGGAGGCCCTGGTTCGAGGCGAACACCGCCATGCTTTCATTCATCGGCATCAATCCTCCATTAGTGAAAGAAGACACAGTGATCGTGATCGGGAAGAGCACAGGGTTGATACTTTTTCTTGTCAGCACATCTCTTGCACTTGAAACATGTGCTATGTACAAGAACACCAATAGAGAACCTACAAGTAGAATCATGACCATGTAGGACAAGAGCACAAACCCTAAATATTTGAGGCAACTCTTCTCGAGCCCATTGGAATTTGTTGATGGTGTTGCCGGGATTGCCTCTTCTACCTGCAGCTCGTCACGGATGGTAACCGATCTGACTCTACTGTCTTCAGGATCATGCTTGTTTTGCTTTCTCCACTCATGAACAAGACCAAGCAAGGAAACGAACATCTCACTGCCTAAGAACATCAAGATACTTAGGACTACTATTTGAGAGCTAGAAAGATCCTCCATTTTAATGGTGGCTAATCCTGTAACTGTGACTGCAGATGTCGAAAGGAAAAACATGTCGACATGGCGAGGACTGTAGTTGGTGTTACTTGGCTTCAGCGCCATCAAGGCAACAAAACCAAGCACATCAATGATAACAAAATAGAACAAGTGCATCAAAAGGGGGCTAAGATGGAAAGCAATGAACTGAAAAATGAACACAGATGAATGGATGACATGTCTTGCAGAACTAACAAAGATTTGCAGCCGGATAGGCATTGGAGTTAGATGGCAGTGCCTCTATCTGTCTGATGTATGGCCTTGGCCTTGATTCAGCAGGCAACTAAAAGTGACAAGTGATCAATGGGAGTATATATACAGCCCATGGTTAAAGTTAGTGGACAAGCAGACATGTACAATATGGTTTGAGAGACCTTTCGTAAAAAGAATTTTGGAAGAAAGATACCTTTCAGAACTTAATGCTATGTGTGCGGAGCATGCAGCAATATGCCCAAATGCGCTTTAGAGCTTAGAAAAGAACAGTTTGCATGCGTGCTATGTTTTTGTCCCACCATTTGCCAATTGTCGTCTTTCTAAAGGCAACCATGGCCAGCTCACTATAGTAGGCAAGTGATAGTGTTGTTTAGATATGAAGGCGATTTGCCAATTGCCATGGTACCGAGGGCATCCTTGATCAGGTGGTGTAACAGCTGGTAGTGGAATTGCCTGGAAGTTAAGGTAAATTTTGTTTGTTTAATGGATGTAAGAGAATCTCTGAATTATGCATTGTAAACAAGAATGTGTATAAAACGATTTTGGTGCTTTGCATTTGGCTCTTCCCTTGAAATGTCCAGCAATAATGAATCGGAAAGCGATTGCAGCTGCTATAAAACAATGACACAGAGCATGTTTAGCTGTAATCAAACTCATGGCTAGGAAGTATTCTAATGCCATGCTTCAAGGGAAATGTACAAACACCAGTGGACAAGAACCTCCTCAGTTAGTCACTTTCCAGTTAGTTCCTTACTAGCCATGGTACATCGTAAATCCAGAATACTTCTAGATGTTGATTGATCCTGCTCTGAGGAGGTAAGATGAGTCCAAAGGCTATTCTACTGCGTATGGTTAGGACTTCTCTTACTTCCAACATACTCAAAGTTTTACTCGAATGGAGAGGGGTTGCTGGATTGAAAATTCGAGGCAAAACCTTTAAATGTTACTGCTCAGAAGATGCTAATGAGTTCACCTTAATTTAGAAGAGGCCATCAGAGAAGGTTCACTGAATTCAATAGCTCTATTCCTTTGCACGGTTTGCATGCTTGTTGTGACTTTGGCTTCTCTGGTGGTCGTTCTGTTCTGTTATTACACTTATTTCTTCACGTGAATTCAGATGCTCATCACATGTTTACATCACCAAGTAATTTAGCATTAGTGCGTACTCAGATTTGCTAGCTGTATCTTCATGTGAGATCAGCTGGTCGACTAGCCCATCAGCAATGTGGATTACCTCATGGAACGCTGTTCTGACACCTCAACAAAGTACAGATGTATTTTTATTTTCATGCAAAGTTAGGCTTTGAATTTCCATAATTACCTAACCTCTTTTAGTTTCCATGGAATTTTTATTTACTACAACAACAGGGTAACATTGTCATTGTGTGTGCACCTGGTGTCCAAACCAACTATTTTACTTGTGTTCAATAATATTAACCCCCTCCCTCCGACAATAAGCATAAAATTTTTTTTTGAGGCAAAGCACGACGTGTTCATAAAAGATCAAAGA
Source organism: Poa pratensis (assembly GCA_947311845.1). Classification (NCBI taxonomy): domain Eukaryota; kingdom Viridiplantae; phylum Streptophyta; class Magnoliopsida; order Poales; family Poaceae; genus Poa; species Poa pratensis. The sequence continues at coordinate 18,018,089 of CAMZMU010000078.1, forward strand.
ACAGCAACAACACGTCGTCTCTCTGGAAGCGACCAGAGACACAGCAGCACGGGTACAAAGGCAAAAAGGCCCCCAGAACAATGAAAATTACAACCAGGTCCTTTGGAGCTTTCTGCACAAACCACACTGAGCAAGTCCATCTCGCCGGAGACCGGCGCCGGAGCGCCCGTCGTGGACAGAGAAGACAAGCAGCCACCCTCCAAGGTTCCGAGCCAGCACCATCGCATGAAGAGGAGCCACAAAAGACACCCGCCGCGCACGAAGCCGACGAGATGGGAGACGCTGTGCCACATCGGCCGGGGACGCAATAAGCATAATTTTTTTGTCTTTCCACTGGGACATGCAGAGAATCCATCTTGTTACATCTTACATCAACATGTGGACAGATAGCTCGATGCTTTAGTTGCATTGATTTCTTGATGTTGACCGCTAACATAAAGTTCAAATCATATTTGGTTGGTGGATGCAAATAAGTTTCTGTTGCAAGCTCAACATAGACGAACATATATATTTGTATCCACTATGGTCCAACTAGAAACCTGAACTTCAGGCAGTACGCTAATGACAGTTAAGCTAATTTGATGCACTTTCCTATAAAAGTAGTCTTGTTCAGCTGTGCCATATTTTCCAAGAAGTACTTGTGGCCATAGTGAAAGCCTTGAGCCTTCCATATAGCATGACCAAGATCAGCATAAACTTTCCTCCGTTGCTCCACCATCCTGAAAAGCTGTATGGCTTGTCCTGCAGATGATCTCTGGGTGCAGCTGATGCAGCCTAGAACAACTGTAACTAGTGGATAGCCCTACGTTGCATTATGCACTGCAAAGTAAAGCATACAAAATTATTCTCTTAACTCTGAGGCATTTATGAGATAGATCTTATCTCCTAAGGTAGTTTAGTTTAGTGCCGTGTTTAGCTCTTGCAAACAGAAGATGCTCTTTTTATCAATTAAGTTAATTCTTCTGTTATGCTGCAACTATCATTTACCTATGCTCTACGCTACCGTTGCCTTACTATCTTTTCTCTCTTCTAATTGGCAGAGTAATGGAAGGGTTTTGATCATATCAAACAAGAACATACCTGATGATTTCAATATCATGTTCAAGGTGGAGAAGTTGAGTGGATCGTTTCTTAGCCTTCTCCTTCAGTGATACAGACAAGTATGACAAAGATGATATTACACCATAGCGTGAAAAGGCCAAATTCATCTTGCTTTTCGTCTTCCCGTCGGTGGTTTCAGTATCTCATTGGGTGGTAAAAATGTTGCTGATGATGGCAAATACTTTTTTTTTGAAGTTTAAGAGGCAAAAGCTTTGCCTTTTATATTGATATAGTAGGAGCAAACAGTTGACGGCGAGGCCAAAGGAAAAAAAAGGCCATTCAGGCCATAGAAAGCAAACTTAAGATATAATTTCCGCGAGGTGCCTAGCGCCTGCTAGGATCCAATCTCTGCTCTCATCTTTGATCTTCTGGAAAAGGGTGAGCGGAGCAGTGAATTTGTTGTTGAAGACCCTTGCGTGTCGCTCCTTCCAAATCTCCCATGTTGTGAGAACAACGGCGGACTTGAGGCCTTTGGGGTTCGCTGAAGGGGTGTTCACAATCGCCTGCCAATATTGGAGCACCGTGGACCTCCCTGAGCCTAGATTTTGCAGCAGGTCCGGACAGGAGAGCCAAGAGGCAGTCGCCTGCCAGATGCGCCGAGAGAAACGACACTCGAAAAGCATGTGCCTAGCAGTTTCCGGCTGGCATTGACAAAGCGGGCACTGAGGGCTATGCGGCCATCCTCTGATGGCCAGTCGATCCGAGGTCCAGAGCCTGTTCTGCACAACAAGCCAAACGAAGAAGCGGCACTTCGGAGGGGCCCACGTTTTCCAGACTATTTTGTCGAAGGAGCAGGGGGCGAGCCCATGAACTGGGCCTTGCGCGGATTTTGCTGAGTAGCATCCATTTGCTGATAAGGACCAAGAGATCGAGTCATTTGCGCCTGGGTCCAACGTAATTCCCTGAAGCAGCTCCTAGAGGTTGACGAATTGCACGAAGTGATCGACCGTGAAGTTTTGGACGGGAATGTCCCGTACCCATGAGAGATTGCGCAATGCATCATGGACACATGATGGCAAATACCTGAGATAAATAAGTATGTATCTGAGATTCTAAAGCAAGTTGTACTAGTCGAATGACATGAAACATCAGTTAATGAAGTGCCATGCAGTCATGAACTTACATCATGACGATGAATAATACTAAAATGGCAGGGGACATGAGTGAGCAGTCGATGGAATTCTCGCCTGCGTGCCTCCCATTCAACACCATGAAGAATGCATTGACAGTCTTCTGATAAGAGCTGAGCCCATGAAACACCGAAGAATTCCAGTCCACAGCGCAGAACAGTGTGGCTGCTGATGCTGCCAGGCCAACAACCGTTGAGGAGAGAAACGCAGTTGGAAAACTAGGAAGCAAATGAGAAAAATGCATCTCCTCAGGGTTCTTGATCATGAGCCGCAGCTCCTTCACCTTTGTCAGCCTCCCCAGGAACCATACCAGTAGCCTCAGGAAGAGAGGGAACAGTGTGTTGCCTGCGAGAATCTGGCCACTGAGTAGCAGCAGGAGGCCTGGATTCTTTGAGAAGATGGCCATGTTCTCATTCGTTGGCACGAGGCCTGCATTAGCAAAGGAGGCGACAGTGATCGACATTGAGAAGAGCACGATGTTGATCCCTTTCTTGTTCAGTGGCGCACTTGCAGTTGGCACATGAGTTATATACAGAAGAACCAGCAGAAAGCCCATGACATGGATCACAGCAAAGTACCCAAAGACCACATATCCTAAGCACTTGACAGACCTACTCCTCTTCAACTCTGCACAACTCTTAGGTGGAACTGCATGAGCTGCTTCTTCAAGTGGTGACTAATCACAGAGTGCCACGCTGTCTATCACTTCAAGCTCAACAGGAACTGAACTGATCTTCACGCTTGGAAGATCTTGGATGTCTTGATGGTTCACTCTAAGCATGAGGCCTAAGAGTGAAACAAAGATCTCCCCTCCTACAAGCATGAGCAGTGTCAGGACCACAATCTGGGAGCTCGAGAGGTCCTCCATTTTGACGGTGCTGAGGCCGGAGACTGTTAGAGCAGAAGTTGACAGGTATAGCATGTCAATATAAGGAGGGCTGAACTCAGGGTTGCTTGGTTTCAGCGACATCAAGAGGAGTGAACCAAGTATAGCAATGGCAAGGAAATATGACAGTTGAATCCAGAATGGATGAACATGCAATGCAATAAATCGATAGACGACAACGATCGAATCGACAACATATCTACTGATTCGACTGAAGCTGTGCATCTTGATATGGATGAAATCATGGTAAAATCCTTTCACCCGACCCATGATGCTATATCTGAGTGTGACAAATGAATGCATGCATGCCTCTGTGACAATATTGGACTCATAGTTGCGCTACTTATAGTGTGCAATGCATCGTTAACTCGATACTATGTGAATATAGATTCTAGTCTATAAAAATCAATCATAGGACATTGATTAGTTGAATGTGTATGCAATTATGTTTGCCCCAATCAGTCAATAGCCTGTTTTCCTATTTTGAATAAAATCCATTAGCCTCCACAATCATGCTGTAATCTATGTGCCCTCACAATAATGATGTAATCTGGTACTAGCCATTGCTCCAGTTCTCCGACTTGCTGCATGTGCAGTCCTAGGAATGTGGGCATATAACAATGGACCAATCAGTAGGGAACCTTCAGTACTTAATTGCAGGCAGTCAGGGAGTATGACATGTTCACAAACATCATGTATACAAGTACAGAGTAGTACTTGAGCAGTTGATCCCCGTGAACCGTAGACAGGCAAGTGAAATCCAATCCACGAAATAGTTTGATCCATGGACGGCACCGTTGTGGTAAAGGTCGTAATTCCAGAAGAATCATTACCGCAAGGCATAGAGGGGGAGGTCATAAGTGCCTATATCGTAAAATCGATTTTAGACGGAATCAAAAAGACATATCTTGGTAGAATTGTAACCATATAATATGACCCTAATCGAAATGCATATTTTTCTCATACACTATGGGGATGGTGAGAATCAAGCATAATCCATTTCCAGGTCAAAGAGACAAGGATATAGAAGGATGTATACTAAGTTATTTAGTTGCTAAGTTTCTTGGTTGCAGTTGGCAAGCATTCAGCTGAGCTCAGGGCAGCCGTCCGGGATGAGATCAGCACCAAGCACATATTGCATCAAATTCTTTGATTTTATCATACGACTTCGGTGTCGGTAAGGTGATGACATTGAACAATCTTTTTACTTATGATGTGATGAAAGTTTAAACATCAAGTTTGGACCACAATTTGAGAGCTGGAGAGTCCTTGGTTCGATGGTGCTGAGGCCGGAAACTGTTAAAGCAGAGGTTGACAAGAACATGTCAATATAAGGAGGTTTGAACTCATGGATGCCACTCTTCTGATGTGATGATGGACTAACTATTTACATGTAGGCCCCAGCAGGAGGCATTTTTCTGCATATATTATGCGATTACCGGTCATCCTGCTACATCAGGAGGACTGAACCAAGTACAGCTGGCAAGAAGTAAGAGTTGGATCCAGAATAGATGAACATGCAATGCAACAAACGATAGACAAAAACTATCAAATCGACAACAGTGATGCGACTGAAGCCATGCAGCTTGATATGGATGAAATCGTGGTAAAATCTCTTTACCCGACCCATGGTGCTATGTATGAGTGACCAAGAAATTCGTGCATGCCTTGATTGGACTCATATTTGTGCTATTCATACGTGTGCAATGCGTCGTTGGCTCGATACAGTGAGGAAATTTAATCATATGATTCTAATCTTTAGAAATCAATCATAGAATAGTGAGTTGAATTCATATGCAATTATGTTTGCCTCAGTCAATGAATAGCCCGTTTTTCTCATTTGAAGAAAATCAGTTAGGCCCTACAGTCATGCGATAATTTTATGCGTCCTCGCAATAATGCAATAGTTTTATGTGCCCTCACAATCATGGATATCTTATATCCTGAACATTGAAGAAGGGTGCTCGGCATTGTACCAGCTCTAGAGTTGGTGCATGTGCAGCTCTAGAGTTGGGCATACACAACTGAACCAATCAGAAGGGAACCTTTAGGCTTAATTGCAGGCAATCATGTAGCATAGCATGTTCACAAACTTCATGTATACTAGTACATTACATAGTGGTACTCATGTACTTTAGCAGTTAAGCCCATGATCTCCATTTGCAGGTCAAATAGAAGGATACATGCTAAGTTTCTTCGGTGCATATGGCCAGCATTCAGTTGAGCTCAAGAGCAGCCGTTGGGTGAGAGATTGGCACCAAGCACGTGCCCATCGATGCATTTGGTTCTATCAAAAGACTTCACTTTTGTACAGTGCTGGCACCACCGGACATGTTTTATTACTATTATTTTCGGATGTGATGGAAAATCTAAAGATCAAGGCTGGACACTTGCGACATTCGTGAAACAGTGATGGAATATTCGGCTATCTCGCGGACTTGAGCGACCAGGCTGCCAAGACTTTCTGAAATAAGGCTTAATTAGATGCAAGTCATGTGGGTGCTCCACATGATATCGGGACATTGTTCTGAAGTTGGATGGGTAATCATATTCAGCGAGTGCTCGTTTTCGGAAAAAAATCAGTGAGTGTTTTCGCCCTTCCATCCTTTACTTTACCAGAGGATCATGCATGCATGCGAATATACATGTTTGCAATTGTGAGCCATGCTGTTGTTCATGGCGTCATTCAGGAAGGTCAGGTTGCTTTCTCTTGCACAAGCATGTCCCGGCCTTTTGTCGACAGGAAAAGTGCAATTTTTTCCATGTAAAACAGACGATAGTGCATCAGAATCTAGATTAAATTTTCCCCTAAAAAAAAGAATCTAGAATAACGGAGCGGACGGAGCCGCGCCGAACGCACCAACTCCGCGGAGTCAGAAGCGCGGAGCGGAAGGAGCTGCAGTTCTTTTTCGCGGAGTGCCTAAAAGCGAGCTCCGCCCTCCGTGGATTCAGAAATACCGGAGCAGATTTGGTGGAGTGGAGGGATTCCGAACGGGCTCTAAGATTCAGTATGCATCAGGAGCTGCAGGCTGACTAAAATTTTAGGGAAGGGAACATTTCCATGGGCGAGAATTACTGCGAGACCAGAGTGAACTTTGGAAGCATCATTGTGTAATCTTAAAAAATAAATAGACGTGCAATTGGCTTAGTTGTTTCTGCAATGAGCACTTGCAGCAGATGTGCTCTTAGAGTCTCATTTTTCTTAAGGGTAGATAAAATAGATACAGTATGTTCTTACACCTTTTTAGCTTAGCATGTGAGCTTTATTCATTACTCTCGTCCTTCATGAACGAAGCAGAGTCTGTCTCGTTGAGGACGGATCCGTAGCCAGCCACAAGGATTCAGATCTTTTGAAGAAGACAGTCTGAATCTTCCTTTGGTTCAGATCGATCAGAGCCTATGGGAGCCTCGGCCCAGATATGTTTGTTCTCGCGCGCCTAGCTCCGCGGCCCACGCCGCGGGACGGCCTGCCGGCAAGGACCAGCGATGTCGGGTCCGTGGCCCGTCTGTACGCCACTGGTGGCCTGATGGTTAGTAGAGCGATCCATACTGGGAGGTCCACGGTTCGAACGCTGCAACATGTTTGTGTTATTAAAAAAGAAAAGAAAAAAAGAGCAGACAAGATAACGGAGATAGGAAATGTCAGCATCAGCAACAGTTTTGAAAATTATTATTTCCGCTTTCTGTTGTTCGATTGATTGAGCATTTGTGTGCTGCACGCACCACATAGCGGGATAGAGGTGGAATCGTAGCTCGCGCAATTATGCCCGCTTGGTTCGATCAGCGTTTAGGGCTCCTCAATATTCACATGAATTAAAAAGCACATGAATAGGAAAATCGTACCGATCTAAATCCATATTCTATCCGATGGATACGTATATACGCATGGGAGAGACCACTCTCTCATCCGGACGTAATACCGCCGTACGTCCTTGAGACGCGGGCAGCGTGCGTCGGCTGAAATGAATCTGGAGTATCTCTCACCAGCATGGAATGTCTGAATCTAGCCTGGTTTCTGTACCCAATTGTGTGGCGTTGAAGCAACTGTTGCTTGTTTGTGCCGGCCGGCCGGCCGCTGTGTGGCTTACGTGCGTGCATCGCCTTGGAAACCGGAAAACTAAGGGTGCACCTACAAAACTACCCTACGATCGAGCTACTCCTGAGTGGTGGTTCATCCTCTCGAGTCGATCTAGATTACTGCCATCTCCATGCGCCGGCCGGCTAGCATCTATTGTTCTTGCCTAGAGCAATGGAATTATATTCATCCGTGCATGCAGGTGGCCGACAACTTCTGCATCAGACACCGTGTATATTTGATCTGTATGTCTATGCTGATATACATAGTGTAAGTACACGAAATATCACTTTGGCTCTCGGCCTCTAGTCTAGTGATCCTTTATTTTAAAAAAAATATTAAAACAAAATCTACATGTTTTCAAAAATCTGCATGTAGTCAATGATGCATCATCATGCAAGAATGGAAAACCATAAGGTGAAATTGTTTGCATTATGGGCTAAAAAAAGGATAAAATCTTGTATATTCTGGAGATTCGAAAGTGTATACACACATCCATACATTTGTTATTGTTATGTATATAAAGTATTTCAGATTAATATTTTGCACGTTTATGGATACATCATTAGCAAAACATGCATGCTATTTTTTTACAGATTTCTAAAAGCTTATTTATATGATTTTTGGAAACAAACAGATCACTGGAGTCCGGGAGACAGAAATCTCTGTTCGTAAGTACACTACTTGTTTACCGGGAATATGCGGGGAAAATACGACGTGGTACTATATATATATACGCTGGTTCTTCATGCATGCATGTGGAGCTAGCTAGCCGCAGCGTGGCCAGATGTGGACGCGATCTTTCTACGGCGCCATTGCATCGCATGGCTCCATCATATATCGTGCAGCCCGCTCCCGCTCCCGCTGCATATATATGCATGCCTCGTCTTCCCATGCCACCAGTGGCCATGTGCAACGGCGCACACATAATGCGGCGTGACCAACGGTCAGGACAGTTATTTAGTTAGTTATTATGACATGCATAGGTTTTGGTGTTTTGGAGTACTAACTCCATTCCAAATTTGGACTAAAATCCCGACAAGAACTATAAAACGGAGGGAGAATTCGTGGATGCATGAATGCAGCGAAGCTGGAGATGAACAGGACGGTTCATGATCAGTTCACACAAGATCATTTTGCTCCGTTTGGATGTCTGCATTGGGAGGCTTGATATTATATTGGCTTAAATGTCAATATCCTAAGATATTGATATTGAGTTTGAATGTCAATATTTCTGTTTGGATGTTTAGATATTTGGAAGCTAGACTTGATATTGAGGTTGAATGTCAAATGTTGTTCGGATGGTCAACGTGAGAAATTGCAGTTGTATGAGACAAACGAATGTTTCATGTTAACATCTGATATATCACACAAATAAAAAGGACAAGCAATATTATGAAAAATATTCGATTCATCTTAGAACTTCAAAATAGCAAATCATTATACTGTCCATACGTGCAGAATGGCATCAGCGGCAGTGCCCACGCACAACAATTAATCATTACACAGCAAAATAGCAAATCATCGGTATCAGTAGCCGGCGCCTAGCATCAGCAGGCAAGCACACACATATCGCAGGAGCAAACAAGCATGCAGATGAGATGCGCCGGTCGCCGGAGCCAGGCCGAGCTCGGCATCAATCTGTCCTCGGTCGCCGGAGCTGTAGATGAGATGCGCCGGTCGCCGGAGCCGGAGATGAGATGCGCCGGCCTCCGGGTTCCTGCAGGAACGAACCTGCTTCGGGAAGCCGAGCTCGGGATCAATCTGTCGCCTGTAGCTGTAGCTGGAGCTGTAGATGAGATGCGCCGGTCGCCGAAGCCGGATATGAGATGCGTCGGCCGCCGGGTCTCCCTCGATCTGTCCCGACCTGCACTGGAATAGCTCGAGATGAGAGGGGAGGGAGGGAGAGCAAGTGCGCTGGGAGGGAGAGAAATCAGCGGCGGGGAGGAAGGGTGGCGGGAGGAGGTCGCCGCCCGCGGGCCGCCGGACGGGAGGGAGTACCTGCGCACCGCTGTCCTAGGGTTGCCGCGCGGGGATGAAGAGGCCTCACTTGGTTCTGTTTCGCTCGCGCGCGAGCATGTACGAAGGCCTCGCTCGCGAATACAGAGCCAATCTCCAGGGGTGGAGCTCGGGATTCGGTGGGGTACCGTTTTGCCTTCGCACGGGTTGGCTCGATATTGAGCCCGAATGTCACGGTTCAATGCCACGAACATCCAAACGGTGATATTCAGGATATTCGGGGCTAAATGTTCCGAATATCCAATATCAAGCCCCAATACAAACATCCAAACGAGCCATTAACTAGGTTGTGCGTTGATCCAACTCTGAAGGAGAGTACATGACAATGCTCACCTGATCTGAAGATTAATTAGCCAAAATCACAGTGTTTTGGTGCTAACCGCAAAGGCATGCACATTTCAAGTGGCCTTAACAAGACAAAGCCGGTGTCCTTTGCCGTACCTCATACCAATTTGTAAATAGCCGTACTCTCTTATTTCAAATAAAAATCATATAACACACAGAGAGAGAGAGAGTGTGTGTGTCACATGCATGCTATGTTACTTGCCGATCGAGGGCATGAGATCTGATATTATCAGGCATAAAAATAATCGTGACCGATCTGCCTCGGTATATACAAATTACAGTGACCAATCGGCCTTAGTTCTTGTGCAGGAAAAAAAAAGAATCTTAAGTTTTTTAGATGAGAATCTACACTTTGATCGTACGACAACAATCCCCCATATCACGATGTTTACTAGTAAACATGTATTTTGACTCGGCGAGTACGTAGGTCGTGCTTGACCAAGTATGCACACTCAAATCTCCAATTGATTTTTTTTTCTCCTTGTGGGTGAAAAAGTAATACTCCTACTACTCCCTCCGTACCAAAATAAGTGTCTCAAGTTTGCACAAAATTGGATGTATCTAGACATACTTATTTTGGGACGGAGGGAGTATAAGTTTTGGCTCTTGGCTTCTTGCTTAGTCTGACAATGAGTAATCCAAGAATACCCTATATCGACTTGATTACTGAAAACTCGCCATGGCACTCAAAGCAAACATAAAACTAGAAACGATTAAAATTTCTATTGCGATTATAACTTGCTTTGACCTCTGGCCTTATATGGGGAGTGACTATAGCTTATTCAACTTACAGATATTTATGCATGAGTCAGGCATTGATAGCCATCTGATCAAGATCTTCCCATATCTTTTGTTTCTTCACGAATATCGTTCCTTAGATCGGACGATTCTTAGCAGTGACACATATATAGAAACTTATCAATCGCGTCTTTAAACATGATCACATATCAAGTACCATTTGAATCATGTTATGTGGCGTAACACCACGGAAAGGGCCTTTGCAAGGGAAGCTCTATTTATCTTTATAAATTTTCTTAATTATTATTATTTATTTTTAGCAACGAAATTTCTTAGAGATAATTACTTTCTAAAGTTCGTTAGTCTGGCTTAGCCTCCAAGTTTGCAAGCTGGAAATAGAATGCATAGCAATATCGATTGTTAGATAAGCAAGAAAATAGTCTCAGTTATCACTCCTGAGTTTCTTTCTCGCTCTTGTTATGCGGTAGCCTCCTCCTAGCTGGGTGTCACACTTCATATGTCCATGGACATGTCATACCAGGCTTAGTCTCATTATCCTATCATATACCACACTCATAACATTTTGGTATCAGATTTAGATCGATCATGGCCACTACCACTGCAGATATCAAGAAGCTAAACACCACCCTCATCTCCCTCATGCAATGCTTGGATGGCATCAATAAAAAGATGGTGGACAAGGGAATAAGACTGAATCTTTGTCTTGTGATTTGCGGGAAACCATCTAATAGGTGTATGCCCACAATCTGGCTATCATCAAGTTAGAGAATGGCACGCCACACCGCTCTGTCGCCATAGACGACAAGAAGAAGAGATCCGATGGATTGATTCCCCGGCCTGAAACTGATCTCAAGGCGGCAAACAACCACGCCTCACGTTTTTTCCAGATGGAATTTCCCATCTATGGTAGGGAGTTTGATCTGCTGATATGGCTGAACCGATGTGAGCAATTATTTGGGACACAACACACATCCTCCATTGAGAAGGTGTTCCTGCCATCCTTCTACTTGATGAGTGATGCACAATTGTGGACATGTGGTACCAACAGTACAAGGATGCCCATGGACCTTTAATCTGGTGCCACCCCATAGTTATTTTTAGCAGTTAAATTTATCACAGTTAGATCTTGATTCTAAAGTTACTTACTTCCCAAAGTTTGCTAGTTCACCTTAGCCTCCAAGTTTGTAAGCTAGCTATATAACACCGGGCAATATTGACCAATTGGCAAGCAAGAAAATAGTCCCAATTATCCCTTCAAGTATCTTTATTGTTCTTGTTATATTCCTACAAAATTCCTATGGAGCAACAAAATAATGTCATGATTACAAATTCATGTATTATGGTTTCCTACAAGATTCAAGAAATTGTGACATCTCAGTAGTATTTTTTATTTGTTGCTATGCTTTTAGAATCCTATGTTCAAAATTAAGAAGCCAAGCTAGCTCTGTTCTGGAACACAAGAGTTTTACATGATTTCATAGGAAATATATATTTTACAAGAAATGCGTGCACTAGCTCTATGCATTTCATTCAGATGAAACAATCATGGTATACAACAATTATACTTACATATAAATTGGAGAAGTTCCAACAAAACATTTTGAGAAATGATCTTTGGATTAAAATTTTGAGGGGAGAGCATAGAAAAGATAAATTTTCAGCAAAAAGCACATAATCGTTAATTGTGGTGAAACCAACCAGTACAGTACATGAAACTTGCAACTCACAAGAGCACTTCCTAGGACTTGGCTGGTCGGCTGGCCCCTTCCCAATTCATGATCGGCCCAGATTCTTGCACCAATGAATATAATTATTGATACAAATCATATGCATAAGGCCGTTAAAGATAAACTACTAATGCAGTCAGAGGACATTTTTTATGTGTGTCTTGCAATCACCTTTTCTCTCTTTATATTCGTACAAAATTCCTATGGAGCAACAAAATAACGTCGTGATTACAAATTCATGTATTATGGTTTCCTACAAGATTCAAGAAGTCGGGACATCCCAGTAGTAGTTTTAATTTGTTGCTATGCTTTTAGAATATCCTATGTTCAAAATTAAGAAGCCAAGCTAGCTCTGTTCAGGAACACAAGAGTTTTACATGATTTCATAGGAAATATATATTTTACGAGAAAGGCGTGAACTAGCTCTATGCATTTCGTTAAGTTGGAAAAAAATCATGGAATACAACAATTATACTTACATATAAATTGGAGAAGTTCCAAAAAAACATTTTGAGAAATGATCCTTGGATTAAAATTGCGAGGGGAACATAGAAAAGATAATTTTACAGCAAAAAGCACATGATCGTTAATTGTGGTGAAACCAACCAGTATAGTACATGAAACTTGCAACTCAGAAGAGGGCTTCCTAGGACTTGGCTGGTCGGCTGGCCCCTTCCCAATTCATGATCGGCCCAGCTTCTTGCACCAATGAATATAATTATTGATACAAATCATATGCATATGACCGTTAAAGATAAACTAATCATGTGTCTTTGGATGCTGATTTGCTTGATGCTTATTTGGGCTCTCTTGCCCATGATTGCATGTGGTGCGGGGAACCTTTCACCAACTTGCGTCGTACTTGAACCTCGAACAAAATAGTCAATCAGTACTCACATGAGCTTGGAAGAAACGAGAAGAATAGTTAGTTAGTAGTAGGTGGGTACTTACTGGGTACAATCAAGGAAATATCTCCTTAGTTGCATTCACACGCTTGATCAACCTTTTTTTTTTAAGAAAAGGGGAGAAGCCCCAGCCTCTGCATCAACCTGGCCATGCATATTCTCGAATCACCTTCATTTAAAAAAAAATTATGCTGTCTAAATATACTATCAAACAAATTAAAGATTGTCCGGCTTCCCGGGTTAGCAGTTAGGCGACGTTGTGCAGATGCGCTAGCAACTAGCAGGTCCAGGAGCGCCATGAATTGATTGGTGAAGAAGCCGCCGCCTGGCGGCAGTGGCACACTACATGCACTCGCTATAGCTCGCCATGGATGTTCTTCAACGTATGTCCGCGCCAATAGTACGTGTCCTGGGGCGAGGATGCGACGACCGACGACGACGACCTTGGGCGAGGAGATGCGGATACGCGCGCTGACCGGCGACGACGATGTTGGCGAGGATACGACGATCGGCGACGATGATCTTGGGCGAGGATGCGCAGACCGACGACCCGACGACGGCGACCTTGGGCGAGGAGCCGAGGATACGGTGACCGGCGGCGATGATACTGGGCGAGGATACGACGACCGGCGACGATGATCTTGTCCGAGGATTCCACGACCGACGAGATACGGTAATCTTCAGTTAGGAGTGCCCTAATCATGTGCATTAGATCAGAGGCATCTTAGAGGCAGTACTATTATCTTATAAAAGAATTCATTCATGGAGGTTGCTCTCTTTTTTCTTTTGCTCACGTAGGAAGTAGGACTTGTTGATGATACCATGTGATGTGAGGCCTCCTCACATGCAGGCGCGCAGCTCCCTCCACAATCTTCAGACCTGCCACGCATGTTCTGGATCCCATGAATGCCTGCGCGGCACACAGTTTGAAGCTGAAAAGAGGAAGTCTTCATCAAGATATTAGATGAAATGATAAAGTAGTAATGCAGTCAGAGGCACTTATTTAATTAAATCAATCTACCGATGCATCTAGCCACCAGATGACAAGTTGAGAGCCTGGGAAACTTGTAGCCACTTAGCATCTGCATTATTGCTTAAATTATCATTGAGCAGTTTGTTTTGGCTCTCTCATTGTTTTCACTCTGCCTCAGCAGTTTGTCGCTTTTGGCTTCCATTAGTTGGATACACGTAAGCCCAAATGATTCCCTAAACCTGAATCGATTAATCCAAGTCTTAAATATGTGTTCCAATATAAATTACATGTCAGAGGAAGTTGTTTCAGAACATAAATTGAAATGTGAGAATGGGTGGAGCAAATTAACCCCTAGCAGTTGTATTCGAAGTCGCATGTACATTCAACATTCAATTGCAGTTTTAACCGCAGGGGACAACTCAATGAAATTTCTTACTATAGTAACTGCTTCTGCTTTAACATTCACAAACTTTTTTTGCGACGAGTAGTACTATAGGTGTTTGAAAGGTCTGGCGGTTCAAATGTGTACTGTTATCTAGCTAGACTGTGGTATCCTGCAGTTTAAATGACAGTCAGGGTAAATCCACTCTGATCTCTGGGCAATGCTGAAACAACTGTATTCCTCAAAAAAATAATGAAGCAGCAGTATTCCTCCGAAAATGATGAACCAGCAGTGGGTTGGCCTTTGGGAATCTAAAGAGGACTTGTTCTCTGACAAGCTACAGTTGTAGCATAGCATTTAGCGCAAGAAGAACATGAGTATTTTAGTAACTGTCATATCATCCCAGAAATCAAGGGAAAGAGATAGATTTTTTGCTGTTTGTGGTTGTTAAACAATAGCCCATTCTCATCAGAGATGACAGCTAGAAAAAAGGCTGCAACACAACCAGGAAAACAAGTTTGTGTGGTGATCCTTCTACCCATAGCTAGCAAGGGAAAATAAGAAAATCAAAGAGTTTACCATTATATAGACATTTAGGGCTATGATCTTCTCCTGCCAATATACTATCGAAAAATGCAATTACAACTATACCAGAGTTAAAGTTAGAAAAGTTTTACTACAAAACTATCTATGAAAAGATCTTGACAACACTACAACAGTAGTGCTGGTATAAAAAATAACAATAATAGTGTATCCATTTTTGCCTAAAAAAAGAAATTATTGCCTCAAACAGAAAAAAAGAGTGCATCGATTTGAACAATTAAACTAACTGAATAGAGTCAGAGGTCACGAGGAGACGGCTCACAGCCAGAGGCAACCACCACAGGATTCTTTGCATCCCAACTCTCTCCTCCCTATATATACATCCCCAGCCGCATTCTTTGCACCACTCAAGCCAAACCAAGCCAACCATCAGCAGCCACAAAGAAATACGCCGTCCCTTCGGTGCTCGATTCGACCGACCGGCAATGGAGGAGCAGGGAAGAGCGAGCAACAAGATCAGGGACATCGTGCGGCTGCAGCAGCTGCTCAAGCGGTGGAAGCGGATGGCGGGCTCCAAGAACGGCGGCGGCGGTGGCGACGTGCCCAAGGGGTCCTTCGCGGTGTACGTGGGCGAGGAGATGCGGCGGTTCGTGATCCCCACCGAGTACCTGGGCCACTGGGCGTTCGAGGCGCTGCTCCGGGAGGCGGAGGAGGAGTTCGGGTTCCGGCACGAGGGCGCGCTCCGGATCCCCTGCGACGTCGAGGCGTTCCAGGGCATCCTCCGCCTCGTCGCCGCCGCCGGCAAGAAGGACGCCGCGGGGATTTACGACTGCTCCTCCGAGACCGAGATCCTCTGCAGATGACGGCGATGGACTCTGAAGAATGGGTTCGGTCGGAGATCTTCTTCCTTTTTTTCCCTCTCTCCTTTCTTGCGTTCTCCCGTTCTTTCTTCTCGGTTTTTGCTGAAGAAAGGGGAAGAGGTTGCGACTAGCTGGGTCTGTAATTTGTACACCGGGAAGAGACGACGAAAGATTGTTCTAATTCAAAAAACTTAGGCATTTGATCTCTGTTGCTTACATTTTACTGCCTGTTTTCAGAAACTGAAACTGACGCAATTGAACAATGTCTTCTACTTTAGAGTTCAGGTGTTCCCTTTGCTTGATAGTTCAGCAACTGAAAACCAAATCTGCATCTCACTCCAGATAATCATAAAATAGTTCACCCCACAGAAGTAAGATAAAATAGCAATTCACCATTGGTCACCAGAGTTTCAGCTCAACACTTTAGCAGTAGTAGGTCACAAGAGTGTGATGGAAATGTAACTGTATTGACATTACTTTTGCAGAGGCAAGGTACTGCTTCATTTCAGGAGAAAATAAATAAACATTTCAGTTGGATCATGGCTTACCCATGTACGTACTGTGCCTACTCCCATTTTTTTTTTAAACGAGTCCTACTCCCATTATTAATAACTGATGATGGATGGTACCACCACCATCAGCATATTCCTAATCATGTTACCTCAAATAGTGTCAAAGGCTTAAGACAAACCAGATAAACAGAAGATTGTGTAGTACTCGTACATGACTACATGGCGCACGCCTGGCTTCAGAGCATCAATACACGGGCGGGGAAACACTCTGCATCTTTACCTGAATCTTGCACGAGCTACTTCCAGAATCAAAATGGAGTAGCAGGTGCAAGTGGACCCTATGGATCAGTTCACTTGTTTGGTGCCTGTACCCTGAAGATACAGCTGACAAGAATCAATCTTGATGGTAGATTGACATTCCGGCATTGTCGGCCTATAATTTGAACATGGAGAAGAGACCAAAGTTGTTCTAACACAAAAATCTAGTTACTTGATCTTGTTTCTGCCATTTTCATGGAGGTACTAAATTCTCGGATTAATTTTACGGAGGCGTGGTACAGTTTTATTCAGAAGTAAGAACAGAACCCATTTTCTTCAGTGGGCTCCATTGCCAATAAGTGATGGATCCTAGTATCAGCATATTTCTTATCATGTTACTTCACATAGTGTCAAAGGCTTAAGAGAACCCAGATAAAAGAAATAGAGTGAAACGCGTCAGAGGTCACGAAGTTGCGCAAAATGGAACGATTGGTCATCAAGTTGCAAAAGCTCAAAACTCGGTCACGAAGTTGTAGATTTGCTAATCTTTGGTCATTCTCTCACGGTTCCGTAAAGCCGCTGGTAGTTTTTTTTTGCAAATACCCCCTTCAGCTTTTAGTTCTTCTAATTGTTAGTCCTTTATTCCAATTTTTTTTGCAAATCGATCCCTGTTATGTGAGGCCACTCTCTGACCCTCTCTCTCCCCAAATCGCCAGCCTTCCGCCTCAAGCTCGTCCTCGCGTCGGAGCGGCCGAGATCCTGGCGCTCCATGAAGCAGCCCCGTCCACGTCGCGCTGCCGCTCCAGTCCATCGACGACCTCAGCCCGCCGGACGCGCCGTTGCCGCTCGCCATGGGCTACCTCGAGGACTCCCGCATGGGTGCGTTGGAGGCCTGCGTGTCCGCCATGTGGTGTGCCGGCCACCTGTCGACGCAGATTGCCCTCCTCGACACCCCTGCCTATGCCTTCCCGGACGCGATGAACTACGAGGAGGCCGAGGAAGACAACGCCGGCCAATCCCTCACGGATGCGCTACGGCGCCCTCCCCATGCTCGCCGCCGGTACAAGAAGATGGCTGGCGGGCGGCCGTGCGTGTCGAGCGGCCGTGCGTTCTCCGACCAGGCGTGAGTTCCGGCCAGCCGCAGGCGTGGACACGGACGAGCTCCGGCCAGCCGCGGGCACGGGCACGGGCGAGCTCCAGCCAGCGCCGGCGGAGGCCAGGGACGGGCGGCAGGCCACGTGCGCCAGGGACGCGCACGAGGTCGGGGCGCCCGGCGGCGGCCAGGGACGCGACTCCGGGTGCAGGGTCGGGCGGCCGGCGCACTCGGTGGCTTCGAGCACCGCCCCTGCTCCCGGCGCCCAGGGCCTAACAATTAGGAGAAACAAAAGTTTAATGTTTTTTTTGTAAAAATCAAACTGCCACGTCAACGAGTTCACGGCAACCGTGACGGAATGACCAAAGATTAGCAAATCCACAACTTGGTGACCGAGTTTTGAGCCAATCCTTCCATTTCACGTAACTTCGCGACCTCTGGTGCGTTCCACTCAAAGAAATATATTGCAGTACATGTTCACATGGCGCACACCTGGCCGTAGAGCATCATCACACGAGGTGGGAAACTGTCTGAATCTCTACCTGAATCCTGCATTTGCTGCTGAAATGGAGCAGCAGGTCAGGTAGACAGGCATCATTTCACTTTGTTGGTGTCTGAGTTCTGAAGATACACTAGAGAAACAAGCATTTTGGATGACGGAAATGAACTAATCTGCACTTGATTTGTACTGAATGCATCACAGATCCATTCCAGTGTATATCATCTCTTCTACTCCTAGGACAAAAAAAAACAAAGATTTATGCAGAGGACATGGAGGACAGATCAGGTGAAAATGAAGCTCCCTCTGATCCCTACAGGATATAGCTAAGGTAAGTACAGTGATGAATGAATGCAGTGATACCAAAATCTGGAAAGTACAACCCGCAGAGAGAACGCGGCGAATCAGTTCTTCAAGTCCATGACACGAAATTCCCTTCTTCAAGTACAGCACAGGCCAGACAGAGCTAAGTTACATGGTGACCGGTGAGCATCCAGACATCCTTCTCGGCGATATATTCATTCAAGAAAGAGACTTCGAGATCCAGATCCAGAGCTACCATGCTGCTCGACTTTGATCAACTGTCCATTCTGCCTTTGATTGCACAATTTACAATAACTAGGGATGCTACGAAATGCGCAGGCCCATTCGGTTTTAAATGGAACAAGCGCTGCAAGTGGCATCCATGGGGCTGAGTTGATGGAAGGGATGCACTACACCATCATCTCCAACTAACCAGAAAAAAAAACATATTCCTACATGGCCCAAAGTTTCAGGAACCAACAAGTTTCAAACCAAAACATACCCTTTCGGCCTTTCGCTGTTTCTTGAGAGAAACAAACGTAAATTCCACTCTTGCCCCTAGTTGTCACAACTGAGTTTTAACTCATTTGTAAAATCTTGTCATGTTTACCTGCAGCTGTGATCTTGTGATGACTTTTACCCTATCTATACTTATTATAAAGCAAAACCCCACTAAGTACATTTATTATTTTTCTATCTTAACATGCAATCTATCCACATCATCCATGCTATTAGCCAATCAATTGTCCATGTCATTTTCACTAATACTTATTAATATACACATCATACATTCCTCCAACCATCTAATAGTTCACATTAACAATATATAATACACACGCAATTCATGTATATGAAAATTTGATTGTCGTATATTCATTTAATATGTCATATTTTTTATACCATTTTATTTACACGATGTAGTTTTTAAAGTGGTACCGGCTGCAACGCGCGGGGTATCTTCTAGTTATATTATTTTCCGAAAACGGGCATGGCATAGCTGTTTTGTGGGCCGACAACTGAAGCCCGTATTCTTTTTTAGGGATGCAACGCCTACACCGCCGGTCTCAATGGAACGGCCCAGGTAAGGTCCTTTTTCAATTCTTGCTCTTTTTTTCTCTCTCATTTTTTTATGTTTACTTTTTTACATTCAATTTTCCTTTCTTGGTATCTTTTGCTAGTTTTTTATTTTTATTTTACTTTCTGTTTTGTATTTGGAAAAAGCAACACCAAAGATTTGGGACCAAAAGCGGTAAAAGCGCGAATAATTTGGGACCTGTTCGGCGATAATAAGTGACCTTTTTTTACCTTGTGAACAATTCTTTTGAACTGCCCGAACAATTAAATGCGCGAACAAGTTTTTGAACTATGCAATTGTATTTTCCTTTTACTGACTCACGATTTTTGTGACTATATCGATATTTTTTTAATCTCAGATGAACGTTTTTTAAACTATTGAGCAATTATTGTTCAACTCTATAGAAATTTTCCCCTCATGTGGCGTTTTTTAAATTTATGATATTTCTTACCTAACTATATCAATATATTTTAATCAGCAAACGAAAATATTAACACTTAAATTTTGCAACGTAATTTTTTTTTTGTACATGCACAAATGGGTACATGAGCTATCTCTTCCGGTGACGGGTGCCACAAAGATATTTTGAGATTCACAAAAGAGAGAAATATAATTTTTTCTTTCATCTTGAGAAAAAGCAGAACAATGATTCGGTCGGACGGGAAGAGACATAAAGCTAACATGGGATCATAAAGGGGAACCCTATTCCCTCTCATCCATGCTGGAGAGTTTCAAGCCATCAATGAACAAAGACCACAAGACTGCACAATAATATAAATGAAGGACCTTCAGACCCTCCATAAGGGGACCTCATCGCTGAGTAACAACCGAGCCACCAGCAGCCACCACCGAACACAACACCACTCACCGTTGCCCATGTAGTTCCCACACGACGCGCGCCTTGAGAAACATAAAATTACGTCATGGCACCTCCCTCGCCCGAAACTGAGGACTATGGATTTTCACCTGAGAGAAAGGAAGGTTGGGGCTGGGGGAGGGGGGGGGGGGGGGGGGGGGGGGGGGGGACCTCGATGAAGCCTGCAAGAAGGAAGCGAACTCCTACTCCATCGTCGTGGCCGTCACCACCGGCCAAGGATTTTTTTTTTGGTTCCTCGCCATCCCGACAATAACCACCTAAACCAGCACCGAACTCCGGTAAGGCCATGGCTTTAAAGGCTGAATATGCCCGGTGGGCAAACAACACAAAACGAGGGACATTCTCTTTGTTAGATCTACAGTCGTGGTCGGTGAGTTAGGCTTCGTAACTGAACCTACGCCTGCGGCGTATCGTTGCCCTCGCGACCGAGGTGATGGACCAGTACCAAAAACCTGCCACACATTGCGATGTTGGGGCCGCCATCTCCACCCGAGGCCACTAACCGGGTCATCAATGTACTTAACGAAAGGCGGAGTGGCAATATCCCCGCTGCACGTGCAAGCCTGGAGGCACCTCTGGTGGCTGCGAGAGGTGAGGACATAGTAGGGACGAAACGAAGGCACGCCGCCGTCATTGATTCTCCCTTACCATAGGCGGACAAACCTTGTAGAAAATAGTCAGGAAGTCGGCGTGCTAAGACCCGAAAGGACCAGCGCGTTAGACAACAATACTCGTTGACGATGAAAGTAGATCAGAATGGCCATAACTCACCGCAACAACAAATATGAACACACCGACTGGATCCCATTAGATCCACCGGGAAGACAACTCTGCACGCACTCCGTTAGCTCTAGGCGTGCCAGCGAAATAAGATGGAGAGAATCTTATTCTGCCTTCATGATGTCGCCAGAGGTGTGATTGACTGGCAGCGTCGCCAGCGAGGAGGGTTGGAACCCTAATCGCCCCTAGACAGCCTTCCTCTATTCCTTGCCGGCGAAACCATTTTGTCCTCTAGTTCTTTTAATACTCTCTCCCACTCTCTCATCTCAATGACATGTGGCCCCTTTCAACACTTTTAAGAGTTCTCTATCTACATACACCGGGTAAAGAATCTTTTAGTTTGCACCATCTGATTTTTCTTCCTCCAATGGCTTGCACCGGTGCATGTGGGTAAATGTAGAGTCTGCTCGGGTACATTGGAGAGGGCCAAACAAATAATCCTCCTAGCTATTTGCCCAATCATTTTTAGTCCAATAAAGATAAATCGAGATAATTGTTGTTGTGATGTCATTAGTAAAGTAAACATGGCGAAACAAAAGAGATAAAATCTGTCACAAAATCAGAGCTAGAGAGTAAGAAGTTAAATTTACTGGACGGGATGAACCTAAATTCCTGTTGCGGGTAACCTGATAGTAGAGCTCTGAAATTGGTAGGAGTAGAAGAATCAATGAAACTTTCATGACTTGTCGTCTGCCATGTTCTAGCTCTGTGATCTCTAAATGATTTTTTTCCAGACGTGTTTGCCCCCGCATGGATATTGAAGAAAAAAAAGAAGCAACTCTTATAGACACTAGTAGAAAACACCCCTATGGTCCCGGTTCCCGAACCGGGACTGGCCAATAGGGACTAATGCTGCTCCTGGTTCGGCCACGAACCGGGACCAATGGGGCTCCACGTGGCATGTGCTGCAGCAAGTGGGGGGAGGACTCATTGGTCCCGGTTCGTAATACAAACCGGGACTGATGTCCTCCACGTGGCCTGTTCTGCAGCGTCTTGTTGGAGAACTCATTGGTCCCGGTTCGTAATACGAACCGGGACTGATGTTTTGATTTTTTTTTAACAATGATTTTGTATTTAGGGTTTAGGGTTTATTTGGGCCACTTCTCTTTGTCCCGTCGCCCGGCGCCTCCATCAACCCCCTTGCCCTCTCGCTGGTGCCTCCGTCGTCTCCCTCTTCTTCGCATCGCCGACGTGCTCTCCATCTCTCACTCGCCGGCTCATCGAGGCCAAGTTTCGATATTTCTGTGCAGGTACTACTCGCCGGCTCATCTCTCACTCGCCGGCTCTCCATCTCGCACTCAATTCGATGGTACTACATACAGCAATGAAGGAACCACTATTACACATCATCATCATGAATATATTACACACATCTCATTCGTCATGCTTGGTCGAACATATTACAATGAAGGGGTCGACATACAGCAATGAAGGAACCACTACCCTTGCATTTCGACCTTCCGATAGTATTCTCCCTTCGGATCTAGGACCTCTGCATCTAAGAATCCCGCAATTTCCTCTTGAATTGCTCGTACGCGATCTTGTGGTAGAAGACCGTCCCGCAACCGTTCGATCTAATTTAAAGAAGGGGTCAATATATATGAATGAAACTAAACACAATTGATGGCAATAAACTAAAATTGTGAATATTGTTTACGTACTTCAAGTTGTTCTAAGTACCGGCTGCCCGTCTCTTGGGTCGTCTGGCGAATGAACTCGCAAACGTAGTATCCACATAAATTATTCCCATGTTCCGCCTCAAGCACTTTACGAGAACAGAGTTCAATCAAAATAATAATCAAGCATCGATAATGGTATTGAAACTAGAATCAAAGAGATGCGCGGATCTAGCTAGTAGTACTTACATTTACTGGTTCAAATTTTACCTCCGGCGCTCAAATACCCCTAGCCTTGGCGGTGAACCGTTTCCAAGGCCTGTCCGGCAAAGAAAAGAATAAAGTAGTTATATATTAATTACTTGCTACCAGGGAATGAACGGAAAGTTGCCGATATAGTGCCATAATGATTGAAATTACCCTTGGAGGCATTCCTGCATGTCCGCCCACTCCTCAAGGGGTTTACGTTTCGAGTCCATGACTTGTACTACTCCTTTGTCAGGTTCAATGATTAGCAGAATAAAGTGGAAGCTGCGCACGATAAGTCATCAATTATACACTTAACATCGAGTAAGCGAAATAAAATGTGTACAAGACAGTAACACTCACCCGTAGTTGTAAGGAAATAGTATTTCCCTTTTGGTTTCGGAAAACCTTAACGCCTTTACCAAGTTATTCTCTGTGTCGATGTAATGACCTTGGAGAGTTTTTTGATGAACAAATATGGGTCAATGAACCCAATGTCATAGATTTGTCCTCTTTTGCATTGGAGAATCTTCATTCTGCATAATTAATATAGTGATGAGTAAGATTATACATGCAATGAACGAGCTGAGCTAGCTAGAGACTTAATTACAGAAATAATACTTACAGACAATAGGCACTGAGGATAGCTTTGTCGATGGCGTCTTGTTGGTATAACTGAAATAATTCACAAAAGTCAATCATTACCACGCCATCTCCATGCCCGTAATGCTCGTTTTTATATCCCACGTAGATCCAGTTTGCCCCTTCCTTTGAGGCTCGCATGTACCACTTATGCAATCTTCGCATTTTTGTTGTTAGACCGTTGACTAACTCAGGTTTGACGAGAGGATACCCGTGCCGGTATTTGTATGCTACTTCCTGGAACTCTTGTAACTGCTCTAAGTACTGAGGAATAGACATGCCCTGAGCAGAGGCGCTTCTCCGTACATTGCAACAAACTCAGGATCGACGTCGACTGCACCTGTGCTCGACCCCACCTCGGTATTGGAAAACACTTTGAGCGGGGGCACGACTGGTTTTTCTGTTCTCCGAGCTGGGGAACTGATTTCCCGCTTGCACTACTACTCTTCGACCGCTGCTTATTTGCCTCAGCCGACTTGCGAATAGAGCGGTCATAGTCTGGTGTCAGCCTTGGCGGGGGTTGTTCAAGGGTCTTCAGCATTTTGAAGACGGCGCCTTTTTCTTCTAGGGTGGCAGGGAACTCTGGCGCTTTCGGCTTCTTCCGGTTAGCCCACCACTCTTTATTTTGGGCATTTGCGATCGCAACATTTTCCTCCTCCGTATAGTCGTAAGGTCTCATGGGAAGATTCTTATGAGGTACTTTTGGGAGGGGCGACCTTTTACGTTTCGGTGATCGCTTACCCCTCATAGTACCAGCGGTGGTACGCTGAGCCTCAGTGGGCGGAGACGACTGACGCGGCGGTGGAGACGGCTGCGCTGGAGACTGGTGAGGCGGCGGAGACGACGCCTGAGGCGGCGGCGAAGAGGACTGTTGCGCTGGAGACTGGTGAGGCGGCTACGAAGATGGATTGCTACTCCAAGGAGTCGATGGCCTTGGCTGCGAGTTTGGAAGCACGATGAATTCCTTTGGCCATAGAATGGTCCCTTTTTTGGCTTCTCCAAGTTCAACCACCTCCCCATCTTCACCTGCAGGGTGTTCCAGCTTCAGCTCGTCAAAGCCTTTCATCACTTCATCCACCCCGACAACAGCGTAGCCATGTGGAACCGGAGAGAAATGGAAAGTTGGTTTAGGTCCAATTGGTACGGCATAGCTGACCGCCACCTTCATGGTTAAGTTAAAAACTTTCACATGTAGCTCACAAGGTGTGCTCTCCGTGATATCATCCACTGGGTAGCGACGAAGAGGAGCCATCGTTAGTGCATCATCATTACCATCCTGGAGCTCCGTGGAAGCCACGCTGCTTTTCTGATTCGATGGGCCGTCGGTACCATCGCATGCAGCTTCTACCATGTGCCGCTGACATTGGCCGCTAGTACCTTGATGGCTAAGTGCGTCAATTTGATCCTGCTGCCGCTTTATTGTTTCTTCTATATTACGCAGCCGGTCTGCAGCAGGATCAATTCGATCCATTGCCTCCCTTTCCTTTCTCCTCTGATGGCTTCTATCAGGAAATTTCTTCCTGTCCTCGGGAATATACCTAGGCATGGGCAGCCCGACCCGACTACCCGGCCCGAGCCCGGCCCTAAAATCTTGGGCCGGGCCGGGCTTGCACTTTGGGCCGGACTCGAGCCTTGATTTGCAGCCCGAAGCATCGGTCGGGCCGGGCCTGGGCTTCAGTTTCCAGCCCGAAATTAGCCCGGCCCGGCCCGAACATCACGCAGATCTGAAAAATCCCTCTAAATCTCCTCCCCGCCGCCGTATAAAAAGTGGTCTCCCCGCATCCCCATCTACGAGTGTAACCTAAATCCAACAAACAGCTCCTCCCACTAAACCGTAAGCGCCAAGATCTGGCATTCTGGCCTCTTCCCGACGTCTATCTCACCCCGGCCGACGACGCCGACTCTTCTCTTCCCTCCATCGACGTTGCTGGCGGCGTCGCTCTGCTGGCCGGCTCTCTCCTCGCCTGCTTAGGGAGCTTCCCGGCCAGGATCCATTGTCTCTCGCGGCCGGCGTCCAAGCTACAAGTGCGTTGCCCTCCGTCTGCTGTGTGCGCGCGTCTGGAGAGCCAATCCTTGCGTTGGTCAGAGCCATTTGTGCTAGCATCTAGCGAGCAGATGCATATGTCTAGTATCTAGTGGATGCGCTTGTGCGTCCTGTACTTGATTCGTTTTTTACAGATCGATTGATACCCCGTCCTGGATGGGTGTATTTTAATGCATTCAAATGCTAGATCTATGGATGCGTGCGTGCGTGCTTGCTGGATGTATGGATCTGTGTATTTTTTGTGCTGTGAATTGCCAGATCTAGATTCATTGTTGTTTGACTTCTGCTACGAGATGAACAGCATGGTCGGGCCTCGGGCCGGGCTTTCGGGCTTCCGGGCTTTGCCTCGGGCCGGGCTCGGGCCTGGGAAAAGTAGAAAATTGCCGGGCCAGGCCGGGCTCGGGCCTAGCCTTTGGACGTCGGGTTTTTTTAGGCCCGGCCCGAAGCCCGGCCCGAGAAATGGCCAGATATACTCGGGAATCACAATTTTCCACGGCTTGGAGCTTGGTGTGCCTCGTGTTCGTCCGTCGTGTTCCTTATTCCCAAGGGCGCGTGTGAGCTCGTCATTCTCTCTATCGGGACAGAACCGTCCCTCTTCAACATCCTTTACTGCATTTCTAATGCCTTCGATGGGTAGTAGGGGCTTATCTTTGTGTGTTCTGTTATATATGCACTTCCCTTCCGCGTCCAACGTGCCCCCATGCCCGTAAAACCAATTTATTGCCCGTTCGATCCATGTGTATGGCTCTGGAGTGATCCCTTTAGCCAGCAGGTCGGCCTCAAGTTTTTCCCACTTAGGCATGCTAAAGGCGTAGCCACCAGGCCCCATAGTATGGTGGTACTTCTTTTTAACAGCATTTGCCTTATTTTTTTTAGATTTTTCCTGAGCTTCCTCCGATTTCTTGTACGCCAAAAATTCTTTCCAGTCGTCCCTTATCTTCTCATACCCTTTATCGAAGTCAGGAGTCTTATCTTTCTTGATAAACTCGGTGTGCAATCTTTTCTTCCAGTTCTTGAATAGCTCGGCCATCTTCTTAAGAGCCCACTCCTTGACTTTTTGCTCTATGATATCTTTTTGCTTGGCAATCTTTTCTGCCTCATTTGGATCCTCCTCATCTGGATCCACCTCTGGCGCCGGCAGGGTGAAATTAACCATGAGCTTTTTCCAAAGGTTTTCTTTGCCTTTGTCACCGACATATCTTATTCCTCCCGCCCTTGGCTTATGCCATTCTCGAACGGTGATCGGGATGTAGTCCCTAACAATAACTCCGCATTGCTTTACAATTTTTTTTGCAACATCAGGGGGAGCAATCGGTGTGCCGTCTTCAGCGACTTTTTCGATCCTGTATCTTTCATGGTCACCCAACATTTTGGCTGGGCCTCGTTTCGTCCTTACAGAAGATTTGCTCGACCTAGAGGGCTAAAAGAAGAAAGAGCATTAATATATATATAGACAACAGAGGCTTAATTAATTAATATATATGCACCTCGCCGGAGTTTGCAATATTTAATGTTCCACCGGAGCTGTCGGCTTCTCCCTCGTCGGCTTCTCCCTAATCGAAGCCGCCGGCTTCTCCCTCTCCCCAGCCGTCGGCTTCTACCTCACTGGAGCCATCTCTTCGGTTGAGAGACTCATCTCCCTCACCAGAGTTGTTCAGAAATTGCGAGGTGACATCGCCAACATCTTTCCCGCGGATCATATCCTCGAGGATGTTTTCCTGATTTTCGTCTCTGCCGTGCTCCATAGTTTCTGCAAATTAAGAACAATGCACAAAACTTTAGTTGGGTAACTTGTTCCATATGTCAAGATACATCTACACCTGATACTCTTAATTTGCAGGGGCCATAAATTTGCATCTTTGCATATCTAACATCTTATTTGCATACTCACAAGATTTGAATCTAAAATTTGCATACAAATGTGAATCGAATATGTGAATGCAAATGTGAATACAAAGTTAAATTTGCTAATTTTGCTAACACCTTAATTTGCTAATTTTGCTAACACATAATTTTTGCTAACACTTTAAATATTCTTAAACAGGCTATTTCTTAATTTTTCCTAACACAGTACTAACAATTCCTAACATAATTTTTTTTCAAAACACAGTACTAACAATTACTAACACAATTTTTTTCCTAACACAATTTTTTTTCCTAACACAGTACTAACAATTCCTAAACATGGAGATCCTGTTAAATGGAGCCCAAATGCATTTAAAAGTACCATTTGGAACCACTCCATAAATCTTTAAAAGACAACACAATTGAGTTTGGGCCATTTTGAGTTATTAAACTCCATACACATTAATCAAGTTTTGGCTACTGCACAAGTTATGTTAATCATAAAATTAAATCGTTCGAGGGATAGCATGTAATGAATATTTCTGATCTAACACAATTGGATTCAACTCATTTAGATTAACCATTTGACAGCTAAAAATGTTGTAGTACAGAAGGGTCTACAAACGTTAATTGAATGCCAAAATATTTCTGTTGCTCAATTAATTCCACAAAAATTAGGGATGCTAATTTATCTCAATACTAAGCTAACAAAATTGGATTCACATTATTTGAGCTAACAGAGCATTAGAAACAAACAATTTGGTGATTTAAACCCTCTGTAATAATCTAAATACCATTCTTTTATTATTAAGCTAAATAATATGGGACCTGTGTGGTTGGACAAACATTTTTATCAGCTTTCCAAAGAATTTTGATTCATCAATTTTGGACTTATAGATCTCGAGTTACTTAATTTCTAACATGCACACAGAATAAAATGTTTCTGTTAATTTCTTAATTCGAGTAAAAAAAAAGAAACAGACCGCGAGGGGTTCCAGCCCAATGGGCTCGGCCCATTTTTTTCCCGTGCGTAGAAATGATTAAAACGCGGACGGGTGGGGCCTGCCCGTAAGCGGCTTGGCCTAAACGAAACAGTAAGTCACCGTTGGATTAAAATTCAACGGTGCATGACGGGTCATCGGCGACGACCAAGAATCGGCGGCGCCGCCGTGGCCGGAGACAGTGGCGGACGGCGTAGGGCTCACCTCGGGTTCCAGGTGGTGGTGTAGACTGTGGAAATGGGCGTGGCGGCCGGGGGAAGGTCGTGGGAGAAGCGGTGGTTGCCGAGGATGGCCCGAGCGTCGACGGCGAGCAACGCGGTGTGCACGGCCTCCTCTCCTTCTTCTCAGCACGGGCGGCCGGCGTGCGGGCGGCGCGGGCGTTGAGGGCGCGGCGGATGTCGACGGTGGCGGCGGGGCGCGGCGTGGAGCGGCGCTGCGTTGGGCTCCTCTCCAGCTTCTTCTCTCCGCAGCCTGACGGGCGCGTGCGTGGATTTAGTGATGGATTGGGGAAGGAGAAGCCAGGCAGTTAAGTACAAGGACTCATTGGTCCCGGTTCGTCCCACGAACCGGGAATGCATTGGTCCCAGTTCGTGCGAGGAACCGGGACCAATGCCATGGCAATTTAATGCCATATTTGCTTCGTGGGTCCAAGGATTATTAGTCCCGGTTCTTAGTATAAACCGGGACCAATGAGTCCTTTTTCAAATTTATTTCAAACTTTTCATGTTCTGAATGTTGTTCCCGCCTTTTTTTTCTTATTTAGGTGTTTGAATATGAATTTCAAATGGTTTTGAATCTGAAAAGACTTTCAACATGAAAAGTGTTTAAATTTGAATAAATAATCCAAAACAATTTTTTTTCTAAAATAATTATTCTAACTATACAAACTATTAACCATTTAGCCATTTTCAATTAAAAATACATTAACAAATATTTATTGCATAATTTTGAATCTGAAAAGACTTTCAACATGAAAAGTGTTTAAATTTGAATAAATAATCCAAAATCAATTTTCCATTATTATTGTCATTTTCAATTTAATATGGAAATATTCATATCTTTAAACCGGCTGCTAGCTGCAACCTTCGTTCTAGGCTCTTCTTTCCCCCATTGCCCGATATATAAAAACACCGGCTGCTAGCTGCATCTTCCGTATAGTGCCTCCCTACTTCCTATTCCTCATCAAGCGAAAGAGAAAGCAATGGCCGCTGTCTCCCGTCTGAAGCCTGTTGCTTGTGGCCATAGTGGATAAATTCATATCTTTAAATCCGTAAATCGAAATTCGACAAATAATATGTATAAATCCGACCGCCACTGCAGCTGATTTGAAGCTTCTTGACAAAGAGGAGATCACTATTAGTACTCTTGAAAAGTGGGATGCACTTTCTCGCCATTGGAAGCAGCGAAAGCATATCCGGATTGTAGCCCAAATCCGAGTTACAAGACGAGCCGTCCCCTCGGTCGGTCCTCACGCCATGGAGGAGGCCGACGGTCCCATCGCCGACGCAACCGAAGCCGACGGCGACGCTTGCGCATCCGTCTCGAGTGGTTGTGGGCAGCAAGCCAGCATTCGATCCACGCAGCGGCAAGACGTCTCTGATGATCTGCAACCTCCCCAACCGCTTCACGTAAGTATTACTCCTTCGATGCTTTGCTCAATTCTTGTATATACGTGTGCTTGTGCGAGTTGCTTAACAGTGGAAGGCTTGTTTCTCGCAGGAAGCGGAGATTGATGGGTATCCTCGACCAGCATTGCGCCGACGAGAACAACAAGCTGGCCAGATGCCGGAACAAGAACGTCTTGAGGTCGGAGTACGACTTCCTCTACCTACCAGTCGACTTCGGGTAAGTATTCCTGGAAACTCCTTCGCCATGTTCGATGGCTTTTGTTTTGCAGATCTCAAGTCTTCGTCTCCTGGGCCTGTTTGGCTCTCACCTTAATAATGGTTCTATGGCGTAGGACGAGTTTCAACAAGGGCTACAAGTTTCCCTGCCGCCTGCTGTCCTCCGTGGTCGTCTAGTCTTTTATCTTGCATTCTATCCATGCTTTGCCATGCCATGGATGGATAGAACGGGAGATAAGACTCATTAGAGGCTGCTTAATAGTATTATCTGTCATTTGTGTGTGTGTCTCCTAGTTCTAGCTAGATACTTCAGTTTGAACTTTGTGCGAGTAGTAGAATGTCGTGGTTGAGTTCTATGGAAATCTAAGATCATCTGTTCTGAGGCAACCGTTGTGCAATGTATTTGCAGTAGTACTGTATCTCAAACTGCGATGCACTTTCTCGCTGTTGGCGCTTTCTGCATCACTTGGAAATGCTAAAGATCATCAGTTATATGCAGAGATTGTATTGGGAACTATTCAGAATGCTCGGGAACCATGCTCTGACATATGGTCACTTGTTTTCTAAAAGGTTTAATACATTACTACACATCACATAAAGGTTTAATACATTACATTGATTTACATAAAAGCCATGAACCCTTCTTCGCGTATGTCCCTGCCTATGATCGCTTCGGCCGTAACCATGGAGCATCTTCATTATTTAACGGGATGCTTGGGTCAGTTTTCACTGTGAAGGGCGGAATTTCATCAAACTTATTAATCTGCTGACATGTCTGTCTTGTCCTCGACTCCCACGATGTTTCTTTTCCCTGAAAGAACTATGTGACGCTTTGGCTCATCGTCTGATGTATTCGTTTGCTTATTTTTTTTCTTTTTTTCGGTCTGGAGGACATGTCCTTCACATAGAAAACCTGAGCCACATCATTGGCTAGGACGAATGGTTCGTTCCTGTAACCAAGATTCTTGAGATCCACTGTTGTCATTCCGTACAGCTGGTCTACCTTTATCCCTTCTCCATTCATGTTGACCCAACTGCACCGAAACAAAGGGACCTTAAAAGTAGGTCCATAGTCAAGTTCCCATATCTCCTCTATGTAACCATAGTATGTGTCCTTTTGCCCATTCTCTCTTGCATCAAAGCGGACACCACTGTTTTGGTTGGTGCTCTTTTTATCTTGGGCGATCGTGTAAAATGTATTCCCATTTATCTCGTACCCTTGGAAATTCAATACAGTCGAAGATGGTGACGCGGCCAACAAGTAGAGCTGATCTCCGACAGTGGTGTCATTCATGAGCTGTAATCGCAACCAACTGCCGAAAGTCTCCATGTGTTTTTCTTTAATCCAGGAGTCAGCCTTCCCCGGGTTCTTGGAGCGTACATAATTCTTGTGTTCCTCGATATACGGAGCCACGAAGGTGGAACTTTGTAGAACTGTGTAGTGTGCTTGAGTTAAAGAATGCCCGTCCCTACATATCATTGCTTTCTTTCCTAGCGTGCCTTTTCCACTCAGTCTCCCCTCATGCCGCGATTCAGGAACACCAATCGGCTTAAGGTCAGGAATAAAGTCAACACAGAACTCAATGACCTCCTCTGTTCCATAGCCCTTTGAGATGCTTCCTTCTGGCCTAGCACGGTTATGAACATATTTCTTCAAGACTCCCATGAACCTCTCGAAGGGGAACATATTGTGTAGAAATACAGGACCGAGAATGGCAATCTCGTCGACTAGGTGAACCAGGAGATGCGTCATAATATTGAAGAATGATGGGGGGAACACCAACTCGAAGCTGACAAGACATTGGACCACATCCTTCTGTACTTTGCAGACTTTCTGGATCGATGACCTTCTGAGATATTGCATTGAGGAATGCACATAGCTTCACAATGGGTACTCGAACATTTTCCGGTAGAAGCCCCCTCAATGCAACCGGAAGCAACTGCGTCATAATCACGTGGCAATCATGAGACTTCAGGTTCTGGAATTTTTTTCTGCCATATTTATTATTCCCTTTATATTTGACGAGAAGCCAGCCGGGACCTTGATACTGCTCAGGCATTCAAAAAAATTTCCTTCTCTGCTTTGGTAAGAGCGTAGCTGCTTAAGTATTGACGCCCTTTATCCGTCTGCTTGTTGTATGGGTCTTTCATACGTTGCTGGTCCTCCCGTGCTTCTGGTGTATCTTTTGTCTTCCCATACACGCCCAGGAAGCCTAGCAGGTTCACGCAAAGATTCTTCGTCACGTGCATCACGTCGATTGAAGACCGGACCTCTAGGACTTTCCAATAGGGTAGCTCCCAAAATATAGATTTCTTCTTCCATATGGGCGTGTCGGTAGCGACGTCTTTCGGAACAGATAGACTGCCAGGACCCTTTCCAAAGATTACTTCTAAATCCTTGACCATGTCAAATATAACATCACCATCAGGGAGGTTAGGCTTCTTCCGGCGATCTGCCTCACCGTTGAAATGCTTGCCTTTCTTTCTTACGGTATGATTGTTCGGAAGAAATCGACGACACCCCAGGTACACATTCTTACTTTCCCAAATGTATACTTTAGTCTTATCTAAACAGTGCGTGCATGCATTGTATCCCTTGTTTGACTGTCCTGAAATGTTACTAAGAGCAGGCCAATCATTGATGGTTACGAACAACAACGCTCGTAGGTCAAATTCCTGTTGTTTGTGCTCATCCCACACACGTACACCTGGTTCGGACCACAACTGCAAAAGTTCATCAACTAATGGCCTTAGGTACACATCAATGTCGTTGCCGGGTTGCTTCGGGCCTTGGATGAGCACTGGCATCATAATGAACTTCCGCTTCATGCACAACCAAGGAGGAAGGTTGTAGATACATAGAGTCACGGGCCAAGTGCTATGACTGCAGCTCTGCTCCCCAAAAGGATTAAAGCCATCTGTACTTAGACCAAATCTTAAGTTCCTTGCGTCATCTGAAAAGTCGGGAACTCTCTCGATTTTTCTCCACTGGGACCCATCGGCGGGGTGTCTCAACTTCCCGTCTTTCTTACGCTCTTCTTTGTGCCATCGCAACAACCTGGCATGCTCTTTGTTTCTGAACAGACGTTTCAACCGTGGTATTATAGGAGCATACCACATCACCTTAGCAGGAACCCTCTTCCGGGGGGCTCGTCATCGCCCTCAACATCACCAGGGTCATCTTGTCTGATCTTGTACCGCAGTGCATTGCATACCGGGCATTTATCCATATTCTCGTACTCCTCACCGCGGTACAGGATGCAGTCATTAATGCATGCATGTATCTTCTGCACATCTAATCCTAGAGGGCAGATAGCCTTCTTTGCTTCGTATGTAGTCTCGGGCAATTCGTTATCCTTTGGAAGCTTCGGCTTCATTATTTTCAGTAACTTCTCAAATCCCTTGTCAGAAAACCAGTCTCTGCCTTCCATTTCAGCAGTTCCAGTGTGGTACCGAGCTTTGTGCTGCCATCTTCGCAATTTGGGTACAGCAACTTTTTGTGATCCTCTAGCATGGCCTCCAACTTTAGCTTCTCCTTTTCTGTATCGCATTCTCGCTTTGCATCAGAAATGACCCCACCAAGACCATCAGCGGGCTCATCTGATGCCCGATGTTCACCTCCTTCTTCTTCATTGTCTTCCATTACAGTATCACCGTATTTTCAGGGAACATAGGATAGTTGTCATCATCCTCCTCTTCTTCATTGTCTTCCATCCTAACCCTCTTTCTCCGTGCTTGGTCCAACAATTATAGCTGGGCATGAAACCTCTCCGAAGCACGTGGCCTTGAATGGTTTTCGAGTTAGAGTACTCCCTGACGTTCCGACAGTCAACACATGGACAAGGCATAAAATTATCCACTTTGTTTGCCTCAGCCACATCGATAAATTTATGCAGGCCTGCAATAAAATCGGAACTGCGTCGTTCGCCGTACATCCATCGCATCCGTGCATCCATCTGCATCATATAATTAAGTTTATCAAATACCATTACAATAACATTTGAATAGTGAAATGACACCGTACATCGACACATGCAATATTTGTATCAATTATAGATGAAAAGGCTAACCTCGGTCGAGGAGGAAAGAGAGAGGAGAAAGCTTTAGTGTAGCTCGGGCACCTCATATCATTTGTGTGAACTTAACACTACTAGGAAATAGCCTTTCCGTGGCGCACCCTTTTTTGCATTCTATGGCGTGCGCCAGAGAATCCTCGCCACAAAAATATTATTTCAGTGGAACACCCCCAGATGCGTCACAAAAAAGAACAATTCTGTGGCGCACCCCTACCCCGGTGCCCCACAGATTTTTTTTAAAATTAAAAAAAAGGCGGCCAGATCTAGATCTGGGATTTTCCAAAAATTCAAAAAAAAATCCAAAAAATCAGAAAAATCAGAAAAATTCAGAAAATGAAATAATTTGGAAAACCCTAAATATTTGATTTTTTAAAATTTTTTAACACTCTAAGCATATCTCAAATGATGACTTCCCAGTAGGTCACCCATCCTCAGATTGCTCCAACCCAAGCACGCTTAACTTCTAAGTTCTATTCAATTCAACTACCCTCATGCTATTCAATTTCTTATTGTTAATAGTATCATATCAACCCTCTTAACCCTTATGGTGCGTTCAGATGTTGATATTCGGCCTCGATATTAGACATTCGTGAGTTTCCAGTCGCCAATATCACAAATCGGCCTGTTTGGATGTACGTGGTATTCGGGCTAGATATTCGGGGTCAATATCGAGCAATCGATCAGAAGGCAAAAAACTTCCCCAACGAATGTCGAGGTAAAAGGCTAGACATTGGGGTGTATTCGCTCGTACCCCTCTGCTCCGCTCGCCTCGCTTGACTTTCCCCTCGTCTCTGCTCGCACGGAGGTCGCGCCCGACCTAGGTAGCGGCGGCGGCGCGGCAGCAGGTATTCCTCTCCCGCCCCCTTCTCTGTTCCTCTCCTTCGGCTCCGCGTCGCACGCCCGAGGACGGCATCCTCGCCTGTGCTCCTCTCCTCCGGTGTCCCGCCTCTGCTCCTCTGCTCCTCCGTGGGTTCTGAAGTTCAATATCTGACGAAAATGTCAAATCCTCAATTTACACATCCAAACAACTGTCGGTATTGAAGCTCAATATCAAGTTTGGGTTCTGAATATCTAAACATCCAAACACAAATATTGGTATTCGAACTCAATATCAATATCAATATCTCGTGATATTGGTATTCAACCCAATATAATATCGACCCTCTCAATATCAACATCCGAACGGAGCATTATGTATGTGTATGTAGTTTATGTGTGGTATGTGTATATATGTGTTTTTAAAATTAAAAAAAATCAAAAACTTCTGAAGGAAGTTCAAAAAATCCAAAAAATTCAAAATTTCAAAAATCCAAAAAAATTCAAAAATTCAAAAAATCCAGAAAACTTCAAAAAATCCAAAAATTCAACAAACCCAAAAAATTTGAAAATTTTTATTTTTTGATTTTTTTTATTTTGTAGAAAAAAATCTTCTTTTTGAAATAACTTTTTTCTTTTGGAATTTGGAGGATCTGAGAAAAGTTCACCGGGTTAACCCGGTGAAATCGAGCTCCAATTTTTCTCCAGTTTTTTTGATATATTAAACACATTTTTTCGACATCGTATGCAAAAGTTATGGCCGTTCAAACTTTTTTTCTTCCGTTTTTTGTAAAAAAGGTCAAAATTCATATTTCAAAATTTCTATACCTACTAGACACTAAAACCTAACTATATCTCAAAGGATTTTATTTTTTGAAGGTTTTATCATTTTCTTTTAAAAAATCTGTGGCGCATAGGGCATTGCGCGCCACAGAAGTTCTGATTTCTGTGGCGCATGGCCTCATGCGCCACAGAAGTTGCCTTTCTGTGGCGCATCCCAATCCATGCGCCACAGAAAGGTCAAATTCTTTGGCGCATCTGACCCATGCGCCACGGAAAGGACAAATTATGTGGCGCATCTGGTCCGTGCGCCACAGAAAGTAGGCATTCAGTGGCGCATGGGACCTCCATGCGCCACAGAATGTGCAACTTTCTGTGGCGCACCAGCTTAGGTGCGCCACAGAATCTTTTTTGTGGCGCATGGCTCAATGGTGCGCCACAAAATGTGGATCCATAGAAAGGCAGTTTCCTAATAGTGTAAGTGGGCTCGGGCATTTCATCGAACACCTCTAGTGCATAGCAAAGGAAAACAAACTAGCACCCACCTCTCACACCTCATAGCAGGAAAAAAATAGAGAGGAGAAAAGCAGGCTGGAGGGGTATATAGGCAGGGGAGGGGTATTAGTCCCGGTTCGTGGTAGGAACCGGGACTAATGCTCTGCGGCGCGCCACGTGTCAGGCGCGGGATCTTTAGAACGAACCGGGACTAATGACCCCATCCTAACCGGGACCAATGGCTCACGGGGCCCTGGCAACTCGAACCAGGATCAATGCCTGGCATTGGTCCCGATAGGCATTGGTCCCGATTTTTGCCCGAACCGGACAGGCATTGGTCCCGGTAGGCATTGGTCCCGGTTTTTGCCCGAACCGGAACTAATCTAAAGAGGTAAACCGGGAGACCTCAAGGAGCCTCCTCCTCCTACGTTTGGATTTCTGACCGTCGGATGGGGAAGTTACCGCGCGATCTGGGTAGTTCGTTTGCTGGTTTACTTTTCTTACTGCTGTAAATTTTCGCTGACTGTGGGGCCAAAAAATCCGGGCCTGTTCTGCAGTGGCACAGCGCGTGGAGTGCTCGGTGCGCTCCAGAGCGTGCGGTCTTGCGCGCCGGCCGTGGGGCCCGTGACGCGCGTCGGCTCCGCAGTGGTGCGTTGGGCTGAGAGGTGTTGATTGCCCGTGTTGTACACGCCTCGCTCGCTGTCTTGTGGGCCTGTATAAGGGCTGGTCCACGTTTCAGTCGTGGTAGTTGGCTCCAGGTGTGGTGCAGGCGTTAGTTGAGGAAGGTGATAATATCTCTTTACAGGGGTAGCATAGACTTTTCCTCCTCACAAGTGGACCGAGCGTGCTGCCGTCTCCCCCGCTGTCAACTTTTCGTGGTCGCCGGGTACGCCTCTACAGTCATGGCCGCCCTATCCCTGGCCTCGATTGGGGAGAGGAGCAAACATGCCTCATTTTTCTGCTCGCACGCCTCCGTCCACCTCACGTTCTTTGGTTTTCCTCTCTCGCTGCTCTTGGTTTCTTGGCTCCTCCGCTCCCACCCTCACCGCACCTGCAGATCTGCCTCACCACCTTGCTGTGCCTGCAGATCCGTTGTTGTCTCACGATTTCGGCCGAATTTTCTCGCCATGGACTTTCTATGCGGTGGATTCAGCTAAGGAGAAGCTTTTGTTGACCTGGGATTCGATTCCTTTCCTTTTGCTTTCTTTCCTTCGCTTCCTTTTTGTGTGATTTCCGTTACAGATTTTTCTCTCCTTTTGTTTGTCCCTTTCCCCTATGTCTCCATCTCAGATTTTGGCTTCTTCTTGCTTTCTCAAGTTCTTTGGGTGTTCGGTGTTGGAACGTTGCTGTATTTTTGGCTTCTTAGGTCCTTGCTGTTTGTATCTATTTGATTTCGTATTTTTTGCTCGGTTCTTTGATCTTTCTGCATCTTCTTTTATTAGTTCTTAGTCTTCCACTGCTTTTCTTCTTGAGTTCTTGCTCCTGGTGCCTTCTGCTTCTTTTGGATTTTTTTCGGATCTTCATTCTCCCTGGTTCTTGGTCTTGCGCTGCTCTTTGCTTCTTCTTGTGTTCTTCATTCTCCCTGCCCTATTCCTGGGTCCGATTGGGAGAGAAGCTCGCCCTGTCCTGCCTCAGGTTTGTGCGTTTCCTCTCTCACTCCGATCTAGGGTTTGATTTCTATGCAAGTTGACCAGCGGGGGTTTGATTTCTTTCGCCCGTGGAATCCGATTCGTTGGTTTTGTCTTCTTTTCTCCGTTTCCTTTTTGGTCGCAGGTTTTTGTTCTCTTTTTGTTTGTTCCTTTACCTTTGTTTCAATCTCGGATTTGGTCTTCTTCTTGCTTGGCACGTCCGGCAGCCTCACCGGACGAGGACAATCAGCCCCGCTGTCCCATCCCTGGCGGCTCGCCGGCAGCCCCAAGAGACCTTGCTTCGATGGCATATGCCGTATGGAAACAGTCGAGGTAATTTTGTTTTTTCTCTGAATGTTTGTTCTTCGTATATCACTTCCCAATGATAATTTCTCCGATTTGGTTTCCAGATCCTGACCTCAGTTCATCCGATCTGCTTCCATGTTCGCCTGCCTGCTACTACTTCGTCCATGGACATACATGTTAAGTGATTAGTTCTTTTCTTTTCCTGGTTGGTGTTTACCGGGTGTGCCTACAACAAATATGAGTGTATTCTAAGTTTGATATACTAGGAAAGCTCTATTTAGGCCATATAGACATCACCATTGTTCTTTAAAATATGAGTTAATATGTAATTCTCCCTTCGATTGAGATATAGTTAATCCGCAAGATTAACCTGGGTGCCATTGGATGTATTTCATTCTTATAGATAAACAATTCTGTTTACATTAGCCGAAACCCATATAGATAGATACATCATTTCATCTTTTTGCTTAGGCTTGAAGCATTTATTTATGCTGAAAAATACGGCCAGAGGACATATTGGGTGTACTTCATTGCTTATAGATAAGCAATCCTGTTTACATCAGCCGAATTTGTATGTTGTTAATTCTGAAAACATAGTGTGTGCTTGATTTTTGTATTCCCCTATTTATCCTTGCAGAAAATAAGAAAAGTTTATTGGCATGAAAAGGATCTTTGACTGCCCCATAGCTGGTAAATTTGACTGTATACCTCACGTGGAAACAATGTCCATTTTCTTACCCTGCGTTTTTAATCCACCTTTTCTATTTGTTTCAGGACTACATGAGCACCCATCGTGCCTGGTCACTGATACGTCTCAAACGTATCCATAATTTCTGTTGTTTCATGCTTATATTATACCATTTGTTACATGTTTTATACACACTTCATATCACTTTTGTGCATTTTCTAGGACAAACCTATTAACAAGATGCCACAGTGCCAGTTCCCTGTTTTCTGCTGTTTTTGGTTTCAGAAAAGTACTTCTGGAAATATTCTCGGAATTGCACGAAACAAAAGGCCACGTCCCTATTTTTCCAACACGTACACGGAGTCCGAAGGAGAGACGAAGACGAGCCACGAGGTGGCCAAACCACCTGGCGGCGCGGCAGGGGGCCCACCGCGCCAGCCTGTGGTTTGGGCCCCTCGGGGGTCCGCCGACATCGCCCCTTCGCCTATATATTGCCTCAGACGCGAAAACCCTAAAAAAGAAGCCAATTTCCACGAAGAGTTCCGCAGCGCCGCCGCCATCGACGACAAGTTTCGGGGGACAGAATCTCTGTTCGGCACGCCGCCGGGACGGGGAATTGCCCCCGGAGTCATCTCCATCAACTCCACCGCCATCTTCATCGCCGCTGCTGACTCCCATGATGAGGAGGGAGTAGTTCTCCCCCGAGGCTGAGGGCTCTACCGGTAGCTATGTGGTTCATCTCTCTCTCCATGGTGTGATCTTTATGTGATCATGTGTATTGCTAGTATCGCTGAATACATTAATAATGTTTATGCTACTCAAGTGATTTTGTCTAGTTTCTGGAGTCATTGTGACAACACGGTATCAAGGTGACAGTGTGGGTACTTGTGTGACTCTATGAATAATTTAGACATTTATCATGGCTTATTCTTGGGAATTGTGGTGTTTGTTTACTCAGACTTTGAGGTGTGCTCTTGCAGCCCTACGCATAGTACTCTTGCTTCATCAAGAAGGAGAATAATCCCGAGCAGTATTTACTTGTGTTCAGTTGTGCTAATCTAGTTGAATATGTAGATGTTACTCTTTATCTATTATGCACTCTATAGGTTACTTTAATATGAACTCCGGTACTCTCCACGGTGTAAAGGTGACAGTGTGTGCACCGTGTGTGACTCCTTTATGACGTTGTGGCGCTTGTTTACTCCGGCTTGAGGTGTGCTTTTGTAGCCCTACACAATGAATGGTGTTTGTTATCCAACAAGAGAGTGTTTAAGAGTAGCTTTTACTTATTCAGTTATGAGATCATTGTTGAGAGTGTCCACTAGTGAAAGTATGATCCCTAGGCCTTGTTTCTAAGCATTGAAACACCGTTTACAACAAGTTCTGCTACATGTTTGCTTGCTGCCATCTTTATTTCAGATTGCAGTTACTACTTATAATCATCCATATTACTTGTATTTCACTATCTCTTCGCCGAACTAGTGCACCTATACATCTGACAAGTGTATTGGGTGTGTTGGGGACACAAGAGACTTCTTGTATCTTAATTGCAGGGTTGCTTGAGAGGGATATCTTTGACCTCTACCTCCCTGAGTTCGATAAACCTTGGGTGATTCACTTAAGGGAAACTTGCTGCTGTTCTACAAACCTCTGCTCTTGGAGGCCCAACACTGTCTACAGAATAGAAGAGTAGACATCAAGCTATTTTCTGGCGCCGTTGCCGGGGAGGTAAGGTAAAAGGTATTCACATCCTCTGGCTACTAAGCTATTTTCTAGTACTGTTGCTAGTGTGTGTGTGCTCGAAGGTATTTCCTTTAGATTCTGCAATTATTTCTTTTTGTTTCTTGTTTTTATTTTCACTAGTTAGGCTTAATGGAAAACAAAAAAAATTAGAGATCTTTATGAACTTTATATTGAATTAGGACATGATGCTTTTGAAGAGAAAATTAAAAAACCTATGGAAGCTTGTTTGCATGATGGTAGCAATGGTATTACTATAAATTCTTTGAACACCATTATTGCTAATGCTATGGAAAAGTCTAAGCTTGGGGAAGCTGGTTGTGATGAATATGATATTTTTAGTCCCCCAAGTTTTGAGGAGAAAATTTTCTTTGATGATACTTTGCCTCCATATATGATGTTTAAATGATGATATGATATTTTGGTCCACCTACTATGAGGATAAAGTTTATTATGATTATTCTATGCCTCCAATTTTGATGATTACAATGATGGATGTGATACTTTTACTCTCACTATTATTAATGATTATGCTTATGTGGAGAGTAATGATACTTTATGCATGGATCATGATAAGAATGCTTTATGTGATAGCTATATTGTTGAGTTTATTCATGATGCCGCTGAAAATTATTTTGAGAGAGGAAAGTATGGTTATAGAAATTTTGATATTACTAAAACACTCTCTTTATGA
Organism: Poa pratensis; assembly: GCA_947311845.1. Taxonomy (NCBI): domain Eukaryota; kingdom Viridiplantae; phylum Streptophyta; class Magnoliopsida; order Poales; family Poaceae; genus Poa; species Poa pratensis. The sequence goes on from CAMZMU010000078.1 coordinate 18,059,652, forward strand.
TGAATGTTTTGAGCTTTCTCTTGATTTGCTTTTATTTGCTGGGTACTTTAAGACCTACTGGTCCTTATGAGAGAGGGAGACACGATTTCATATATCACAATAATATTAAGTCTCTCTCTTTATGTTGAAATTTTTGAAGTTACACTTGTTTTGCCTTCTATGCTAGTCACTTTGTTCTTCATTGACTTGTTTTCTTACAAGACTCCTATGCATAGAAAGAGTGTTAGATTTAAACATGTTTTATATATGCTTCTTGATGCTCTCTTTTATGTTTCAACTCTCATCTATATGGGCATCATAAAAATCACTATGCCTAGCTAAAAGGCTTTAAAGAAAAGCGCTTATGGGAGACAACCCATTGTTTTTATTTTCTGTTATTTTTGCTTTTCTTTTTGTTTGAGTCAAGGTGCTTGTTACTTCTGTAGCAACTCCTTTGTATCTTTATTTTATTGCATTGTTGTGCCAAGTAAAGTCTTTTATTGAAAGTTGATGCAAGATTTGGATTTCTGCGCAGACAGATTTTTAGCTGTCACGATTTGAGCTTATCTCCTGAGAAAATTCGAAAAATTCTGTAAAAAATCACGCATCTTCCTCAGATATGTACGCAACTTTCATTAAATTGGACCAGTTCCATCTGAGCAACTTAAGTGCCTCGAAAAAATTCGTCATTCCAGACTGTTCTGTTTTTGACAGATTCTGCCTTTTGTTTTGCATTCGCTCTTTTACTATGTTTGTGTGGATTTCTTTGCTCCACAAAGCATCAGTGGCTGTAGCTAATGTCCAGAAGCTTTAATAATGATTGTGTCATCACAGAATATGAGAATTTTTGATTATGCACTAACCCTCTAATGAGAACTATTTCGAGTTTGGTGTGAAGGAAGTTTTCAAGGATCAAGAGAGAAGGATGATATTATGTGATCAAGAAGAGTGAAAAGCCTAAGCTTGGGGATGCCCCCGTGGTTCATCCCCATATTCAAGAAGACTCAAGCGTCTAAGCTTGGGGATGCCCAAGGCATCCCCTTCTTCATCAACAACTTATCAGGTCATCTCTAGTGAAACTATATTTTAATTCTTTCACATCTTATGCGCTTTACTTGGAGCGTCTGTGTGCTTTTATTTTTGTTTTTGTTTGAATAAATTCGGATCCTAGCAATCCTTGTGTGGGAGAGAGACACGCTCCGCTTTTTCATGTGAATACTCATGTTCTTCACTTATATTTGTTGAGTATTCTTAACTAGCTACTGCAGTGCTTTTAGCTCCTGTTTTTCATGCATCTCTTCGAGCTGTTAGCACTTGTTTATAAATACTCTCTTGCTGCATTATATTATCATTTGGAGAGTTTATGTTTAAATAAATTGATTGGTGTTTGTTTGGAAGAAAGAAAATGCTACATGTAGTAGTTGGTATTGGAAAATATGACATCTTGCTATTCATGTACTATTGATCTTTGTCTTGTTTCGATTTGACACTTTGCAATTGTTTTGAGCTCTCAAGTAGATCATGTTTAAGCTCTTGCATCATGTAGTTAAAGCCTAGTAGTGGAGAACTACCGTAGAGCTTGTTGAGACTTGGGATGCATATTTGTTCTCTCTAAGGTCTAGATATTTTCTGGTAAAATGTTTGAGCAACAAGGAAGACAGTGTAGAGTCTTATAATACTTGCAATATGTTTTTATGTCTTGCTGTACCGGTTTATACTTGTGTTTGCTTCAAACAACCTTGCTAGCCTAAACTCTGTACTGAGAGGGAATGCTTCTCGTGCATCCAAACTTGAGCCAAAACCCATGCCATTTGTGTCCACCATACCTACCTACTATGTGGTATTTCCTGCCATTCCAAGTAAATACTTCATGTGCTACCTTTAAACTATTCAAAACTTTATTACTCCTTATTTGTGTCAATGTTTTATAGCTCATGAGGAAGTATGTGGTGTTTTATCTTTCAATCTTGTCATTTACCGACTTTCACCAATGGACTAGTGGCATATACATCCGCTTATCCAATAATTTGCAAAAAGAGCTGGCAACGGGGTGCCCAGCCCCAATTAATTACAACTTTCATTAATAATTCTCTTCACATGTTTTGCCCTGATTTATCAGTAAGCAACTTAATTTGCAAATAGACACTCCTCCATGGTATGTGAATGTTGGAAGGCACCCGAGGATTCGGTTAGCCATGGCTTGTGTAAGCAAAAGGTTGGGAGGAGTGTCATCTATAAAGAAACTAAAATACATGTGTAAACAAAAGAGAAGAGGGATGATCTACCTTGCTGGTAGAGATAACGTCCTTCATGGGAGCCGCTCTTGAAAGTCTGGTTGACAAGGGGGTTAGAGTGCCCACTACCATTCGTTGACAACAACAAACACCTCTCAAATACTTATTTTGTGCTCTCTATATGCTTTCGAAAACTTAAAAAGCTCTAGCACATGATTTAATCCCTGCTTCCCTCTGCGAAGGGCCTATCTTTTACTTTATGTTGAGTCAGTTTACCTACTCCTTTCTATCTTAGAAGCAAACACTTGTGTCAACTTTGTGTGCATTGATTCTTACATGTTTACTTATTGCACTTGTTATATTGCTTTATGTTGACAACTATCCATGAGATATACATGTTACAAGTTGAAAGCAATTGCTGAAACTTAATCATCCTTTGTGTTGCTTCAATGCCTTTTACTTTGAATCTATTGCTTTATGAGTTACCTCTTATGCAAAACTTTTTGATGCTTGTCTTGAAAGTACTATTCATGAAAAGTTTTTGCTTATATGATTCATTGTTTACTCTTTATCTATGTTAGCAAACTATAGACCATTGCTTTGAGTCACTTCATTCATGACATGAGCCTTGCAATATATGATCAAGATTGTGTGAAAGCATGTCTCCTCAGAAATTATTTGTTGTTATCGTTTTACCTACTCGAGGACGAGTAGAACTAAGCTTGGGGATGCTTGATACGTCTCCAACGTATCCATAATTTCTGATGTTCCATGCTTATATTATACCATTTGCTACATGTTTTATATACACTTCATATCACTTTTATGCATTTTCTGGGACTAACCTATTAACAAGATGCCACAGTGCCAGTTCCCTGTTTTCTGCTGTTTTTGGTTTCAGAAAAGTACTTCTGCGAATATTCTCGGAATTGCACGAAACAAAAGGCCACGTCCCTATTTTTCCAACACGTACACGGAGTCCGAAGGAGAGACGAAGAGAGCCACAGGTGGCCAAACCACCTGGCGCGCGGCGGGGGCCCACCGCGCCAGCCTGTGGTTTGGGCCCCTCGGGTCCACCGACATCGCCCCTTCGCCTATATATTGCCTCAGACGCGAAAACCCTAAAAAAAGCAATTTCCACGAAGAGTTCCGCAGCGCCGCCGCCATCGACGACAAGTTTCGGGGGACAGAATCTCTGTTCCGGCACGCCGCCGGGACGGGGAATTGCCCCCGGAGTCATCTCCATCGACTCCACCGCCATCTTCATCGCCGCTGCTGACTCCCATGATGAGGAGGGAGTAGTTCTCCCCCGAGGCTGAGGGCTCTACCGGTAGCTATGTGGTTCATCTCTCTCTCCATGGTGTGATCTTTATGTGATCATGTGTATTGCTAGTATCGCTGAATACATTAATAATGTTTATGCTACTCAAGTGATTTTGTCTAGTTTCTGGAGTCATTGTGACAACACGGTATCAAGGTGACAGTGTGGGTACTTGTGTGACTCTATGAATAATTTAGACATTTATCATGGCTTATTCTTGGGAATTGTGGTGTTTGTTTACTCAGACTTTGAGGTGTGCTTTGCAGCCCTACGCATAGTACTCTTGCTTCATCAAGAAGGAGAATAATCCCGAGCAGTATTTACTTGTGTTCAGTTGTGCTAATCTAGTTGAATATGTAGATGTTACTCTTTATCTATTATGCACTCTATAGGTTACTTTAATATGAACTCCGGTACTCTCCACGGTGTAAAGGTGACAGTGTGTGCACCGTGTGTGACTCCTTTATGACGTTGTGGCGCTTGTTTACTCCGGCTTGAGGTGTGCTTTTGTAGCCCTACACAATGAATGGTGTTTGTTATCCAACAAGAGAGTGTTTAAGAGTAGCTTTTACTTATTCAGTTATGAGATCATTGTTGAGAGTGTCCACTAGTGAAAGTATGATCCCTAGGCCTTGTTTCTAAGCATTGAAACACCGTTTACAACAAGTTCTGCTACATGTTTGCTTGCTGCCATCTTTATTTCAGATTGCAGTTACTACTTATAATCATCCATATTACTTGTATTTCACTATCTCTTCGCCGAACTAGTGCACCTATACATCTGACAAGTGTATTGGGTGTGTTGGGGACACAAGAGACTTCTTGTATCTTAATTGCAGGGTTGCTTGAGAGGGATATCTTTGACCTCTACCTCCCTGAGTTCGATAAACCTTGGGTGATTCACTTAAGGGAAACTTGCTGCTGTTCTACAAACCTCTGCTCTTGGAGGCCCAACACTGTCTACAGAAATAGAAGCGTGCGTAGACATTAGTCACAGAGCACATAAACTTCCACCTTATTGTCGAATGAAAAGGTATGTTGTCTTAAAAGTGAGCTTTCTTGATTAGTCAATGGCTGTTTTTTGTGTATATAATGTCGTAGATTTTCAGATTGTCTAATATATAGATAAATATGGAAACACAACTACAATTTTGGTTCGTCTTAACAGTCTAAACAGCACAACGGCACCGAGTGCCTATAAAAGCTTAGGACAGGTTGATCCATTTGTATATCAGTAAGCTTGAATGAATATGAATAGCTCATTCGAAGTTTTGCATTTGTGCGACAAGTAAATTTTAATTTATTCTTCCTTTTCAAATGATATATCAGATGCTGTATCCTTCACTTTTTAGCCCTTTAATTCCCAAATGGTATAGGAGAGGTCGTTGGTACTCCATCCTCTCAATTGGTTATTTTGTGATTTCGTTAGTGTTTTTTGAGATGATGCTTATACTATATGTCTATTTCAGATGCAATTGTTGTGAGCTGAAACTGAGGGGCTTTAGGCACGGAGATTAGCGCATCGGTGTCCGTCAGCAACACACATAGGTGCGGTGTTGCAAGGGAGTTTGTGAGCATGACCTTGCAGTGCCGGTTGCCTTGCTGTGTACAGACCGACAGCCTCGAGAGCCTATGAGTTGGTTCCCTCCAACCCTAGGTAATTTTTATACTACTCAACATGATTCTGTTTAATCATATATTTATAGTATATCATATTATCAGCAGGATAACACAGATCTATATTCAGTTATGCTGTTCATGTTCAGTTTAGAGACTCATTATCAAACACATGCTGAATAGTGTAGTGAGACATGCGTGTTAATGTTATTTGGAGTTAGCTAACAACAAATGTGAGCTATATGTTACAGATATTTACTGAAGCATGGTATTGATGTTTTTTCTACAGACCTGACAACAAAGGGAAAACACCGAGAAGTATGTGTTGAAGGAAAGAGGAAGGCAGATGGGTTATTTAGCTTACTGAAGCAAGGTAGTGTTCTTTCCCCAAGAGCCCTAATATATTTATACTTCCTGGTGTTTTACTTATAGCTAAATGTCTATGTGAGAGCAAACACTTTTTATTCCGTTCCTGTCATTTCCTCCTAATTTCCCGTTCTAAAAGTGATTGAAATGGTTGTTTTGATCTCTTTATTCCGTTGTGTGTGCCATTCCCTAAGGTATAATATATTTTTGCATTTCCTGTTGAGCTTATTTTTATGGATGCATGTCTGGTAACATAGCTAATGTGTTTATTGCTTTCACATCGATTTATAGACCCCCTTGGTTTTCAATGATGAAAGCGATTTAATAGATACACTTATTTCTTATGGCATCATCGAGCTGTTGTTACATGTATTTGGAACAAGGTTTAATTAAGCGTGAGGCGCTAACTAAGCCTTTTGCCCCCCCCCCTTTTCTCTTTTTTGAAGGATTAAAGCGCTAAGCGCAATTAAGTGCATGTTTAATCGCAGTTGAGTGCTAGGCATTTTGCTCCACTCAGCGCCTAAGCGAGCTTAAGCGCACTTTTTATAACCTTGATTTGGAAGCAAATTAAAGTTGGGTTTTGGTTTCAGCCATCCTTAAACGTTAGTGATGGACTATTGTAGCTAGAAGAGGCTTCCATGGTTTATTTATTTTTGTAATTAGTGTGTGTCATTAGATTCTTCCACAATTTGTTAAGCATTGCATGTCATTGTCCAAAATGGCTACTGCTTCCATGGCTAATGTTTATTATCTTCTTCCTTCTCTGTTTTTCTGGGGTACCTTGAATTCTTGTGTTTCTGTCTGTTGCTTTTTGTTTCAAGAATATGGCTTGCAGTGTCTGTTTGTGGAATAAATATGAAAAATTATTGCGAGAATATGACTTCTTCCTTCAGTTTCTGACTGAAAGTATTTTGTATTATCATAACCGTGATTTACGAGAAGTGGGTTCTCTGAATTCTCTTTGCTTTTGTCCTTCGTTCTTGAAATTCTTTAGTTCATTTGTTTATTATCTTCTCTCATTCTGTGTTCCGGGGCTTTCTGGAAAACGTTTGTTCCATGTCCGATTGTGGAAGAAACAAGAGAAACTATTACTATCTATAATTGAAAGAGGTAAGGCATGGGGATTTGTGTTGTTGGGTCTGCTGCATTCTCTGCTCTTCGCCTCTATTGCATGTTCTTCTCGATCTTCTTTTCTTCTTATTTTTGTCCTCAGCTTGGTCTCGTGCTCCGTGTTTTCTATCTAGATTTTTCTTTTTGAGCTCGATGATCTTGCAGCCTGTGTTGTTCTGTTTTCTTTCTTTTTACCTGACGCACTTGTGACACTCTTTGCTTTTTTTGCAGGTTGCCGCGTAGTTGGTGATTTCTACTTGAAGATTGCAGCTGCTGCTTGATTTGGGATATGTTCTCTTGCTGGTAAGTTTCAAGACCTGAAGGACCAATACGCTATGGGCCGTGTTGTTGATCGAGACAGATGTGGGGCTGAGCTATATGTGCTTTACATATTAATAGATGTGGGCATGAGCTATATGTGCTTTGCATATTAGTAGAAATTAGTTCTGGTGGCAGTAGGTCCTTCATAGTGGAAATTAGTTTTTGTTCACTCACATGCGGTGAATCTGGTCCCTGAAAATTGCAGATAATGTCTGTGATTGGGAAACAGTTAGTTGGATATACTTATCTGTGGCCTGAATATGGTCTTAGAGGAGCATATGCTCTCTGAAGATTGCAAATAATGGTGTGAGATTGGAAAAAGTTAGATTTTTTCTCTTGGTTATATGTATCTATGCCTCGATGATGATTTGCTTTGAATGATGGATGGACTATTTCAGAAAAATATGATCTGATTTAATTCATCTCTGAGTATAGGGCAACTTATGAAGTTGTGTTGTAAGCTTAAGTTTTCCTTTCAAGTGCTACTGGTTTGACACACGTTTCTGTGCTTAGATTTCTCATGTTGTTCGATTCGGCCGATACTCTCTTCTTGCTGCACTGATACTCTGTTGTTGTTTATATTATGTGTTTGATGTATTATTTGTTTGTTTGTTGTTCCCCTGGCTCTAACTAGAGTACTAGACAGAGAGGGTGATGAATCGTGGACTGCTGGTTTGATTGTTTTCTTTGTTTGTAGTTTGTTGCTATGCTAGGATGAGTTCCACTTTGTTTGTAGTAGGTTTCTATGCTAGCAATGAGAATATTACTGGCAAATCCATATTTGAAACTGACCGTTTAGAAATTATCAGGTCCGAGGCAGGCATCTGTGCTATTTCAGCAGTGAATTTTCATACCTTCGAAATCAGTAGTTTTTGTCATCGCAGAAACCTGTAGTTATTCATGCTCTCTGATATGTTTTGTCATCAAATTGTTTATTTCATTCTTGAGCAAAACTAGGAGAGTGCATATAAAATGAGTTCCTTTTATCTTGCCAATAGGTGCTGTGTTATGATTTCTGTAGTGGAGACACCTTCAAGAATGTTGCTGAACTATGCCCTCGATCTCTTTGAAGGTAAACTACCGAAATAGTTTCCTGATAAATGCTTACGTCAATGATCACTTAGGTAACTCTGGAATACTCATTTTTCGTGGTACTGGAAAGTAGAAATATAACAGACGATAAACATGCATTGGCATAGTACTGGTTGAGACAGAGAAGTTTTTTGAAAGCGTTGCTTGACCAGTAACTTAGCCTGAAAGTTAGGAGATCCAAAAAGACTTGCAGCTACCTCTGTTTGAACCCTTAATTTGATGAATAGTGCAACCTTGATATCATTTTTCTGTTATTTCTTCGACAATCCATTCTAATGTGCTTTCTTGAGTTTTAGTTTTTGAATTTGAGGATTCCTTCTTCTTTGCAGCAACTCAAAATCTGGTTATGTTTTTTGTCCCCGAAGATTATTAAGGCATTATGTGAGGCGTTTTTCAGAAGTTGAGATGCATAACTGAACCTAATGTTCAGTTGATCAAGCATCCATGTGTTTTATATGAGTGAACATTACCTATGTTTCTACTTATCACATGCTGCCATTTTATGTTCATATTAAACTGATAAAGTAATGCTTCCTAATTCTTATTTCGGACGGTGTAAACTACTAATTAGTGTACATTTCACATGCTTGACTATGATATGCGCATGAGTTGTTAGATACCGAGGTGATTGTGTTTGCACTTATATATATATTTGATTATGTACACTCCAGCCAATGTGCAAAAGGAATATTGCCTTGGAATAATATGGTACACGTGCAAGTTCCGTTTTATTGTGTACAAGTGTGGTATTTCTCTATACATCATACAAGACGCCTATATGGTCGGTTGTCTCATCCGCGGAGGAAGCCGAGGTGGAATGAAGTGTGGTGGGGTTGGGGTTGGCTGGATCTCGATAATCCCATATACACTATGCATGCTTTTTCTGTAAGCCGAGTTCTGACCATTTGTATGCATTATCATTTCTCTTTCTCTTGCGTGTCTTTTTAAAGACATTCATGGCTTTACTTTAAAACAAGGTTATATGCCAAAAAATTATGACTCAACAACAAAATAAGTATTAGAATATTACCTGTTTATCTTGATCATTGCAGCGTCCGGCTAATTGTATCATATATAATTGATTTTTATCTTGACTCATCCATTAAGCAGAAGCTGCTATAGTTTTTCTTTCCATGTTATTCCTTTTAATTATTGCCATTGCCTTTACTTTATCTGCTAACATGTACTACTTAAGAGTTCTTTCATGCTTCTGAAATTAGTCTTGACACTGTCCTACACAAGGGACTCATCCGTTTCCTCCACTAATGTCTTTTTACTTCTTTTTTTTTAGGTGTCACGATCCCATCAAGCAAGATGAATCAATATTTTCACACCTAATACTACTTATCTTGGCTGGGACCAGTGAAGTATTTCATGTTTGTGCTGAAACCGACAACCCTCGATATTATGACGGTTCAAGAAGAAACAATTTTGGGACCTATCCAAATATTGTCCTTGATGTAGATCCTCAATCGCTCTTTGCAAAGAGTATATTTTCCTTTGTATCCGATTGAGTTTTATTAGCTGGATATAGAGCTACATCTCCTAAAATGTTTCAAAATGGTCTGCCCTCTATGCACTTCTGTTGTATTTTAACCTTCATCTACACAGAATGTTTTGCCCACTATCTTGCCCTAAGACACATGTATGTAAATATTATGTATGGAAGGGTCATGTGCTTTGCTCTTAACTTGAACTACAATTGTTATGTCTAATATTTAGTTTTCTACATTACCGGTGTCTACTAATTTCTGAATATGATGGTATATTAAGAATGTTTGGTATAGCGTTTTGCAAATTGAAAACCAGTGTCAACGGCGGGTGGCGCGCGGCAAGCCGCGCGAGGGAATCTAGTGTCTTATGGGGCTCCGAATGAAAGGTCATTTTTCTACTAGTGAGAGAATATCCTGATTTCCGTTATTCCACATGAAACCAATGATCACGAGTCAGCACACCATGCATGATCTATGCTATGCTACACATCACCCACGCATGTGGCTGTTGTGCACTATGTATTCTTTACAATCTCTAGAACAAAAAGCAGCGATCTCCAGTTTAAACTCATCCTTGCACGTAACCCTGCTCGTACTACGAACATACGGCATGGCACGGCGGCGGATGCTGCTACAGCTACTGCGTCAAAGCTACCTAATTAAATGGCCTTCTTCCCCTTGCTGCTGCCGGAGCCGCCGTTCTTGTGGCTGAGCCGGCGGAGCAGCTCCTCGAAGTCCTCCTCGGCGCAGGGCACGCGCAGCCCGGCGGCCTGCGCGAAGCCGAACTCGTCGGCGGCGCGCTCCATGAGCTCCCGGAACGCCGGCTCCCGGAGGTACCCCGTGGGCACCACGAACCGCCGCGCCTCCTCCCCGACGTACACCGCGAAGTACCCCTTCGGCAGCGAGCCCTCCCCGCCGCCCGGCTGATCCAGCAGCCCCTCCCGGAGCCCCGCGGCCTCCTCCTGCGCCGCCACGCTCTTCTTCTTCCGGCACCCAAGTACTTTCTTGGGCGCCCGGAAGTAGCCCATCACCATCATCGTCGAAAGGCCGCCGGGGCACCACCAAGCGCCGCGCGTAGCTTCTGACTCCCCGCGGCGGTCGTCCTGTCGTCGTTGTCGTCGTCGAAGAAGAAAACGAAGAGTACTAGGTCGATCGGTGTAGCGGTGTAACACACGCAGGATTCTTGGTCTGAGCGAGATTATGGGAGAGAAGGTAGAGATGGTGGATTAATGGATGCGGGAGATGGAGTTGGTGCAGGTGGTGGGATTGGCGCGTGGTGGTGGGTTGTTGGCCGCTATGGCTGATCGATGCTCGGACTGCGCGCGCCTGCCGGGGTTGGCGTGGAAGACGACGTGGTCTCCTCGTCTCAGCTTTTTCTTTGTGTTGCGTTCTGCTCTCGAACTGCAACTGGGAAATGATTAGGTGCAGGTACGGCAGGGCAGCTGGCTAGCGCTTCGGTTTTATACTGCTGTAGTCGCCTGTAGTCGTGGTATACAAGTCAGTTTAATTAATTATTTTCTTTAGCAACTAGTAATTATAATTAGCTAAAACAACGTAATGTCGATGATCGCATATAATATTCAGAGCGTAAATTTTCACTTCGGGCTCCACATGGATAAAAATCGAGTTTTTTTAGGTTTGTGATCTACGTATTTGAAAATATCTATTAAATAATACCTTAATTTATGGCCACATAAAAAACAAATTTGCTGTAAGAAGCAAAAAGGTACTCCAGTCTGATCCTCATTTTGTCCATTATTTTGTGTACATCACACCGGAAAAGATGTATTAACTGAGAAAAGTTGTACCTACAGAGACAACCCTTCTATAGATATGTACATGTACAATTATTTGCAGAAGTTCTGGAGCTCTCAAACCATGTATTCATTTTTTCTAAAATTGCTCGTTGTTGCAAAGGATTCATTTCGATTTTTTGCATACTATTAATTTATTTTATTTCTTGAAAGAAAATTATTTTAGTTTTTGAAAAATCTTTTATATCCTATACCTTTTGCCATCTCTCTTTTCCAAAACATCGACTATTTCAATCCTCATTTTGTGCGACTCCAGGTATTGCGTGAACGTTTATGTAGTGCATACATCTATATATGTACGTTGTGCTCAACGTTTTATACTTTCTCCGTCCAAAAATAAGTGTCTTAAGTTTACCTAAAAGTGGATGTATCTTGTATAGATACATCTTGTACCTATTTTTGGGCATTATTTTTGGACGGAGCGAGTACTGAAAAGTAAGTGAGCTTATTGAGAGTAACCTCAACACGAATTTCGATGTCTCCATCAGCAGCGGAGGGCCGGAGCGGAAATGCGGGAGAGACAACATTTGTCGCTGCCGTGCGAGCCGGCCGGATTGACAAATTTGGTGGCTTCCGTGCCGTTGACAGAGACGTGCGGAGTTATAGTGCACAGTACAAGAAGGTACAAAAACTTCGTAGGGATAGAGTACGGCTTAATATCAGGCTGGCCGGCCGCTTTCTCCACTAATATCCAGTTGATCTAATACATCCATACGATTAACAATTGTCTTTCTACACTCTTGCAAAAGAAAATTGTCTTTCCTCCCTAATTACGTACTCGCTCCGTTCTAATTTAATTAACTTGACATGTTACAAGTCAATTAAATTGGAACGGAGAGAGTACGTTCTTATCGGTGTCCGACGTGCAACGCATAACCCTGGCCCGGTCAAACTTGGCTACTCATCTTCTTCTTTTTCGAGAATGGTTGGCTACTGATCTCAATGGAAACCATCGCTCTCATGCAGTACCTCTGAATGTTTGATGGAAGTCACGGGTACACACAGCTGGAACGGTTCATGGTGCAAAAACTACAAAGTACTCTCTCCGTATAAAAATATAAGACTTTCTATCTATTCCACACACATGTAGATGTGTGTGTGGAATAGATAGAAAGTCTTATATTTTTATACGGAGGGAGTAGAATATAATTTTTAAGTGTGTTAGTGTAAACAGAGCACTGGATTTTAGATATTTCTAGTGGCGAGGGTTGAGATATTTAAATCAATGTTCGCGATATGTCTTATCAGTAACTTATCAGTCGGCTCAAGATAAGAGATAAATTGGCTTTCATCCGATAAATCGATTTTATCAGCCAACTATTTACCTGCCAGTTTTTTTATAAATCCCTAGATTTTTGCACTAAAACATCTAAAATATGCTACACAAATAGATTATATTGTCACTATAAATTCTAAAATACAATATACATATATTATATTTAAAAATATGAAAATTCTAAGACGAATGTCACTAATCTCAGGTTACAGCGTTAGGAAATCGATATATCGGCCAATATATTGACATACTGGCCGATAAGTCGACTTTATCGGTCGACTATTTACCGGCCAGTTTTTTGTAAATCACCAGATTCCTGCACTAACATCTAAAATATGTTGTAAAAATAGATTATATTCGCACTATACATTCTAAAATACGATATACATATATATTATATTCTATAAGACAAAAATTCTAAGATGAATATCAGTAAATCTTTGGTTCTAGCGCTAGGAAATCGTTATATCGGCCGATAAATCGGCATATCTGCAAATAAATCGACTATGAGACCGATAAGTCGATCCAAATGATAAACTATATGCCTTATCTTATCAGTCGTCCCCGATAAGCTATAAATCGGCTTACATGGGCCGATATTTTGAACAATTATGGCAGTATCTAAAATCCCTAGCACACTCCTGTCCAACCTAGTTTTTGCATAAAATGTTATATAATCATAGAACTATAAATTCGTGTTCGCGAGGACTTAAAGTCATGTGTTCGGTTTGTACGTCCACTCCCCTAAACAAGTGAGCCATGCACAATTTCTGAAAAAGTGGGGAAATTTTTTCACTCCCTGGGCCTCTCCACCAAATCAGGGAAGTATACAACTTTTAACTATGAGTATCAATTTTTTTTTATCTTGGTCACTAACCTATTCTGGTCCTCGGGTCAATTTGCATGAGTATCAGGATTATAATTTCAGGTCCTTAATTAAGTACAAATAGAAACCTAGTTTCGTATCCGTAACGAATTGAGCTCGGGTGTTGAATTTGTATATCACTCGCCCGACCAAGTGAGTTAAACACACTTACTTGGTTGGACTGGGGCCACTAATCGACAACGAGGAATATTCTGCAGCGCAATTGTGAAATTTCTTTGTATGATAGTTGGTGATATAGTAAAGCATGCTGGAAGTTTGAACGTAATTGCCATATGTTCATACTAACACTCTGGTTGTTGAACATTCGACTGATGACATCATCCGTTGTATGATATGATATGATCCTGAGGTTGGAATTCACAATACATATCACAGCATATATAGTCCATTGACTACCATTCTGTCAAGCACAAAGATGTGACATTTTTTCTTTTTCATTCCGTGAGAAAAATATACGTTATTTTTCCTAAAGAGTTGTGACGCGCATGTGCGCCTACCTTCCATATGCACGGCAACAACAAACGGCCATCTCAACTGCCCACTTAGTTATACCATATTCCGAAATACAAAGAAATTAAAGATAATGGTGTTGTCAGTATGTGTCGACTGTATGAATTTCTCTCCACCGAGATAGTACCATCTACTAGCTATAATATTTAAGACAATGATCGCATCTTGAAAGAATATGATATCCGATGATGTAGTTGATGTTCATTTTCGTTTCACTTGATTCTCTAGAAGCCGGCTGTCGACGTTATTGATGTAAGGCAGACACGTCTTTACGGCCAAAGTGGCATATTCCAGCAGCTAGCTAAGCTTAGCCACCCTCTCCGGCGCAATGCACGATAACATAAATAAAGATATGACAACACAAAATTCGTGACAAGCATTTCCCTTTTCATAGTCAAAACTACAAAAAGTTAGCTAGTACACACCTTAAGAAATAAATGTAAATCCTTTTGTAAGAAATAACAACTTCTGATTAATTGCACATCTGTATTACGTGGTGATATGACTTGTGAGTTGTGACATCATCAAAACCATGGAGTGTAGAGGGAACGGACCCAAGCCGATCAGGTGTAAACACTTGCCCGAAGACTGAAACGGTCTAATCAATCACAGTACTAATCAGCTGAGGCAGTGCTGTTTACTAGATACAAATTTGGAATATATGCTATTACGTAGTTCTATGTTGAATAAATGAAATAAAAACCGTATGCATATTTTCGATGCAGTGGTCGGGCTACTCCGACAACTTTTTGAAAGAAAAAATAATATTCGTGTAGTCATCTCGTCTCTCAACTTTTATCTTCTTGGCTGTTGGGTAAGTCTTTGGTTCTGCTCTGTAATTGCAACAGGGAAATGACTGTTTTATACCAGCGTTAGCTTATATCTGAATAAGTTTTTAATAATATAGCATATTTGTTGGTCAAATTGAGGATCTAAAAATGCGAGCGAGTCTTGCAAATTTGGACGGAGGGAGTAACTCTTAGAGAAGTAGAGGTTTGTCTTAGAAATGCCATGATCCATTCGTGCAAGTAAAAACTTCAAGTCCCCAACATTACATCCGAGGAGGTGGTGTCTATTAGTAGCCACAGGGCTAATACTTGTATATTTACCGTTCGTCAGTGTGTGGTCGCCGGTTGACGAGTTGGGTGCAGCTGCTACGGAAGCACGCCCGGAATCGAAGGGCTTTCTACATCTCCTCTCAATCTAATCCACCCTACGCTAATTAACTACTCCATCATTTGTGTACGCGTTTCCTCCCTACGTACGTCCTTATCGTCATCGATCGACTAGCTCATCTTGACCGTGAGTGCATGCACAGTCCACAGTCAATCTGCTGCGGATCTCCGGTGACTCCGTGTCTGATAAGCACATGACTAAGTGTGATATGATATGATATGATATGATAATTAACGTGAATTTACGTTTGGCCGGTGCACGCGTCGACCTCGAATGGAACAAAACTGTGACAAGTACGCTTAACATTCTCCGCAATACCTCAACTGCCCGTCCGCCAGTAACAAACTAAGGTGGCATAATCCTTTGTACGATTATACTTCCTCATTGTTAGAGTATGTATGTTACTTCAACATCCTCTCTCCTCATTAATTACTTGCCACATCATCTTTTTTGCCTACGTGGTATTGAAGTTACTAGCAATGTTCCTCCCACTATGACTAGTCTAACCCCTGGCCCGGTCAAACTTGGCTACTAATCTTCTTCTTTTCGAGAATGGTTGGCTACTGATCTCAATGGAAACCATCGCTCTCATGCAGTACCTTTGAATGTTTGATGGAAGTCACGGGTACACACAGCTGGAACGGTACGTGGTGCAAACACTAAGGTAAAATCTACTTTGTAAGTGTTAGTGTAAACATAGTTCATTGGTCGAACTGTCACTAATCGGCAACGAGAATATTCTGCAACACAAATCGTGAAATTTTGTTATATGATAGTTGGTGATATAGTAAAGCATACTGGAAGTTTGAACGTAATTGCTCTATGTTCATACTAAGTACTGACACTCTGGTTGTTGAGCAGTCGACTGGTGACATCATTCGTTGTATGATATGATATGATCGTGAGGTTGGAACTTACAATACATATCACAGCATATATAGTCCATTGACTATCATTCAATCAAACACAAAGATGTGACCTTTTTTCTTTATCTTTCCGAGAGAAAAATATATGTTACTTCCCCTAAAGAGTTGTGACCCGCGCCTACCTTCCTTGTGCATGGCAACCGGCAAGAACAAACGGCCATCTCAACTGCCCACTTAGTTATACCATTTTCCGAAATAAAAAGAAATTAAAGACCGTGTTGTTGTTAGTATGTGTCGATCGTATGAATTTCTCTCCATGGAGAGAGTACCATCTACTAGGTATAATATTGAAGACATTGAACGCATCTTGATCCTGTGATATGATATGATAATTAACCTGAATTTACGTTTGGTCGGTGCACGCGTCGACCTCGAATGGAACAAAACTGTGACAAGTACGCTTAACTTTCTCGGCAATTCCTCAACTGCCCGTTCGCCAGTAACAAACTAAGGTGGCATAATCCTTTGTACCATTATATATACTTCCTCATTGTTAGGACTTTTGACTTTTACGCTTTATATAAACACTGGAACCCCCACGTATCACGTGTGAGAGGTCTCCTACATGGTATCAGATTGATCCCGATCCTAAACCCTAGCCGCCGCCTTCACAACCCTAGCTTAGTCACAGGCTTTCTCTTCCGCTGCCCTCCATGGCCACCGCACAAAGCTCCCTCACCTCCACCTCCGGCGCCCTCGTGTCTCCAACACCGGCACCGTACCCACTGGTGGTGCTCCCCGCCATGTCGCCACGGTTGTGCTCTTCTTGGAGGCCAACAACCACACCAAGTGGAGCATCTAACTGAAGGCGTCTCTCGTCGCGCAGGACTCATCGGCCACGTTGACGGCACAACCCCCGTCGCGTTCACCGACGCGGCTTGGCCAGCCGATGACTACACCGTGCTCAGCCATCTCCACTTGGCCATCAATGAGTAAGTCGTCGACATGGTGCTCTCCCGCGACCAGACCGCCCGCCAGCTTTGGCTCACCATCATCGAGCTCTTCTCCGCCAACAAGGCCAGCAAGGCGATCTACCTCGAGAACGACTTCCATCAGCTCTCCCAGGGCGTGTCGTCCATCATAGAGTACTAACGCCGCCAGAAGCAGACCACGAACGCCCTCGCCGACAACGACTCTCCCGTATCGGTCCGCGCCCTCGTCCTCAACACTCTGCGTGGCCTCGGGCCTCGTTTTGCCTCCGCAGCCACCGTCATCTCCATGACTGACCCTCTGCCCACCTTCATCCGTGCGAGGAGCATGCTCCTCATGGAGCAGATGCAGTAGAAAAACGTGGCTACCCTCGCCGCCTCCACCGCCGTCGTCTCCCAGGCGCGTCCTCCTGCTCCGGTCAGCACCGGCACGGCATGCCGCGGCCACTCCTCGATTTCCGGCACGCCTCGCAAGAAGAAGAAGAACAAGAAATGGCGGCAAGCAAAGCATTGTTCCTTTCCGCACGGCGACTCCCACTCCCTCTGGACCCTGGGTCTGCTTCTCACCGGGTTGCCCCTGGCACGGGGCAGTGGCGGGCTCCCTCTGGTGTCTGGATTCTTGGACCGCGCCCGCATGCATACACCACCACGACCACCCCTATGTACCAAATGGAGCCGTCATCTTCCACTACGCCAGCTTGGGACAACGCTTGTCTGATCGCCGCCCTCAACAACCTCTATCAGCAGGGCGGCTGGGTCGTGGACTCCGGTGCCACGTCTCACATGACAAACGACGAGGGTAACATTCTCTTGTCCACACGTCAGGTGAGACCTTTTGACCTTCAGCGTGTTCTTGCCTCACGCGTTTGGGTTGACCTTGATCAGTTTCTTCCTTGTCCGTTGTCGCGCAGGGCAAAGAGGACGCCATGAGCACGTTCGCCAACTGCCTCCATGCGCTCTACAACAAGCATGTCCCGGGGTTTGTGGAGAAGTTCCCCGCTCCCTGAAGTGCCTTTAGACCTTCAGCGTGTTCTTGGCTCGCGCGTTTCGGTTGACCTTGATCAGTTTCTTCCTTGTCCCTTGTCGCGTAGGGCGAAGAGGACGTGACAAGGCGTGACTCGGCAAATCCCTGGGTCGTGTACCCCGGGTTGATTGAGGGGGGAGAGATGAGCGCTGGTGATCACGACGGCTGACAAGTAAGGCGTTTACCCAGGTTCAGGCTCCCGGAGGATAACACCCTACTTCCTGCTTGTCTGGTTATTGATGGAGAGCGGTGGCTACAATGGCGAGATGGCAATCTCGCTAGGGTTTGTGTGGCGGCTATGAGCGTACCCTAGACGAAGGACCCTCCTAGCCTTTATATGGTAGGCTAGGTCTCAGGTGAACAGTGCCGATGGCGCTTACAAGCATGGCGGGGTCGCATGACCTAGCGTCGACTATCTTGGGCCGCACGTCGTCCTCCTTGGGCCTTCCTTGGGCCCTCGTCATAAGGCTGATGGGCTTGGCATGACCCAGGTATCCCCCCGTGGGGTAGTCGAAGAATGACCGCACGACAGGAGCCCCCGAGTGCTTAGTCGAATCGTAGAGTCGGGTAAAGGACTCCTTCCTCCTGGGCACGCCGTCGGGTTCCTGAAAGAGATGAGTAAAATTGGTCGACTCCGGCCGTTTAGGGCTTATGGAGGATTCCTTAGTCGAACTGTCACTTCCAGGGTAAAATACCGTGAGTACAGCCTTAGTCGGTGATTTTCGACTGCTATTGTTCTGAGTCACTCGGGAGCGCGAACAGCGCTCCCGATGGGAGTAGCCCCGACATTAAACTGAATTGCTTGCAATTGAGGTTAAACTCAATTTTTCTTCAGTCGAAAAGCCCGCTCCCGATGGGAGTAAAGAAGGGACTCGACATGTTGGAGTCGCGACTGGCTTTGCGTGACTTACTGTGTATTCGGCCTGTTTAGCTTACTGCACAAGTTTCTTCAGCTCTTGGAGCTTACTGAATCTTCTTGCACTCGAATGAGCTGTTCGAGTTTATTCGGCTCTTAGAGCTTACTGAACATTTTTGCACTCGAATGAGCTGTTCGAGTTCTCGATCAGCCCATTGGCGTACTTGCTACGCCTGCGCAGTTGACGTCAGTGCTGACGTTTTCTGGCTCACTCTGTGTCCGACGGGACGTGACAGTGCGGGCCCACTGTCAGTATTGACTGGAGACAGCGGTTGCCGCTTTTTTCTGACCGTTGGGCGCGAAAATTTCGCGGTGTGATGATGGCGCCTTGATTCCGCGCGTAGTGGGCGGCGTGGCCGTCGACGGTTGCTATCTCCGCGCAACACGTGGACGGCCAGATGATGTTGCGGAGAGCGGTTTCAGCAGGGATGGCCAGGATTGACTGACCGCGCGGTATATAATTTTCACCGCGGCGGTGAACAGTTCATCCATCCCCATTCCTTCGTCTCCACTGCTTCTGTTCCGCCATTGTTGTGCTGCGTGCTCTGTCAGTTTTTTCTCCACCCTCCATGAGCAAGGCCGCGATGAAGAGGGGGAAGGCTGCTGCTGGCGCCGTCGCCGCCGCCGAGGCGAGCGTGATGAAGAAGCCCGACGGCGACTGGGTCAAATCGTCGGTGAAGAAGGCCGACCTCGAGGCCCTCCGCGCGCAGGGACTGCTGCCGCCGGCGATAAGGCGACGGTGCGCGCTCCCGGGAAAGAGGTATTCCCCTCCCTCGCGAGGGGGAACGCGTTTGCTTTCGTGGATTTCCTTCCGCGGGGTTTCGGGTTCCCCCTCCACGATTTCGTCCGTGGTCTCTTGTATGCTTATGGGATTCAGATCCACGATCTGACTCCCAATAGCGTCTTGAGCATCGCGAGCTATTTCGTGCTCTGCGAGTGCTTCCTGGGAATCGCGCCCAACTGGCTGCTGTGGAAGTCGCTATTCCTCGTGAGGAGGAACGTGGGGAAGAGCAAGCAGGTGTACCCAGTCGGCGGCTTCGGCATCCAGGTGCGTGGCGACACCTCCTACTTCCAGATGAAGAAGTCCGACTCCGTCCAGGGCTGGCGGAAGAAGTGGTTCTACATCAGGTGCGACCAAGCAGGGCTTCCCGAATTCGCCGCTGATCGCGAGTTGCGGAAGACGAACGCGTGGGCGCACCCGCTGTCGAAGGAGGACAGGGAGGCGACTCAGCCCTTGTTGACGCTACTTCGTGGCCTTCTGAAGAGTCTCGGGCGCGAGACGGGTGGAATTCACCTCATCGCCACCTTCTTCAGGCTTCGGGTGCAGCCGCTGCGCAGTCGCGTCCACCCATGTGGGCGCGTGAGGATGCTGGCAATGAGCTTGATGATGACGCAGTCGAGTCGAAGGTGAGGAGCATCACTAGTCTCCGAGCCGCTGACCCGTGCAATGTCAAGTGCCCAGTCGAGCCATATGGGCCTAATAATCCTGTGCCTGAGGTGAGCTTCGTTTGCTTTGTCTTGTATCTTCTTCTGTCGAATCCTTTTGCCTTACTCGAACTTCATTTTGCTGACAGGGTCGTTCGAGCTACGTCAGTCTTCCTCCGTTGATGGAGAATGGACCTCATGAAGAGGCAGAGTTCCCTGAGGACGAGGTTGATGACGATGAAGTTCCCTCCGCCACCTCTCCGAGTGAAGAGTTGGAGGAGGATGATGAAGACGAGGAGCCGCTGCGGAAGCGGCAGAGGCGAAAGGTGGCGACTCTGGTTCTGCCTCGTCGCCTGTGAAGGAGGCGGGTGTGAACGAGGAAGAGACGAGCGAGTCCTCTTCGGGCTAGGCACCCGAGTGACCTGGCTGAACCTTTGGTCGTGCCTCCACTCGGCTCTGCACCGCCGACCGAGTTCGCGAGGATGGCCTCCGTCTCCCTGGGAAGTGAAGATGATGTCGTCAGGTTAGTCGCATAACCATTGCTTTGTTTTTGTCGAGTGTGCTTTCACTTGCGGGTCCTTGAATTGAGTTTTCTTGTCACAGCGACCGTACTGGCGCTGCTGTTTCTTCCCCTCGTGAGATGGAGCACACTTCTGCTCCTATGATCGAGCAGACTGCGAGGACGACCGGAGAGGAGGCTCTGGCGGGTGACGTTTTGGCCTTGAAGGCTTCGACCTCCGCCATGCCAGAGAGGTCTGCTGATGCGACTCCGGTTGACGCTGGGCTGCTTGAGCATGTAAGTGTTCTTCGACTCCTTCTGCAAGATCTGTATCGGGTGCGCGTACAGCGCTCCCGATGGGAGTAGCCCCCGAAGATGCGCGTGACTAGAATAGTCGGGCGTAGATTAATGTCTTGTGTTTCCTGCAGCCATTTTATCGCCAGCAGATGGAGGGAGCCGCAGCCTTCGTTCGCATGGAGCAGGAGAGGGATCAGCTCGCACTGCTCTGGAGCAAGCGAATAGTAAGTGTGAACCCTTGTGTTCGAGGGGTGCTTCGACTGCCTTTATTGCTAACTTTGCTCCGTTGATCCGTAGGCGAGAAGGAGAGCATGAAGACGCGGGTCGCGGAGCTGGAGAAGTCACTGGGTGAAGCCCAAGAGCGGGAACAAGCTCGGGATGCTCTGGAGAAGACCCAGGTCGACCGCTTGCTCGCACTCGCAGATGTTGTTGGAAGTAAGTTTTTCGGCTCAGTGCCTACTTTGCCTTTCTTCGACTTCTGACGTCTTACGGGTGTGATTTCTTTTGAACAGAGACTTGCGGAGGTGCTCCTCCAGAAGGGACTTCCAGCGAGAGTGTCGGCTTGGCGGAGGCTGTTGGCTTCGTCGACCGCGTCTGCGCGTATGCATCGGCAGCGCTGCAGCAGTCGACGGCGGCACTGCAGAAGTCGACGGAGGCCTTAGCGACTGTGCACCGGAGTATCTTTCCCAGCAAGCCGCCACCAGCTGCTGTTGACGCACTCGCGCTCCATTCGAAGGCAATTCGAATGTCCTGGCGGACTTCACGCGCACGCAGACGGTACGCGGCTCCGAGCTCACTTTCCAGCTACTTCTTGGTCACCAAGTCGTAGGTGATTTTGAGAAGGTTGTCAGCGACTTCCCTCGGAAGCCTGATGGCAGGACCGCGTCCCTTAGCGGTGTGAAGGTGCAGGCGAGCCAGCTAGCTGCGAAGTTGGTCGACACCTTCGAGAAGAGGATTGCCAAAGCTGCAGAGTTGGCTGCTAGGAAGAGCCGTTCCCAGTCGGAGTCTGTAGTGTAGACTTTTTCCTTGTAGGACTATGCTTCTGCTTTTGGGCTTGAGTCTGTAATGCACTTTATATCGTGCGAGTGTACTGCACGAATGCT